>JALMQS010000187.1:4707191-4880003 GCA_024734495.1 Forficula auricularia | reverse complement strand
TCTAAGAGTTTTATCAAAAAAGTGATTCCAAATAGATGTTCAGGGCAATAAAATTTCCTAAAGATTGAGATAAGAATTAAGTTTCTAGGATGAGTGGTTTTCATTTTATGAAGGAAAAACTGCGATTTTTTGAAAAAATAGATCATTTTCTGTCATGGAAAAAGATGGATATCTATAAATCTAAGAGTTTTATCAAAAAAGTGGTCCAAATAAATGTTCAGGGCAATAAAATTTCCTAAAGATTGACATAAGAATCAAGTTTTTAGAATGAGTGGTTTTCATTTGCGGGAAGGAAAAACTGCGATTTTTTGAAAAAATAGATCATTTCCTGTCATGGAAAATGATGGATATCTATAAATTCGTCCCTGTCTCGAATATGGCTCTCATCTGTGGAGGGGTGCCTCCAAGCATTCTCTTGCTACACTGGATGCAATTCAGAAGCGAGCAATTAAACTAATAGGAGAACCGGCTCTAACCAACTCACTCGACTCCCTGGCTCACCGAAGAACCGTTTCTGCCCTTTCCCTGTACTACAGATACTATCACGGTGTCTGTTCAGTCGAGCTGAAATCAATTATCCCCCTAATGCCCCCTTTACGCGAAACACGCGGTTTTCTAACGCTCAGCACCTCTTCGCTGTCAAATTGGATAAAATTCGAACAAGCGCTTTCGCCAACTCTTTTATCCCTTTGACTTCCAGAGACTGGAACTCGCTCCCTGCCACCATCTTTCCCGCGACTTATAACCTTCAGCTATTTAAGACCCGTATCCACAGATACCTTCGACCCCCGCCCAACCCATAAAATTATTTCTTCTTCTTTTCACGATGGAGGGGCCAACCCAGGCCTTTAGGGGTTGCACCTTTTTTGGTGTAACTCCTTCTCTCATCATTATCATTAAAAAAAAAAAAAAATCTAAAAATTTTAACAAAAAAGTGGTACAAGTGTACGTTCAAATCAATAAAATTTCCTAGAGAATGAGATAAGAATCAAGTTTCTAGGATAAGTGGTTTTCATTTTATGAAGGAAAAATTGCAGTTTTTAAAAACTTCAACCTCATTGTGGCACGGATTATCATTTATTCAATTAAGATGAAACTTTGTTTACATTGTAGAAAATTTAATCTAGTTTAAAAATGTATAGAGTGGTCTTTGTCGAAAACGTGCTCCTTCATGGTCAAAATGGGAAAATATCGAAAAAAGTGCGAGTTTTTGGGTGATCCGGGTGGGGGGGGGGGCTGCCGAGGTCGAAAACTTGGATTTTGCGCTTGAGCCCGAACAGTTGGTTGGAGAAAAAAACCTAAATAATAAAATTTGTAGGAAATGTTATGAACTTTCATTTTGAAAGAAGGGTTATTTACTAAAAGTTGATTGTTTTCGAATTATAAGCCACAAATCGCCAAAAAATTAAAATTTTCACATTTTTTTCCATTTTCTTCAATATTGAGTAACGAAATTTTGGTGAGAGACCTCCGATTTGGATTCAGCGCCCCAAAAAACTAAATATGCAAAAAATGAGAATTACTCCAAAACTTTCACCATAGAGGCCTATGACTGGACTATATTCAAATAAATTCAAACCACATGTAAAAGATAATCATTTAAACATAATCACAAATCATATATCTCTATATAAAATTATTATTATTAAATGAAGTACAATTGCAGATATTTGAACAAGAAACTAAAAAAATAATAGAATTCACATTGATTTGCGCAACGTTTCGCCAATTTTTTTTTTAGAAATAATCAGTCGTCTAAAAAAGCAAAAAAGAGAGTTTTATAAAGATTAAATATATAGTACCTGGAACACCGAGCGATACCACCCTCTTTCCAATAAAAAAGAATAATTAAAATCGATTCATAAACAAAGAAGTTATGCCTGAACAAACATATGAAAAAAAATTCCTATACCAATGAAAAAAAAAACGGGACCAATCGGAAGCTAGACTGAGCCCAATGCAAAAAAAAATCATCAAAATCGGTCCATAATTGGCGGGGTATATCCCCTAAATACATATGAGGTAACATAGACACACAAAAAAAAAATCAGTCGAATTGAGAACCTCCTCCTTTTTTGAAGTCGGTTAAAAATAGAATTGATTAAATAAAATATTTTATTAATTTTGGCTAATATAAGAAAGAAAATACTTAAACAATGATTTCCAAGCTCTACATTACATCTCTTAAGATTCTGCTTAATTTTTTATCTCGAAAATATAAAACTTTGGAATGGACTTTATGAATCGTAAATTATAGTCAATTTTTCAATTTGCCTTCTACATAAACTTTCTCTCTCTCATTCAGCAATGAGAATAAATAATAAGTACATTTTAGATTAAAAACTACTATTTACTTAGTGGAATAATTTCATCAGCGATTAAATTAATATTTACAATAGCTTATGATTCATTTCCTAGTCATTCTGTTTAGGGCATTAATTATTTAATAATGTAATACATAATAGGTTATCATAATAGTACGGAAATTTAGAACTAAGCTACAAATCCTACATTAGACTAATTTCGATGTGATTTGCATATGAAAGGGTTTCAATATTCATTAGAATATTACTCTATTGTCATATATTAAAAAAACTAATTAATAATTGAGGGAAAATAATAGGAACTATTCAATTTTATAGCAATAACATTTTCACAGCTACGTATACTGCCGGCCAAAAAAACGTAACACTTAGATTAAAAAAAACTAATGAAATGTATCTAAACATTGGCTAGGTATCTGTAGCTGCGGCCATTCTTGATTAACGCAACAGCTTTCGCATAATTTTTAATGCTAAGCAGCATAATTTGGATGTGTTTAGTCAAAAAGCCACTCAAATAATGGATTTCAAGCATATTATTATCAAAAGAAAAACAGGCTTTGAAAGATTATAATAAAGATATTAGATTTCATCAAAAATAGATAAATATCAAATTATTTGGTTTTATTTCATTTAAATTGTAATTTTTAAATAAAATGTTTTAGATTTTATGTTACACTTATTAAGAAAGGATAAAAATATATCATATTAAAAGTTTATTCAATTTCATGGCATTAAAAAATACATTTTATTAGCTATTTAAAAAAATCCAAGTGTTACGTTTTTTTGGCCGCCAGGGTAGTTTCTAGTCCTACTTATTTCTATTCTGTGAAACATACCATCAAGAATTTTAATCTCCAAAGAGGATTTTAAAATGAAATCAGAAAAATAAAAATGTAAAATTAATTTTGAATTTAAAATAATAATAAATAAAAAAAAAAATAGCATATCATTTAGAGAAAAAAAAGGATAACATAAATACCCCCTGGGAGTGGAGATGAGAGATAGAGAGAGAGAGAGAGCATCCGGCTAAATTTGATTACATTAAAATTACATTTTATTAGTTATTTAAAAAAAATCTAATTGTTACTTTTTTTTGTTCGGTAGTGTAGTTTTTTTTTTTTTTTTTTTTTTTTTGGGGGCTTTTCGGCCTTTTTAGCCATAAGCCACTTTACGATACTATATATTTATTTTTCAAATTTGTCTCTACTCCCGGGGTCAGATTTTAGCTGGATGCCTCGAGTCGGATTCGAACCCGGGTCCCCTGGTTAGCTCGCTGTCATGCTACCGCCTAGCCTACCCGACCCCCTCGGTAGTGTAGTTATTTGTCTTATAAAAATTATAAAAAAAGTCGATCTGTGTCGTAGGACACCGGATAGGAACGAAGTTCCTTATTATAAAAATATTAATTTTAAGTTCTATTCTAGGTATAAAGAAAAATAATTATTCGGGTATACATTTTTTATTATGATTTTTTTATCGATAAAAAGCAAAGAAACTACTTTATAAAATTATCTTAACACCTTTATTTTATTTACAATGATTTATAAAAATATATAATATATAATAATAATAATATACAAAAAGAAACAGGTATTTATATGAATAATAATAATTAAGCCTAATTATGTTCTATCATAGAAACTATAGCTTTATGGTAACTAAAATAAGATATATATATTTGTGATTCGATTTTTGCCAAATATCTATTTGAGAAAAAACAGTATATGAATTTATACAATGTTTTACTCAGTATATTATATAAATATCTAACTAATAGATACTCTAATAATAAATAAATAAATAATCTTAGATATTTTAATAATAATTCATCAAATCCTCGTTGGAAATCAAATTCCAAGGAATTTTTTCTTCTTCTTTAATTTTTATTTCCTTAAATAGAATAAATAAATAATAAAATTCAATTAATTAAATAAATAAATAAATTATAGGAATTAGTTATGAAATCAATTAGGGATTCACGGGGAAAAATTTTTAAAGAGGATTATTTCGATAAATAGAAGCAGAGAGGTAGAGAAGGGTAATGAAATACTAACCTGTTGAATCGAAGGATGTTCGAGAAATGGAATTCAGACAGCACAAGCCAGAGGCCCCGCCTCCAGAGTGGCTGAGTGGATGCGCGCGCATGAGCATTTTTCAATTTTTCTTAACGCTACGGACGTTTTTTTAATTTTTCTTAACGCTACGGACGTTTTTCACCGGTTAGGGTACCACTCCGAGGCGTCCCATAAGGAACTTCGTTCCAAAATGTTTTTTTTTTTTTTTTTTTTTTTAATTTTTATTTAATTAGATTTAATGTTAAAATTCATAGCAATTTTTTGTTTTTTCATTGTATTGTTTTTAATTAATTTTTTTTTTGTAAATATTTTGGTCTAAAATTGTACATTAAAGGGGCCAGATGGCCCTATAGATACAATGTTTTAATAAATAAATAAATAGAATTAATAAGGTAATAATGCGTTTGTAGTTTTATTTTAAAATTTATTTAAAATTGCACTCAATGGTTTAATTTTTTAAAGCGCACTACTTTTCTTACGCGCATCCCTTTTTGCATTACGAGCGCTGCTTTTATTTATTCAATGAGAGTTTAAATAATCTCAAATTTATATTAAAAAATACAAATCTTTAAAAAACAATCAAAAAAAACACGTTTATCCGAAACCAAACATTTCTCCCATTTTAAATGAAAATTTGTAAAAATAAAAAGAAAAAGAAAAAAAAGTTGTTTCTTCTAAAATTTAGAAAGTAACAAATTTTAGAGAAAGCAACTTTTTTTTTCTTTTACGAATTTCCATTGAAAAAGGGAAGAAATTCTCCCGAAACGTTTGGTTTTGAATAAACGTGTTTTTTTGATTGTTTTTTTAAAGATTTGTATTTTTTAATACTTGTTATACAATCAATAATTAATTGTTTCTCTTAAATTTATATAAAGGCTTTGTTTTGGTTATTAAACCAAATAAAAGATATGGAAGTTGTAACCTGTACCTATATTTGGAAATAATAACATTTTAATAAGATTGGTAGGTATGTATTATATTATTTTTTGATTAATGAGTCAAATAATTTTATTGTTCAGGCACAGATTTTTACTTCATTCCAAAACCTAGAAATCAAACTTGGGGTAAGTTTTTTTTTTTTTTGAAAAGTAGAAGAAAAATTTAAAATTGGATAATATATGACTAAAAATTACATCAAAAATCAAACTTTTAATTAAAGAAATTTCTTTTAAAAAAATTCACCTTTTCTTTCAATTTTTTATTTAAACCGTTTCGGAAGTTTTGTCTTCATTATTCTTCCAGTGGAAGCATAATATCTTATATAAATTTGTTTTAATGAAATATGAAAGATTTCTGGAGAAATAACATAATATAAATTATTCCCTTTGCTTAAATACATAATATGTTTCTAATTAATTTACCAATTTGGCCACTATAAAATTAGTAGATGGCAGCACTTGCGAAGGCAACGCCTGTATTTAGACAACCATATTAGACGAAAAATTCTATTTGATATAGAGCCCAGTCAAGTTAGACAAAATAAGGCCAATCGGCGGAAAAAATCCCAGAGTTTCGGAAATGGTCTTAAACGCTTCCCTTAGACTTGGGTTAATGTGTGTCAAAATTCCACGAGGGTGGGGGGTCGAGCTCAGGGGGGAGGGTTTAAAATTACCTTTTTTTTAGTTTAGTCTTATAACTCAAAAACGGTCCATATTTTCTAAATTACCGTCCTATAGTAAATTAAAGAGGACAAAATTTCGTGTCGATTACAAAAAAAAATGCCAAATTGGTCCAGTAGTTCTATTTTTATGGGGATCCGAATTATAAGAGAAAAACTGGAAAAAGAGAACATTAAACCCCACCCTCGGGGATTTTTGACACACATTAACCCAAGTTTAAGACCATTTCAAAAACTCTGGGGTTTTTTCCACCGATTTGTCTAATTTGACTGGGCTATTGATTAACAAAGTATACCCAAATTTAAAAATTGACTCAAGAATTTGTTATTTTAATATAAAGTACCTGGAGCCACAGAGCGATGCACGGTAAAAAAAAATTAAAAAAAATACAAATATATATAGTACATACCCCCACCACCGAAACCACGCACCTCGCCCCCACTACTGGACCCCATCCGCCACCCCCACTTCGCCCCCGAAACCCCGCACCTTGTCTCACCCCCGGATCCCCACAATTGAACCCCACCTCCTGCACCCCCTACATCCATCCGCACTCGCACCCAGTTTTTGCATTTCTAGCTTTCTAGTGGCCCACAGATTATGTGTATATAGCAATATAAATAAATTCCGTATAATTATTTTTTTTAATTAAATAATAATTTATCGAGTTCTTTAATCAATTAAATAAATAATAATTTTATTGAAGCAATTTTTTACATGAAATAATGTATACATTGTATTGGAGGCTTCGATTTCGGATATTACTTGCCCACCATCGACTGTACTTGATCTTCAACCTTGCGATAATATTTTTAGTCTATGTTTTTAATAAGAGGAATTTTAATCAATTAAATTGGCAAATTCTGATATATAACAATATTTGTTATAACCTATTAGTGGGTTTTAAAATTAAAAAACCAATTAATAAATAAAAGATAATTGAAAAAAATGTAAACAAACTTTTTTATTGAGATTTTCATCTATCAATAATTAACTTAATTAAGAAAAGATCAATTAAGAAGAAATTTGTCGAGCTCCAAACCTAACCAGATTGTTTTTTCATCCTCAAAATTTGTTAATAGAGTTGGTTTCATCAAAATCGGTATAACCGTTTTCAAAATAGAACTTAGATACAAATATATATATACAATTTTTGCTCGTTTAATAAGAGTAGATAGATAGATAGATAAAATATAAAATTACTAGGTTATATTGTGGGAAAAATGACATAGGTGTAATGATTGTTTAATGGCCACTAGCGAGACATTCTTTGTCTCAATTAACTAACCCTCTCTCTTTCTCTTGGTTATTTTTATAAAAATGAGAATTTTGTTCCATTTTCCATTAATTTAATTAATTAATTTGGTACAGTGTATTCAGCAGCGTAGCGTGTATTATTTGAAGGCTACACAACTGGCATTGTTCCCACGACAGAATTAATTCACATTATAAAAAACAGTTAAAAGAGTTTTAATTATAAAAAAAGTATCAAAGAAACCAATAAATTTCTTTTAAAAAATTCAGAATATATATTTCTGTATTTCATACTGAAAAAAATATGTATAACTATTAAAACATTCAAATACTGTATTGTGCTTCATGATTATTGTATATTATTATCAAGATATTTGTTATAAATCTATTCGAACAAATAAAATTCGTATTTTTTTAATAATTTTTTTTATAGGGCCTCCACATCTCCTCTTAAAGCCCTCCGATCCTCCTACTCAGGATCCGGTTGAGTGGCTCAGGGTGTGGCCACAGCAGAACGGTGTAAAACCTTAGTATGCTGCGACCAAGAATAAAATAATAATAATAATACAAATAAAAAAGGGAATACCGCATGTCGTCCAAACAATAAAAATAAATAAATAAATAATCAATTAAATAAAACAAAAAATAAATAGAATATGTCACTGGGTTTAAAGAAATTGTTGTTTAAAAGTAAATAATTTAAAAAACATTCAAATAAATAAGTAGACAGGAAGTTGCCGTAGTCAATGAATAAAAAATAAATAAACAAATAGGCATAAAACCGCCATGGTCAAGAAAAATAAGTAAATATTTGACTGGGAATATAGGTTACTGGGTAAAATATTAAATAAATAGATCAACGCTGGAAAAAGCGTTGGGCTGGGCCATCTCCCCAGAAGAAATCAATAACGATAATGTAAGCCAAAAACGCCGAGACGGGCCCGGGGGGCTGTAGACTCGGGCCC
Source organism: Forficula auricularia (assembly GCA_024734495.1). Taxonomy (NCBI): domain Eukaryota; kingdom Metazoa; phylum Arthropoda; class Insecta; order Dermaptera; family Forficulidae; genus Forficula; species Forficula auricularia. Next base: position 4,871,766 of record JALMQS010000187.1, on the reverse strand, counting down.
CGGCTTCTTAAAGGGACCCAATCTTCACCAATTATAACATTTTTTTTTCTATAATGTAATAAATATTTGCATTTATAAAAAAAAATGAAGAAATGTTTAATAAAGGGTATGGAGGAGAAAGGACACGATAAAATGCAGCTCCGTGGCCTGGATAAGCTATATCTTGAAATAAATAAATAAATACAATTATCTATTATATTTTATGTATTGAACGAATAGAGGTTCTTAATGTTCTTATGCTATTTGATTCTATTACTTAGCCCCTTAAGGATCTAAATTTTTTAGTTTGATTTTTAGGCTTATTCTTGTTTATAATTAGTAGAGATTGTGGTGTTGGTGCAAGGTGAAACATCTTTAATAAAGATAAGAGTAAATAAATATTATATTTAATATTGATTTACTATGAGTTAAGGATACTAGGTCATGCACCTAGTATCCTTAACTCATAGTAAATCAATATTAAATATAATATTTATTTACTCTTAACTTTATTCTTGTTTAAAAATGTCTTAATCAAAATTTTTTTTTATATTCAAAAAGAACCGTGTTTGGTGGCTCTATTTTATTTAAATTGAATTGGCTAAGGGGCCAGTAAGGGGAAAATAAAAAGTTGAAATAAAAGTCAACTTATATTTGTTACTTTATTTTGGGCAGACGTATTTTTTTTTTTTCTATGTGGGTTCTGATACCCTTAATATTTTGATAATGAAATGCCCTACTTTGATGATTTTGATTTATTTTTCAAAACTAATAATGTTACTAATAAATAAATAATACAATTATATATTATATTTTATGTATTGAAAGAAGAGAGGTTTTATATCTTCTTATGTTATTTGATCCGAAATTACTTAGTTTGGTTTTAAGGCTTATTCTTGGAAGCACTGATCTAATATTCTCAGCCTTCAGAGCTGCGTAAAATTTAGGCTCTATTGTACTATATCACACCTTGTACAAAAATATCGGAACAAAAGTACAAAAATGAAAAGAAAGAAAAAAACCAATTAACAAAACTTAAATGTATCATCATCAATTACATTTTTGTATATAATAAAATACAATTAATACAATTTTGAGATTGTTTTATAAAAGGATTGTAATTGTTTAATTCGAAAAAAAAATCAATAAGTTATTTCACTATACAGTAAGACTTTGAATTACACGATTAATTGGTTCTGAAGATTTTCTAGTAAGCCGAGGAAAGCAGAAAATTTACGGCTAGCGTGACTTTAAAGGGACCCCAGGTTTAAATTAAAGTCACAAATTGTAGTATTCAATTAGATTGAATTTTAGTACGTGATGGTTTTGCCAAAAATTATATGGGGTCTCGTCCAGAGAATAATAAGTAAAACATTTATATTCATGGTGAAATTACTACTAAAACTGAAGACTGGATAAATGTCGCCAAAACTGGAGTCTCCATGCGAAAATGACACTGTGGTTCCTAACTCGAGTGCTAGAATTGAAAGTATATTAAGTTTATTTTATATCAAGAAGATTTTACAGTATAAATAAAAAGTACCTGGAGGCACCGAGCGATGCACGGTAACCCCTGACCCCCTCCCAAAACCACACACCCCGCCCCCAACACTGCACACCCACTCCGCCCCACCCCACCGCAACCGGCCCTCCCACCCCCGGATCCCCCACAACTGCATCCCACCTCCTGCACCCCCACATCCATCCCCACCCCCGACCCAGTTTTTGCATTTCTAGCTTTCTAATGGTCCACATATTATGTGTATATTTGTTTACTCGTACACCAATTTGCCCACATTCGTTCATATTGATAAACATTATAAATTAATAAATAGGAAAATAATAATAAAAAAAATAATCGTATAGGATCTGAAATAAAAACATAAAATTTAAAAAAATGTGTGCCTCTCGGGGCGCGCGACAAAAGTGATAACTTTCACTAACCAAATATTTTTTTAGAAAGACAATTTCAACGATAATTGCCCGGAAAAAAGAGAATTGAATATTTAATTTTAATTAGAAGAGTGGGGGGCAAAGGAATAATTATTAATATATTTAATGTTTCTGGATTTAAAATTAATTGTTGTCTTTCTTTCAGCTTAATTCAATTATACATATTTCAAATTTGCCTCGCCGCAATTTATTCAATGAATTCTATTTATTAAATACATAGCTATATATAATATATTCAATTATTTCCATACTTATAAAACTCTAATTCAAAAATATTCATTTTCGTAAAAATAAAAAGCAAAGAATTTTAAAATAGTTCTATTGTCCAGTGGTAAAGTGAGTGCCTCTGATGCAAGAGGTCTCAAGTTCTAATCCGGCATCCGGCGAGTCATTTTTTTTTATTGAGATTTTCATCTATCAATAATTACTTTAATTAAGAAAAAAATCAATTAAGATGAATTTTGATGAGGTCCAGACCTAGCCAGATCGTTTTTTCATCCTCAAAACTTGTTAATAGATTTTGTTTCTTCAAAATCGTAGAATTTCAAAATAGAACCAAGATACAAATATATAAATAAATAAATATACAATTTTTGCTCGTTTAATAAGAGTAGATTTAAAAAAAGACAACACGGAGTTTTTACTATTAGTTGAATAGAAGCGCCAGAAAAGTTTGATATTCCGCGGAAATAACAACAAACATCGGAAATGGATAGTCTTTCTCCCTCTCTTTCTATCCACCCTCTTTCCCACTCATTCTTCAACCCCTTTCACTCGTTCTATGGATACATTTAATGAAAACTGACACACGAAGACAACAAACATAGGAGGAGTGAATTTTGAATGGACCCGCAAACTCTATATAGATATAGTAGCCCCTCATATATAAAAGCATGATTTTCCAATTATATAACAATAGAATCCTATCTCTATAGAACAGAAATAGTAGTACTTCCAATGTAATAAATATAAAAAAAAATCCTTTGAAACGAGTGTCAGTTTTGTGCATAAACCATAAATCAAATTTAGAGTAAACAAACTCGAAAATAATAAAATCGCTTGTGTAAACGAAATAAATTAAACTTTTTTTTTATTGCCAATAAAACTTATATATATGTGTATGTAGATATCGATTGAAAGTATTTGATTTATTTAGAAAAAAAAAAAATTCAATTCATTTGTTTAGCCATTAATTTGCACAAAAAACAAACAAAAAAAAAACGACTATATCAATTTAAGTTAAGTATAAATGATATGATGAAATGAATTTGAAAAATAAATTGAACAATGGTATATTTTCAAACAATAGTGGGAGAAAAAGTGACAACTTTTTTAAGAAACGATAAAATTTTATCAAATTTAGGCATTTTTTTTTTTTTGTTTAGACAGCGAATAATTTGTGGTATAAATTTGAAACTTGGGAGAGAGGTGCTGTTTATTTAAGGGGGCGAATTATTTTTGGCATAAAAGGAATACAAGGGCCACCCCACATGGCCTAACAAAACTGTCTGAATATTTCTGTGCCGAGGGCAAATTACTTTTTTTAGGTCTCGTATTTTGTGTGGAGCAGTGGCGTAGACAGAAAATTTTCATGGTGGGTTGGGGGTGGGGGGGTTAATCCTCAAAGCAGAAATATTTAGTGGGAGCACGTTTTCGACAAAGACCACTCTATACATTTTTTAAACTAGATTAGATTAAAGAGGAAATAATTCCCTGTAGAGATTTTATTGCTGGAACACCTTTATTGGTACTCCAATATTACTATCCTAAGTTTTCCCCCAAATCTGTGTTGTGTAAATTTTTCTACCCGCCTCAAAATGAGAAAATTTCGGAGTTTTTTCAGTTTTTTTTTTTTTTTTTTTTGAATAACTCAAAAATCGCTTATCAAATCAAAAAAGATCTTGTTATATAAATTAAAGCTCTTTAAATTACATCGTAAAATGATAAAAGTTTCATCTATTTAGGTTTAGGTGAACCGCTACTAGCGCCTGTCAAAAAACAGCCCCCGGGATCACTTTTGAATATTCCGAAAACTCGCACTTTTTCCCATTTTTACCATGAAGAAGCACGTTTTCGACAAAGACAAGTCTATACTTTTTTAAACTAGATTAAAATTTCTACAATTCAAACAAAGTTTCATCTTAATTGGATAATGGTAGCCCGTTCCGCAATGAGGATGAAATTTTGAAAAACAACAATTTTTTCCAAAAAATCGCAGATTTTCCTTCATAAAATAAAAAACACTCATCCTAGAAACTTGATTTTTATCTCGATCTCTAGGAAATTTTGTTGACTTGAACGTTTACTTGAGCCAATTTTTTGTTAAAACTCTTAGATTTATAGATATCTAGCATTTTCCATGACAGGAAATGGTCGATTTTTGCAAAAAATTGCAGAAAACCATTCATTCATCCTAGAAACTTGATTCCTGTCTCATTCTCTAGAAAATTTTATTAACTTTACTTGTACTACTTTTTTGATAAAAGAATTAGATCTATAGATATCCAGCATTTTTCATGACAGTTCTGAGGATTCGGATCATATCCTATCATGGAAAATGCTTGATATCTATAGATCTAATTCTTTATCAAAAAAGTAGTCCAAGTAAAGTTAATAAAATTTTCTAGAGAATGAGACATGAATCAAGTTTCTAGGATGAGAGGGTTTCATTTTATGAAGGAAAATCTGCGATTTTTTGCAAAAAATTGCTGTTTTTGAAAAATTTCAACCTCATTGCGGCACGGTTTACCATTATCCAATTAAAATGAAACTTTATTTTAATTGTAGAAAACTTAATCTATGTATTTTAAAAATGTATAGAGTGGTCTTTGTCGAAAACGTCCTCCCACTAAATATTTTGCTTTGAGGATTAATAGGAGCCTAAATGTTACGCAGCTTTAAACAAGATGTGACGAATTGATTGCCTATATCCAGGCGTATGGTGCGTATAAGGCTAGAATATTAGATTATAAAAGAATTATATGTTTTTGTGTTAACTGAAGATGGGTTCGACTAGTCCCGAAACATGTATTATTAATAATAAATTTTTTAAAATTTAAAAATACATTTCTCTATTTTTTTAATTATCTAAGATTGATAAGAAGAATAAGCAAGTTATATTATTTATCTTATCTTTCTTATTATATTAAACGAGCAATTCTAGCATATATAATCGGTTTCTCGATTTGGATCAAATTCACGGGTTAGGGGGTTTTTGTGTTGACATTTCGATCTGTTAGGGTCTCATCTTCGGCTACGTTGTTTCTGATGGGTTTTTTGCTAATTGAAATAATTATTCACAGATGGTTGTTTGAAAAAAAAATTATAATTATATTTTTTTCAATTTTCTTTTAATAAAATTAATTGTTTTTTTTTATTTTAAATCCCACTCAATAGATCATTAGAAATATTATATTATATTAGAATTTGTCAATTTAATTTATTAAAGGGAAGAATGGAGGTTAAACCAATCGACTTGATTGGGGAATAATGGAATTGAAATAATTATCGGAAAAGAGGTTTTTTATCTAATTAGATTTTTCCTCTTATTAAAAAACAAGGACTAAAGATGAATAAGGACACTCGATGGTGGAGAAGTAATCTCCGGAATCGAAGCAAAAAATACAATGTATACATTAATTAATGTAAAATAATTGGTTTAATAAAATTTATATATTTAATTTATTAAAGGTTTATTTCTATAAAATAAATTATTAGAATATTAATTTCATTCTCTTAAAAATACGACAATTCGAAGGATCGTGCCTCCTTCTTCAGGATTTAAAAGAGTCAACGAAAGAACCTCCCTGTATATTAAATATTATTTTTAATTGCATTACATTCAAAACTTTGTGGGCAGTGATACGTCTTGATGATTGCCAAAGCGGGTGTAAACGTTAGTAAAAATATAAATTAAGTTTTATTTCAATTTTTTTTATTTTGGTTTTTAAAAGAAATCGACCTTTTTACCTGAATTTAAAATTAAAAATCATATTAATATAGCGCTTTTAACTGAATCAAAAAATTACCGAGCATCGCTCGGTGTTTCAGGTACTAAATACATATACGTATACACTCGGCATGCGAATCTGATTTTTTTAAAACTATATAATATTTTATATAAAGAAAATTGTATTTATTCTATTATATGCAATCAACTTTGGTGGAAGTTCTTCCCGGCTCTATCTTTGTCTGTTTTTATAGAATTAAATTCTTTAAAACCAAAAATTCTTTTCTCTCCAATATCCGTATAGTTCTATCACTTAGAGAAAAATTAATTAAATTCAAATTTAATTATTACCAGAGCTATATATACTTACAAAGAAAAATAACTTGCTAAGTTTTTCGCTCCTTATTATATATTTTACTTAATGAACTATACAAGTTTATTACTTTTAAAAACTTCTGAATTATTTAAAGAAACTTTTACTTTCGCTAAATACCGTTCTCTTCTAGTTTATTTAAGTATTAAGAAAAAGTGAAACTAAACATTTGAAACAAATTTTGTTTTTTTATTTTTATTACAAGTCCAAGAAAGAATCTAGAAACTTTGAATTAAGAATAGATTAGACATTATAATAAATTATTCCTTTCTAATAAATTATTTAGAATCACCTAATATTCTTGATTAAACTTTTAGTTATTTGAGAATATTTTTGGACAGAGTTAATATTTCTAAAATAAAACTAATTTAGTCAGATAATCCAATGATAATCTTAATTAACTTGGCTTCACATTCTTTGCGAACTTGCCAAATTTGACAAAAGTCACTGTTGTAAAGTATTTCCTAATTACTTAATGTCGTACACATTTAGTTTTTATTATTAAAATTAACAACATTGTTGCAAACGTTACAAAGGCATACTAATTATAAAGGTCTACAAAGAAAAGATTGTAGTGAAATGTATATATATTTATCGACCATTGTGGAAAGATCTATATATTTATATCTAAAATAATGTGAATGAGCTATTATAATAAAGCTAAATCTTTAAGTAATTTGAAAAATTATATATCAAGCACTATGTTTTCGATTTATTACTATTGCGGACTGAACATTCGCTAATCTTCATTATTGATTGTTGTTAGGGCTCTCGTGAGCTGAGTGCTGTGTGGCGCTTTGTGCCGCGCCCCCCATCAAGTCTATGGGGTCCTAACAATCTGTTGAGTGCAGGTTGTAGGTTGCGTGTCCTCATGGGTGTGTGCAGGGGAGGGGCTGCTGGATGGCGGTGGCCCCTCCAGATCCGAATGTTCGAATCGGTTCGCTTCTCCAGTCGAAATCGAGTCGCTTCAATTATAGCATGGCTGATAATATTTCAGTCATGCAGAAACGACGCAACGATCCGACTGAGTCATCTAGCGGCCGTGTCTCAAGGCTCGTCGCCATAAGCGAGAGCGGGCCGCTACACCACACCCTTTCTTTCTTGGGTGATTGCCGATTACCGACTAAGTCAGCCGGGCAAGGCCCTATCCACCTAGCTGGTGGGTCAAGAGGCTGCTTGCTTTGCAATCACGTCGGGGTCACCAGTATTGTTAGGGCTCTCGTGAGCTGAGTGCTGTATGGCGCTTTGTGCCGCGCCCCCCATCAAGTCGATGGGGTCCTAACAATCTGTTGAGTGCAGGTTGTAGGTTGAGTGTGTCGGCCGAAACTGTCTCCCAGTTTAAAATAAATAAATTTATAATGACATAGAAGATTATGTTTTTTTTAAGAGTCTTTTTTCTCCTTACGAGAACCTAATAACTGTTCTCACGGTTTTAATTGCCTCATTTGAGATCAAATAAATAATAAGAAAAACATCATAGTACTGCTATCTAATAAATCTTTTTATTTTTCACAATCAATTACGAGATGATTTTTACCGAGTCAGAGAAAAATTTCGAAATTTTTTGTTTTTCTATAAAAACGATAAAAATAAACTGCAACGGATCGTTGCTAAACTTTATCCAAATTCATTTGAAATATTAATATGTTTGTTCCTTTATTATTAATCAGATATCACTTGCAATTTGTAGTTCATATTGACATTAATTCAAAAATAATTCTCATTTAAGAGTCGAGGAATGACCATTCCACATTGGATTTTTGACATTTCGGTTATTATTGTAACCATTGCTGAAGACATGGAGGAATCGACTTAAAATCAAAAATAACGTTCGATTCTTATCTAATACTAGAGGAATAACCTTATTGCATTCCATTTTTGATGTTTTGACTATTAATGGAAACCTCTACTGAAAATGTAGAAGAATCGACTTAAAATCAAAAAGACTAAATTCTTTTCTCAAGCTTGAGTTGTTTACCAAAAAAGAATTTAGTCTTTTTGATTTTAAGTCGATTCTTCTACATTTTCAGTAGAGGTTTCCATTAATAGTCAAAACATCAAAAATGGAATGCAATAAGGTTATTCCTCTAGTATTAGATAAGAATCGATCGTTATTTTTGATTTTAAGCCGTTTCCTCCATGTCTTCAGCAATGGTTACCAATAATAATCGAAACGTCAAATACCTAATGTAGAATTGTTATTCCTCAAGTATTAGATGAGAATCAATCGCTATTTTGAAATCGCACTTGTAATTTTTGGCAAAACCGTCACGTGCTAAAATTCAACCTAATTGAATACTACAATTTGTGACTTTAATTGAGTCCATGGGTTCCGTAGTCTTTACCTGAGGACCCTTTGAAGCCACCCTTGCCCCGAGAGCGATTACAATACTTTACCCATGCTTTGCATTGGATAAAGTAAAAAAGGTTAGAAAAGGATAAAAATAAGGTACATGATATACGACTTATCGCTTTCTCCCATAATATTATTTATGATTCGTGAATTTGACAACACATCCCTTCATTATAAGAAATAGATCGAGTGTTTTCTCAATTTATATTCGATAATAAATAAAAATTGTTTTTCTTATTCAATATACCATCCATTTTTTGAATCAGTATGGGTCGCGATATAATAATAAAAATGCAAGTTGGTGAAGAAGCATTGGCCTGGATGATCTAGATTTTTCTTTCTGTTTTTCCCGGTTTGAAATCAATTTCAGATAAAAAAAGAGGTCTCCCTCGTATTCGTCGTTGACGTCGTCCTATCTTTGGAAAGGAATTGAAGCGTTCAATCAGCTGCAAATGAGAATAATCAAAGCCTTGAGGGCGCAATGAGGAAAAAGCTCCATGCCAATCGAGGCCAAGGCTCAGGCGAAATGTATGGTAGAGTCCAGGATACAACATGGCAACGGCTGTTTCCGATAAGCTCCAGACATGTATGCTCCAGGCTGATGATTTATGTTTAGTTTCGATTTGGAATGGATCGAATCCGCAGTGGCTGCGGATGTTTGTGTCTCTGCCGTTCAAATGCTTGATAATATAATGCCCTCTACCAGCAATCCCCCTTTAAGGGTCATAAACATTTGGATAATACAGCTATAATTCATCACGCGATGTTTTTAAAATTTACGTTTACCATTTGATTGAATGGAATTGGAGTAATCAATTATAGCCAAAGGAATTCTGAAATGTTGATAATTTTCGATAGAGTTACAAAAATAAACTGACGTATAAGCAGCACGATTCATACATTCAACCAATATTTTTATCTACATATTTTTTAGACATTCCAAAAAACAAAATAAAAGAAAAACAGCTGCGATAAATACAGAAAAGACGCTAAATGACGAAAAAATTATCACCTACTGAAGAAGTGTAAATTATGAATAGTTCACCTTTTTAACCGACTTCAAAAAAGGAGGAGGTTCTCTATTCGACTGAATTATTATTTTTTTTTTTTTTTTTGTGCCTATGTTACCTCATATCTCCGCCAATTGTCAACCGATTTTGAAATTTTTTTTTGCATTGGGTCCAGTCTAGCTTCCGATTGGTCCCATTTTTTTTCGATTTTTTTTCATAGGTATTAGACCTTTTTTATTAGGTTTGTTTAGACCTAACCTCTTTGTTTATGAACCGATTTCGATGGTTCTTTTTTTATCCGAAAGGGGGTGTCTTAGGGATGGTGTCATATTAATTTGGTCAAAATCTGATGATATGATCACTATTAATAACATCACTAAAAAGAGAAAAATAAAAATTTTAAGAAAAAAATAAAAACCGACTTCAAAAAATTAAATACAACAAATAAAATACACTAAAAGGTATAAAATAATTATTATCTTATTTAGTTACAACTAAAAGACGAAATATTAACACGAAATTACTTTTTGAAGTCGGTACCAAACAAACTATAGCTATAAGCGAGCATATCCTCCAAACGTACTAAGTAAGATCCGTCGAGTGCGATTCATAAAAGGTATATGTTTGGCACCGACTTCAAAAAGTAATTTCGTGTTAATATCTCGTCGTTTAGTTGTAACTAAATAAGATAATAATTATTTTATACCTTTTAGTGTATTTTATTTGTTGTATTTAATTTTTTGAAGTCGGTTTTTATTTTTTTCTTAAAAATTTTTCAGAAAGTCAAATCATAACTAGAAAAAGCGTTCCATGTCATTTCAGATCTTAGAAAAAAAAATTTATGGTCAACCTTGAGTTGTTTACCATAAAAGAATTTAGTCTTTTTGATTTTAAGTCGATTCTTCCACGTTTTCAGAAGAGGTTGCCATTAATAGTCAAAACATCAAAAATGGAATGCAATAAGGTTATTCCTCTAGTATTAGATAAGAATCGATCGTTATTTTTGATTTTAAGTCAATTCCTCCATGTCTTCAACAATGGTTACCAATAATAATCGAAGCGTCAAAAATCTAATGTAGAATGGTAATTTCTCGACTGTTAAATGAGAATTGATCATTATTTTTGAATTAAAGTTAACATGAACTGCAAATAACAAGTGATATCTGATTAATAATAAAGGAATAAACATATTAATATTTCAAATGAATTTGGATAAAGTTTAGCAACGATCCGTTGCAGTTTATTTTAATCAAAATAGTATCAGTCGTTTTTGAGATATTTAGAAAAAAAAAACCCACTTTTTCCATGCACGATTACAATACTTGACCATACCCTCCATGGTAAAATAAAAATATATTAAATAAAAAATTTAAAACTGTTTGTTAATTGCCATGTCTACCATTTTAATTTTGGCTCAAATATTTTGATTTGATATCTAAAAATATAATAGAATAGTATAATAAATTTATTACTTTGTTTTTTTCAGATTTCTTTATTTGCTAATCCACACACTTTCTTTAAACATTTAACAGCTTCTCTAACCTTACCTTTCACAATTCATTAACAATCTTATATACCTGGGTCACATTGTGACAATATTTTTCTTCTTTTGCAACCTTTGTAATAATTTATAAACTTTAATTAATATCCACATAGTAGTAATGGCAATATGAAAATTAATTTGAACTAAAAGCTTATGAATTGGTCGGTCGCTCTCGAGAATATTAACTTCTCGTTTCAGTCTGATCAAGATAATGGATTTTGGCGGACAGTCAAACTTTTGATCTTGTAGAAGTTTTGTCTGAAGCAAGAAATGAAAGCATATTTTTTTTTTGTTCAGGTTAGAATATTAAAATGCATTTTTCTTGCGTTTGTTTTAATACAGAGACAATTGTCAAAACAACCACTTAGGAAATGAATAATTCTTTTATTGAACTATAATAGTTATATACTAGTGCGACATATTAAAATTAAGTACACTAATTGAAAATAACATTAAATTTTGGGATAATTTATCTCTACTACAAAAATTTAAAGAATTAGTGTATAGAATAAAATTTATTTCTCAACTTTTAATGTATCAACTATGGAGAAATTTTGAAAGATTTTTTGGAGAATAAAGTAGCAAAGAAAAAAAATTAATGTGGGTGATTAAGACCACACGACAAAAGTGTTAACTTATGGGGCATTTATAATTCTACTTAATAGTTATCAATGGTTGTGTGAAGCCTGTTGACTGAATTTGTAATATAATATATTATTATTACACGCTTTATATTAGCTTCACCTGTATGTATATATGTATGTATTTATCTGTCCACCTACCTGGTGTAATGCTCAGCATCTCTGGCTGGCAACCCGGAGGTCTCGGGTTCGATTCCCGGCTATACCCAGACATTTTTTCTGTAAGTATAGGGTCTGGTAATAAAAATTAAGTGGGAGATAAATTTAACCAAATTATCGCGTGGAGAATTTACCACTGCTCGAAGCACTTAAAACTTAGTAAATTGGATTGTATCTAACTTTCTGAGATTTGGCTCGTGATTCCGGCTTCTTTCCTTCTACTCTGTTCTTTTCACGATGGAGGGGCCAGCCCATACAGGCCTTTAGGGGATGCACTTTCTGGTGTATCTCCTTCTCACGTCAACATCATTAAAAAAAAATTTATCTATGTATCAACTTTTGTTCTGTTAAATTCCGCAAACATTTCTCTATAAGAATAATTGTTGACCTACTTAATTTAAATGAAATTATTTATTATTATTTAAAAATAAATACATTTCATTCTGTTAAATTCCGCAAACTTTTCTCTATAAAAATAATTGTTTACCTACTCAATTTAAATGAAATTATTTATTATTATTTAAAAATAAATACATTTCATTCTGTTAAATTCCGCAAACTTTTCTCTATAAAAATAATTGTTTACCTACTCAATTTAAATGAAATTATTTATTATTATTTAAAAATAAATACATTTCATTCTGTTAAATTCCGCAAACTTTTCTCTATAAAAATAATTGTTGACCTACTCAATTTAAATGAAATTATTTATTATTATTTAAAAATAAATACATTTCATTCTGTTAAATTCCGCAAACTTTTCTCTATAAAAATAATTGTTTACCTACTCAATTTAAATGAAATTATTTATTATTATTTAAAAATAAATACATTTCATTCTGTTAAATTCCGCAAACTTTTCTCTATAAAAATAATTGTTTACCTACTCAATTTAAATGAAATTATTTATTATTATTTAAAAATAAATACATTTCATTCTGTTAAATTCCGCAAACTTTTCTCTATAAAAATAATTGTTGACCTACTCAATTTAAATGAAATTATTTATTATTATTTAAAAATAAATACATTTCATTCTGTTAAATTCCGCAAACTTTTCTCTATAAAAATAATTAAGACTAATAAAAAATAAAATGAGCGTGACGGTCACGCGAGTTCAGTGCTTTTCCTTATCCCAAAAGTGCCCAACGTGCCTAAAAGTGTAAAATAATTGACTTTGAAAGATGAAGGGAAGTTGAGTCAAAACAATCTTTGGGTTTAATGATGAAGATGCTATCTAGGGTGAAAAATATTGAAAAATAAAAATTCCTGCTCACGAAAGAAGAAATTCAACTTTAAGAGATAGAGGGAATTTATATTAAATCATTCTTCGCTATTAATGATAAATAGACCCTCGGTTTACGGCCTAGATACGTTCCAGAAAAGTTGGCCGTAGAGCGAAAAGCTGTATAGCGAGTAAATAGAAGGTAGCTAACACACTGTTAAAAATTCCTTATATAATTTTATTATAAAAAATGGGAAGCCCGGCCTCAAATTTTTTTAGTATTAGTACCAGTATTGTAATCTTACAACATATTTTTTATTAATACGTATATAATTAATACATTAAAAAGTAAAGTTACAATTTATTTTTGTATTTTTGCAATGGGTTAATGTGATTTTACCAATATAATATAGTATTGTTTTTTTACTATATTCAATTTTGTAAATTTCCTATCTATTTTTATTGTAAACATATAGTAAATTTACAATTTTTTTAACAGTGGAGTGCAGCATTTTTTGGCTGTAAATCGAAAAAGTGCCATAATTAAAAAGGGCCGTTACCTATAGCAAAATGCCATATAAAGAGTAGCAAAGTAAGGGACTTTGTGAACTCGGTGAAACTAAGGATAAATGCCCTTCCTACGAGATCGCGGACGGCTACGTCAAGCGAACACTAATGACTAAATCCTCTTTAGTAGACGAAGAGCCTCACTTTGTTTCCACTACACATGGTCTACGAAAACCTGACCTTATCGCTGTTCTTGGTGACTCGGCCCTTTGCTTGGACGCCCAAGTTGTTAGTGAGCACATCAAACTTGATGAAGCTCACGCAACAAAGGCGGATAAGTATAAGGAGCTTGAGGAGAGCATAAAGAGGCGATATAATGTGGAAACAGTGAGATTCGGGTCTATTACCCTTAATTATCGAGGGGTTTGGTCCGCCAGATCCGCGAAAGATCTCACTAGCAGTGGTATACTGCTGAAGAGGGAATTGAAGATACTTTCATCTAGAGTTGTGGTAGGGGGTCTCGCCGGGTTTTGGACGTTCAACAAAACCACACAATTTATCCGTCGTCCCAGAACACCTTTAGGAATCGGATAAGGTCAGCGGAAGATTTCAATGAAAGGGTGACGCCCGCCCCTCAGGAGCAATAAACGTGTGTTTTTAGTGGGTATTAGTGTTCTTTTCTTTATGTTAGGACAGTCGAGTCCCACAGTACCAACAATTAGTTGGTCTGCGTAAATGCATTTTCACACGTTAAAAAAAAAATATATATATATGTTGTATTCCTGATAAATATATTGAAAAATAAGAATTCCATCTTACAAAAGAAGAAGAACAAACGCATTCTCCAAATTGCTTATTTCTATGAAGTCTCTTACTCCTATATTTTCTATATCCTACTATCTATAATCCATTAACTCCACAAATCCTCTGAAATTTTTCTTTCTTCATGCATAGACGTGAGAGTCAATTCTGAAATAGAGACGTTTCAATTTCTTGCTTCTTTAAAAATTGACGATTAGGAGAATAATATCAAATTCTTTTACTCCTTCCAACTTTCTTTTGTCCTAGAATCTACAACCTATGATCTTCACCAAACACTAATTTTTTGAATTAATTAAATTAATCTTAAGAAATTCAAAGAGAAATTCAAAGATGTTTTTATAAAGCGAAATTTAGAGAATACTTAGCCAGACTACCGTTTTATAAGAACCATTGAGGTCCAGCTGATTCTCCATCCTGAACCAAGAGAGCGAAAAAAGATATGGTCCATCTAGGTGTTACCCGGTATCAATCCGCGTATAGCCCGCATGATACCCCACCACGGACCACCCATCATGCGGGCTATACGCGGATTGATACCGGGTAACACCTAGATGGACCATATCTTTTTTCGCTCTCTTGGTTCAGGATGGAGAATCAGCTGGACCTCATTGGTTCTCATAAAACGGTAGTCTGGCTAAGTATTCTCTAAATTTCGCTTTATAAAAACATCTTTGAATTTCTCTTTGAATTTCTTTAGATTAATTTAATTAATTTGATAATTTTCTATATTTGTATAAATATACTAGAAAAACAAATTTACTTATAATTTGTTAAAAATTCCGTTGAGTGGATTTGCTCGCGAATTTACTACGCGGAATTCTAAATTAACTAATTTTTTGCTTTGGTGTTGACTTATAGGTGTATTTTATTGATGCGATACTTTATTCCATCTTTATTATTAAAAAATGAAGATAAAAGATAAATATAAATATTATATTAAGATACTTTGACTTGATTACTATTGGAATTCGAAATCTTCAATATTTATTTTTGTCCTCGGATACTAGTCCATTAAGCCAAATCCCTATTATATGTGTATGTGTGTGTTTTGATGCAAATATCTATAGAATTCAGTCTAGAGCAGTGGTTCCCAACCTTGAGGCGATCGCCCCCCAAGTGGGCGATTTTGGTTATCAGGGGGGCGATAATTGAGTAGGGGGCGATTGGGGGGCGATGAGTATTCAAAGAGGGAAAAATTAAAATACACTCACGTGCAAAGAAATGGAATCACTTCTCTCGCGAGTTGTTAAATGTAATTTTCATTCTCAAATATAAATAATGTAAAATTAATATTTTTTAGAAAAAATATTTAAATTTCTAATAAATTACAAAGAAACATACTGTTGTTAACGCGGCATTTAGAGTATTTTTTTCTTGATGATAATATAATTCTTTTTAATCGTAATATTTTGGAGTAGAAGGCGTAATGTCCTTTGATGCTGGAACATGCCTTATTTGACAATAGGATGGTGGGACTTTACAATTCCCACTTTTTGAACCTCAATAAATTTAATTTATGTTTGTCATATTTTGTGTTAAGAGATTAAGTCCTGTCGGAAGGCTTTTTAACTGAAGGAAACACCATCTATAATAAATTCATTGATTGGGGTTGTTCTAAATTTCGACTTTGCGTGGGAATTTTCCAAGAGAGTAATTTCTAGAAAATAGGCAGGCTTCAATATTTTGAACCGAATAAAACTGCTTTGGTTCTTTTTATATACGATAATAAAATTGTTTAAAATAATACAACTGTTTTATTATTTACACTTTAGGCATACAATGAAAATGAAAAGGGGTCGATAGGTGATAGTAAACCTCCAGAAAGGGGCGATTGGCCACAAAAGGTTGGGAACAACTGGTCTAGAGCATCTAAAATTTTGTCATTTTACTTGGCATGAACTTAAGTCTTGTGCTCAGAGAATACGAAAGCTGCCTACCCGGTCTTTAATCTACAATAAAGCAAATGAAAAGTGCAAAAAACACTGATTTCATACTAAAAACCCAGTTTCTAAAACACTGATAAGGGGGAAGAGTAGCTGAAGTGTACTTTATTTTATGCCAAATTAAAAAATATGACTTGTTTTTTCCCCTGGCCCTTCTTATGTAATTATTAATTCTAAATCACTCGAAATGGGCCAATCTTTTCACTTAGAATCGAAAAAGTGAAATTAAATATTCTCTTCTTGTTGTTAAAATAGACCTCAAACTGTAGATAAACATCTCGAGAAGCGAATTCAATGCTTCTAGATATATTGTATTGTGAGTGAAAATAAAATAAAAACCCAATATACCTACTAACTTTCATTTATTATCTATTTAAACTAAGCGGATTTTTCCACCCTTATCTCAATATCGGAGCTCTTGTCGAATTAATTCATCCCGACAAGTTGTTTACTTGATATCACTGTTCTAGCAATGAGATGAATTAAAAAAAAGTCCACTTCGTTAACTTTCTTGGAGAAAATGGAGGATGGGCGATGCATTCCTCGTCTTGTTCGTGTTTGAATATCATTAAGCGAGATTATTTATCAACTGATATTTTAACAAAGGATTTGCGTTAAGTACTAATTGATATCTTCTCTATATATACATTTCAACTTTTTAATGACATAATTAAGTATAGGGCGAATAAGATTTAGACAAGGGCCAATTATAAAATTGCTTGTTTGGATGGAAACATGATGTCTATTAGTACAAGTAAGAAAAAATCTCAAGAGCGTGAAGGCCAACTTGATTCCACTATTAATCTCTTTAATCTCCCTATTTATAATTCTCACGTGGCCCAAAACATTCTCTCTCTCTGCTTCCAACAAGATTTATTTATGTACTTCGAAATGCATTAAGAAGAAAATATTTGTCAATAGGGAAGAGGGGAAAATAAAAAAATACCAAAAGTAAAATTTAAAATATATGTCTTAGCAATTAAAATTAGACGAAGTAGGTTATAAATAAATCACTTGAGAGGGATAAGAATCAAACTCCTCGGATTTCTACAGTTAAAACTTTCTCTCTAGACTAGCAAAAAGAAAGAATTTTTGGTCCATGTCATTTGAGTTTGAGAGTTTAAATTCTTTATAGGAAAAAAGAATAATAATATTGTATCTTAAACTAGCAATTTTCGAATATATATATATAGAAAGAGGTATCCCGAAAACGTCTCTAACGATCGATTTGGATGAAATTCACGGGTTAGAGGGTTTTCGGGTTGGCATTTCGATCTGTCACGGTCTCATCTTCGGCTAAGTTGTTTTTGATGGGGTTTTTGTTAATTGAAATAATTATTCACAGGTGGTTGTCTCGATAAAAATCTATAATTACATTTTTATTCAATTTCATTATTTTAATAATTAATTGGTTTTTTAATTTTATATCTCACTAATAATTCATTACAAATATTATTATATATTAGAATTTGCCAATTTGATTAATTGGAGGTATTTTTTATTGAATTTTAAATTATTAAAAATAATATTAATATATCACTTTGAACTTAAGCAAAAAAATTACCTGCTTGCTCGGTGTTCCAGGTACTCATTATTATGACTAGATTCGAAGGGATAAAATAAAATAAATCCCGATTAACTCAGAGATTGGCAACACTGGGTGCAGATGTGTCAAGACGAAATATTTTTAACGTTTGAAATTATTCAGAAAAAATTAAACGATATAATGAAAATATTTTCAAGACTAGGTACATTCAATGCAATTTGAAAATTCTCAATTAAACGATTTTTATCTGATGTTTAAATCCTGAAGTTACTAAGTTCAAACATCTAATCAGTTATCCTTTTTAGAAATTCAAGCAGTTATATACATCAGAAAAAAAAAATTATACTACACTGCGGTGTAAAAAATTGAGCCACCAATAAAAACTTTATTAAATAGCAAATGATTATTTAAAATTTTTACAAATAACGATATAATTTGTTCTATTAACTCTTAAACTAACATATTCAATAAATTTTGTTGATTATTTTTGAATTTTATAAAAAAATTAGTAAAATTATTAAATTAAAAGATACAATTACAAATTATCATACTTTCTCAATATCCCTTTACATTTAAATAAAGTTTTAATAAAAGATCAAATTTCATTTGAAATATCAATAAAATGAATAATTTTGAATTAAGCATCATTGATAGAAAGTTAAAATATACAAAATCAATATTTCTTAAGTTCAAGTAGTTCAAATTATGTGACTAATTAATCAAGGGCTAAGTCAAAGACAATTGGAAAGTACACTTGCAATAATATATGGTTACTTATAAAAAAAATTAAAATATGATTTACTATTTAATAAAGTTTTTATTGGTGGCTCGATTTTTTTCCACTGCAGTGTAGTTTAATATTATAGGTATCTGAATCCAGAGTCAGACAGAGAAAATTTTACTTGAAAATGATTTTTGTTAACGTTTCATGTTTACTATTTCCTTCTTTTGGGATTTGAGTTCAAGTGCCAGATTCACATTCTGGGCCTTTGGCTCAAATTAGAAACATTACTAAGAGAAAAATCATGGGAGAGAGAGAAAACTTGAACATTTTCTGAAAATTTTTATATGTGACAAAATCGAGCTCGAAATCTGAAACCTGTCACAAAAGTGTAACTTATTAATTCAAATTTATGTGCATAATTTCAGCGCTCATCAAATACAAATGTTCAAGAACGTTCCTGTTAGATTCCTAAAGCAGCCCAGAAGCAAACTTATGTGATTAGTTCTCGCTAAGTTTGAAGGGGTAAATTATTTAAAGAAGTATCATTTTACAAGAGCGCTGAAAGGATCGAATTTGTTATGCAGGGGGATCAAGCAACAAGTTATCTGAATAGGTGAATGTATCAAGTTTGTATATAGGTATATATACAAATAATTTTGAAAAAAAATTTAGAAACTTTTTAAAATTTATTTCAGCAAAAAATTATATCTCACTAATAATTCATTACAAATATTATTATATATTAGAATTTGCCAATTTGATTTATTGGAGGTATTTTTTATTGAATATTAAATTATTAAAAATAATATTAATATATATCACTTTAAACTTATCATAATAGTAAGCAGGTTACTCCACAAACGAAATGGTGTGACCAGATTACTATGACACTATATTACTGATAATACTATGCCTCTGATCAAATTGTTTAATTTCAATTTATAATAAATAAAAATACAGTCCATTAACTAACCAGTTGATGTTTAAGTGATTGTAGATTTTTAATTAATTAAGAATAAACTTCAATTTTTTGGTTACTTCTTCAGTTCTTTGTTAATTTTCATGACACTTGTTTTTTTAAGATATCGTGATAATCTGATAACAAACAGACATATGATTAAATATTTAACATGTTAAGGGATACAGGACAATTAAAAATGTAAATTTTCGTTGAAAACTGTAATTTGAATTTTTGAAGTCCTTCTGATGTTTAACTAAATTAAAAAAAATAAATAAATAAAAATTCAACAAATCAAACACCCTGGATAAATAGAATCAGAAATGATGGATGGGGAGTGTTCATTCATTCTAAATTAATATATTATTCTAAGTATTAATAAATCATATTAAGTAATAAATAATAATTTATTGTCTCCTTCAAAAAATAAATAAATCAATAATTACAAATAAAGGGCCAGGGGGGAAAAACGACGTAGTCATATTTTTAATTTGGCATAAAACGACATTTAAAGTGGACTTAAGATACTCTTCCCCCTTATTAGAGTTTTAGAAACTGGGGTTTTAATATGAAATCATTGTTTTATGCACCTTTCATTTATTGGAAATGAAACTATCAATCATAGACCAACAGATATCATCTACGTCGCTTTTTCCCTCTGACCCTTCATATATTATAATAGCGTATTCATCCTTTCTGAGATCTTGTGCTAGATAGTTATCGGAGAAACAGTTTCTATTCTCCCATAAGCATAATACATCTACTTCCACATTAACTAACGCCAATAGCCTTAAAACATAAGCATACATTGTTACGCTGACGATAGCACCCTCCACAACGCTCAATCCTTACTAGACAATCGCGCAAAAATAGCCTCCTCAATAAATTCAGATTTAAGCATGCTTAAAAAATGGGGATCTCACAATTTGGTAAACTTTAATGCTGGCAAAACACAGTGCTGCCTAATTTCTAGGCGCGCAGATAGGAACCTTCCGGACATTTCCTTTGATTCGAGCTCATTGGAATTCCGTAATAAAATATCAATGTTAGGTGTCACCTTAGGTTCTGACCTCTCTTGGAATGACCATATTATCTCAGTAGCAAAAGCTGCAGCATGTAAGCTTGGCTTTCTTTTCCGAACCAAACGATTTTTCACCCCCACTCAACTCCTTATATTATACAAGGCTCAAATTCGCCCCTGTCTTGAATATTGCTCGCATTTGTGGAGAGGAGCCTCCAAGTATTCTCTTAATACCTTAGATGCAATTCAGAGGCGAGCTATCAGACTGATAGGCGATCCTACATTAACTGACACTCTCGACTCCCTAGCCCATCGTAGATCTGTCTCCGCCCTATCCCTTTTTTATAGATATTACCATGGCTTTTGTTCTGACGAAATTAAATCGATAATCCCACCAAAGGCTTCATTTGCCCGAAATACACGATTTTCTAAAATTCAACACCCCTACGCGCTTAAACTAGATACTAATCGAACAAACGCATTCGCCAATTCATTTATCCCTATGACATCTAGAGACTGGAATTCTCTTCCCCCGACCGTCTTTCCAGCTACTTATAACCTTCAAACTTTCAAGACCAGCATCCACAGATACCTTCGACCTCTACCCAATCCCTAAATCTCCCCTTATCTTCACGTTACAAGGGTCCACCACGGACTTCAGAGGTTGTACCTTCTTGGTGCAACTTCTTCTTGTATCAATATCATTATAAAAAAAAGCAGTGAATAATAGTATCATAGAATTTTCAGTGCAAATCACTCGATATTCACTTATTACATTTATTTATTCGTGTTCAATAAATAATTATAATTAATTATGTGTGATTTTACTACAAATTCTAATTTTTATAAAATTATTCACAAAAATAAAAGCTTTAAAATATTTTTATGGTATATGTTTGGTATTTTATTAATAAATAGATAGCAATAAATAAATATCACTAGAGCATAATGTGATTTTTAACAACAATCGTTGAAATTGTGGATCCAACGAAATTCGCACTCGTATCTTATCTTACCCCAGGGTCGTATGGCTCTTGCTAAGTTATTTCTTTCCGAGAGGTTAACTTGATATCAAATACATTGTATGCCTAGCTTAAGTTTCAAATTCTATTGCTCTGCACTTAACATTACTGAGATCAAGGGGCATGCACTCACACGCAATCGCGCACGCTCAGACCATGCATTTCTGGGCACTTTCGGGACGGAGGCTGGGGATTACTAAATAAGATTTTGTGCTTTTATTTATAGTACCTGGAGGCAACGAGCGATGCTCGGTAACTTTTTTCTTCAGTTAAAAGCTTTTATTTTAATATTATTTTTAATTTAAAATTCTGATAAAAAGGTCGATTTTTATTTGAGAGCCGTTTTCAAATTAAAAAAAATACAAAAATATATAATATTCGACCACTGTATCCCCCGCCACCACCTTCACCCCGCTCGACCCCACCCCCGAAACCTTGCACTAACCCCGGATCACCCACCTCCTGCACCTGTTTTGATTCAACCATATGATTCATTTTTACTCATCCAATTGTTAATAAATAAAACCTATCAAAATGTGTTGTTTTTTCAGAAAATAGAGACCTGCTTATGCGAAATATATTTTTAAATAAATTCTTGATTATTTTTTATTCTATTAAATAAATAAAGTTTTTTATAAAAACAATTATAAAACGTTTATTAATATTTCTAACGTTTAGGGAGAACAAAATATGTTAAAATCCACAATCACAATACTTCTTCAAGGCCTTTGAGAACAATGAATTATCAACCCATTGTCTGCCTGGGTACAAAAGAAAAGAGAAACCCTTTTCAAATCCCTAAGAATGGGATTTGTATACCTGAGAATAATTAATTTGATTACGAAAAACCCCATCAAAAACAATTTTGTCGAAGATGAGACCGTGACAGATCGAATTGTCACCCCAAAAACCCCTAACACGTGAATTTTATCAAAATTGGTAGAGTCGTTTTCAAAATAGAACCAAGATACAAATATATAAATAAATAAATATACAATTTTTGCTCGTTTAATAAGAGTAGATAGAATAACTAAAGTATTGGAATGGCTCTCTGAAAATGGACATTGTGAAGTTTTCTTATTCCTTAATGAGGTCCTTTCGCTCCAGTTGAGTCAAAAGAAGTGTAGTATCTAATATTTAGTAAAATAAATTAAAATACAAATGAAAAATAATAGAATTAAAAAATAAATATTATGAAAGCCGTAAATGTTTGAAATAAAAACAATTATGAAAAATTCGAATTATCAAGAGGATAGAAAAAAATTCAAATTATTAAGAGTTTTTATTATATTTTTGAAAATATGTACGAGCTTACACACATTTTATATATTGTCTCAATTAAAAAAATAAAAATAATGAAAACGACAACAAAGAACAAAAAAAATTACATAACGTATATTAACTTTTCAATAGATAATAACATAACTAATTTTAAAAATGATGGATAAAATTACAAATGAAGAAGTTCTTGGAAGAATAGGAGAAAGAAGAAACTTGTGGAAGAGTCTGAAGAAGAGAAGAGGTCAGATGATGAGGGCACACACTGAGACATGGGGGGCTGCTTAGGGATATCTTGGAGGGGGAGGTGGGAAAGAAAAGGGGAAGGGGATGACCCAGATTAGAATATTTCAACCAAATAATTAGGGATATGGGATGCCAGACATTTAGAGAGGTCAAACAGCTGGCGGGGGACAGAGTCGAGTGGAGACGGATTGTTGCATCAAACCAGTCTTAGGACTGTATACTCAATAATGATGATGATAAACATTGCTAGGAAAAATCCAAATTATAAAGAGGGGGAAGTGGCCTATTTCGAATTATAGAACTCCCTCTCTTGTTACGGTTGAAAGGGATTTATAGTTATCGATCGTATCAAAATACACAGCATTTTTTTGATTTACCGTAGTTAACAGCTGTAGAGCTCGAATTATCGAGGTTCGGCTGTATATAACAGAGGTGGCCGCAACGTGGCTCGCGAGCCGTATGCGGCTCTTCAGTCAATCTCGTGCGGCTCTTGAACCCTCTTGAATAATACTGATTTTAAAAAGTACAGGGTGGGGCATTAAGATCTACCACATTTTGAAGAGGTATAAAAAAATTTAAAATAATTAACTAAAAAGAAATTGAATTTATTTTTGAAAATAAAATAAATGAAATTTTTTTTTAATGTATTTTAAACATTATCAGACAAAAAAAGGTTGGAGGGGGGGCAAAAATAAAAATTCCCTAAAAGCCCTTTCGACCAAACTCAACCAAATTTTGTATATGATACATATTCTGCGGGCCCCAAAAAGGCTAGAAATGCAAAAACTAATCACCCAAAATGGGGGGAGGGTCAAAAATGAAAATTCTAGCTCTTTCGACCAAAATCAACCAAATTTTGTATACATATTCTGTGGATCCTCAGAAGGCTAGAAATGCAAAAACTAACCACCCAAAATGGAGGGAGGGTCAAAAATGAAAATTCTAGCCCTTTCGACCAAACTATGTATACAAAATTTTATTAAAGCAATTTGAACCGCGAAAGTTAAATAATATGATAAATAATTTCTTATGTTAATTCTACATTAAGTAAATTATTTTATTATTTTTTGATTTTATTTGAAAAGGAAAAATAAATAGAGCATCCGACGGGTTTCGAACCCGTGTCTCTCTCCTTTGCGCGAAGAGCGGCTTATCCAACTAGCCCACGGACCCTCCCGCCGAATAAGCTCTTGAGAAAAAAAAAAAAAAAAAATGACATTCCATCTTAAGAGCTTATTCGGCGGGAGGGTCCGTGGGCTAGTTGGATAAGCCGCTCTTCGCGCAAAGGAGAGAGACACGGGTTCGAAACCCGTCGGATGCTCTATTTATTTTTCCTTTTCAAATAAAATCTAAAAATAATAAAATAATTTACTTAATGTAGAATTAACATAAGAAATTATTTATCATATTATTTAACTTTCGCGGTTCAAATTGCTTTAATAAAATAATTAAAACTTTCAGTTTAAAAATCAATTTGTCTATACAAAATTTGGTTAGATTTTGCATTTCTAGCCTTCTTGGGATCCACAGAATATGTATACAAAATTTGGTTGAGTTTGATATAAAGGGCTAGAATATTTTTGACCCCCTCCCCCTTTTTGTCTGATAATATTAAAAATACATTTAAAAAATTTACATTTATTTTCTTTTCAAAAATAAATTTAGTTTTTTCTAGTTACATTTTTTAATTTTTATATCTCTTCAAAATGTGGTAGATCGTTATGCCCCATCCTGTATAATAATTAAATTAAAAAATAATAATACAAAAATTAAATTAATTTGTAATTTGTAATATTATAAGCAAGTAGAGCAAAAAATATATGTTACTTCATTTATATTTTATAAAATAAAAAAAAGGTGTCTTTTTTTAATAAACTATTAATCTCCAAACAATGTGGCTCGCTTTGATACAGTTTTATAAATTTGCGGCTCCCAAAGTTAGGGTTAGTGGCCATCCCTGGTATATAACTTCATTTTTAATCGAAACGTTTTGTATTTTTTTAATGTTGTTGTAGTGTGTTAATAAATATATTTATTAGTGTACGAGCTTTTCGTGCGTGCCTTCGGCACGCCCACGAAGCTCGACCTTCCGGGCTGGAATGCCCTGGCGAGCAGCGTCTTCGAAGACCAAAAATTTTATTCCTCTTAAAACACAACACTCCAAATGTATACCTGTAAACTCCCGAAAATACATAGTCTCTTGGAAAAGTTTTCGCCTCATTTTCGTCCTAAGAATAACAAAATTTAGATTTTTAAAAAATTACAAAAAAGTGGCAAATTATTAAAAAATAAACAAATAATATATAAAATATAAATCAAATAAGATGTGATTAATTTATTTTTCTGTGCGCAAAGAAAAGCGAATTGAATATTTAATTTTTGAGTGGTGGGGGGGTGGGAGGAATAATTATCAATATATTTAATGTTTCTTAATTTAAAATCAATTGGAGTTTTTCATTTCAAATTACAATTACAATTATATTTCAAATTTGCTGCAAATATACCGACGGCATCAGCGCTCCCTGTCGGCAGCATTCTCTGAGCGTTGTTACAAATTAATCTAGGCTCTTATATATTATATATAATGCGATTTTAATCAAAGAATTCTAATAGTTTAATCGATAGTTACTGAAAATTGTTATTTTTGAATTTTTTATATTCTTTTTTTTTGAAAAAATAGACATAAAAATATATTACTAGTGAAGTGATCTTGGCCCTGGATCGGGGAGGATGACCTAATGACCAAACCCATTTCAAGAAGCAATTTAAAGCAAATGCAGCTCAAAATAGAAAGAGAGAGAGAGAGAGAGAGAAAAAACGCTTTTATTTACTTTCACAACGAGGTCAACTTATTATTTTTCTTTTTATCGAAACTTGTACTATTTACATCTTTCAAATTTAAGTTTTTATTTAACTAATATATATTTTTTTTTTTTTTTTGCTTTTTTTGAAAAAAAAATATTATTACATTTCTACTTGCACAAGTTCAAGAGTAATGGAAAAAGTAAGGGGCGTGGGGGGGGGGGGGGGGAGAAGGACGATAAAATTCGTCTGGCAATCGGACAACCCAAGCAAAAAGTTTAATGATCCTTATTACATGCACAAAATATTTTTATAGGTAATTAAACTTTTTGAAATTTATTAATTTCTCCAAAGATTTTTCTTTTAGAGTGAGAGAGATTAGATAATGAAAAAATAGCTTTAATTACTCCCATGACAATTTTAATAACTTTTAAATTAATAGATGTCAATATTTTACGTTATATTTAGAAGTTTAATTCCAAAGAAGTAGGGCAAAAATCTTATATATAAAATAAATACCGGGTGAGTTTTTTATTCTTAAGACAGTCTTATAACTCAAAAACAGTGCATTAGATGAAAAAAGTTTCAATTAAAAGTTTATTTATATCAGGGGTGAAACTAAACTACGCTAATGTTTGTCGTCCTAGAACAAGCTTTCAAGGGTATTTCGAGGTCAACTTCTGTTTTTAAATGGAAACCTATATATATATTTATATGTTTCTGTACACATTCTTAATCTGGAGAAAAACTGAACAACTTTCATTTAGAACTATTTTTTTTATAGTGCGACATAAAAATAAAAAAAATATTAAATCAATTAGATCTCAAAAAAATCCTAATAATTATTTTTAACAATCATTCAACTTAATTATCAAATATTTAATTATTAAATAAATAATTTAATAATTTTGCGACACTGTTCTGAGACATTTCAGAGTCTATGAGTGTACCGCAAATTAGATCTCAATAAAAATGAAAATAAATATTTTTAATAATCATTCAACTAAATTATCAAATAATAATGATCAAATATTTAATTATTAAATAAATAATTTAATAATTTTGCGACACTGTTCTGAGACATTTCAGAGTCTATGAGTGTACCGCAAATTAGATCTCAATAAAAATTAAAATAAATATTTTTAATAATCATTCAACTAAATTATCAAATAATAATGATCAAATATTTAATTATTAAATAAATAATTTAATAATTTTGCGACACTGTTCTGAGACATTTCAGAGTCTATGAGTGTACCGCAAATTAGATCTCAATAAAAATTCAAATAAATATTTTTAATAATCATTCAACTAAATTATCAAATAATAATGATCAAATATTTAATTATTAAATAAATAATTTAATAATTTTGCGACACTGTTCTGAGACATTTCAGAGTCTATGAGTGTACCGCAAATTAGATCTCAATAAAAATTCAAATAAATATTTTTAACAATCATTCAACTTAATTAACAAAAAATAATGATCAATTATTTAATTAATAAATAAAATTTTTTGTAATGATTAATAATTTAATACTTTTACGACAATGTTCTGTGACATTCCAGAGTGTATCGCAAGTCTTCTGGATGAATTCCAGTTCCAATTTCGATATTGAAGATCCTGAGGTCAAAATTATTAAATTAATAATTATTATTAAATTATTTATTTAATAATTAAATATTTATCATTATTATTTGATAATTAAGTTGAATGATTGTTAAAAATAATTATTAGGATTTTTTGAGATCTAATTGATTTAAATTTTTTTAATTAATGTCGTATAAAAAAATAGTTCTAATGAAAGATTTTTAAAAAGAGACAGAATTTAATCAATCTTTTTCGGACAAACTCTAAGATTTTAGTAGAAATATTATTAAATTGCGATATCAGAGTGGATTCATCCCCCAGGAGTCAGACCGAGAACTAACACGCTATCCAGGCAGTAAGCTAAATTTTTTAATTTCCGTTCTAGAAGAATGGAGTGAAAAATTTCTGTGCTTATACCATATATTGCTATTCAGAGAGAGGTTTTTGTCTCGAGGGTGTGAGCTGACTGCCCGTTAGTTCTCAGGTTCGACTCCTGGGGGATGAATCTCTCGATATCGCAATTTGCTAATATTTCTACTAAAATCTTAGGAATTTGTCGAAAAATTGATTAATTCTGTCTCTTTTAAAATCCATTTTGGTTAATCTGAACCCGAGCTTATTTTTTGAAAAAATTACAAACTATTTTCAAAAAAGATGCTCAAAACTTTAATTATACATCTAATGAAAGTTGTTCAGTTTTTTTTTCTAGATTAAGAATATGTACAGAAACATATAGGTTTCGATTTAAAAAACAGAACCTGACCTCGAAATACCCTTGAAAGCTTGTTCTAGGTCGACACATAATATCGTAGTTTAAAAACTCACCCGGTATACAGGTACTATATTATATTGCGTTTTTATATTAAACATAAAATGAATTTATATTTTCATAAATAATTTATTTGTTAGAGAATATATATAGTTCCGAAGGCTTGACTTTCATCAGAATTTTAATTAGAAATATTGATGGGACGAGTGGATGGGATAGGGAGACAATATGGAATTTGAAAATTATCGGAAAAGAGGTTTTTTCTTTAATTAGTTTTTTCCTCTTATTAAAAACAAGGACTAAAGATGATCAAGGACACTCGATGGTGGAGAAGTAATCTCCGGAGTCGAAGCTAAAATACAATGTATACATTAATTAATGTAAAAAAAATTGGTTTGGTTTAATTATATTAATATAATATAATTAGAAATATTCTATTGTTTTTACTCATGACATCAAAACCCTATTGAATGTAGATAAATTCGTAATAGTAATTTCCTTTTAATAATTAATTGGTTTTTTAATTTTATATCTCACTAATAATTCATTACAAATATTATTATATTTTAGAATTTGCCAATTTGATTTATTGGATTCTTTCCTTTCTTTTATAAATAACGGCAAAGAGGTTTTTTATCTCGTAAATTTTTCCTCTTACTACAAACACGGACTAAAAACATTATCGCAAGCACGAGAAGATCAAGAACAGTCGATGGTGGGGATGTAATCTCCGAAGTCGAAGCTCAAATAAAATGTATACGCTAATGCATGTAAAATAATTGGTTCAATAAAAATTTATTATTATTATTGATTTATTTGAGGTATTTTTTATTGAATATTAAATTATTAAAAATAATATTAATATTTATCACTTTGAACTTATCGTAATAGTAAGCAGGTAACTCCATAAACGAAATGGTGTGACCAGATTACTATGACACTATATTACTGATAATACTATGCCTCTGATCAAATTGTTTAATTTCAATTTATAATAAATAAAAATACAGTCCATTAACTAACCAGTTGATGTTTAACTGATTGTAGATTTTTAATTAATTAAGAATAAACTTCAATTTTTTGGTTAATTCTTCAGTTCTTTGTTAATTTTCATGACACGTGTTTTTTTTTTGAGATGTCGTGATAATCTGATAACAAATGATAACCAACTCACTCGACTCCCTGGCTCACCGAAGAACCGTTTCTGCCCTTTCCCTGTACTACAGATACTATCACGGTGTCTGTTCAGTCGAGCTGAAATCTCTTATCCCCCCTAATGCCCTCTTTACGAGAAACACGCGGTTTTCTAACGCTCCAGCACCCCTTCGCTGTCAAATTGGATAAAAGTCGAACAAGCGCTTTCGCCAACTCTTTTATTCCTATGACCTCCAGAGACTGGAACTCGCTCCCTGCCACCATCTTTCCCGCGACTTATAACCTTAAGCTATTTAAGACCCGTATCCACAGATACCTTCGACCTCCGCCCAACCCATAAAATTCTTTCTTCTTCTTTTCACGATGGAGGGGCCAACCGAGGCCTTTAGGGGTTGCACCTTTTTGGTGTAACTCCTTCTCTCATCATTATCATTAAAAAAAAAACAAAAAAAAAACAAACAGACATATGATTAAATATTTAATATGTTAAGGGATACAGGACAATTAAAAATGTAAATTTTCGTTGAAAACTGTAATTTGAATTTTTGAAGTCTTTCGGATGTTTAACTAAATTAAAAAAAATAAATAAATAAAAATTCAACAAATCAAACACCCTGGATAGTAGAATCAGAAATGATGGATGGGGTGTTCATTTCATTCTAAATTAATATATTATTTTTAAGATATTAATAAATCATATTAAGTAATAAATAATAATTTTAGACGGGTTTTCTTTTACTCTCTCAAGAACAAATACTTGGTTTTATATATATATCCTCTATCTATTATAAAGAGGGTTTGCTTGCTTCTTCTATATATAGTATAATAACAAATCCATCCCTCCTGCACAGGTGAATTTCAATCATAAATCTTGCAGAGAATGACAAGCAAACAGAATCTGGTTAAAAGCAACGTAAGCGCCTTCCAGCAAACAATTTCAACTTTACACATTAATGCTTTACCTAAACACATATAGGTAGGTACGATCCTTTCACCAGTGATTTAAATTGAAATAGTGGTATAAAATAAATTAAAAAACAAACATTCTAAGACTATATATATAAAAGTTAAATACGAATTTATTGAAAATATAAATTATATGGTTAGTTCCAGAAACTCAAGGGAAGCGGCGTGGCCAGAAAATTTTCATGGGGGGGGGGGGCTCAATCCACAAAGCAAAATACTCGTATTTAGTGAGAATTTTTTTTTATTAAAACACATAGTCCAGTTAAATTGTGTTTTTACCAGGAAAGTTTTGGGGTAAATGTAATTTCTTCGACCCTTTATGTTTTTGGGTGTTGTTGCGCCCAGAGGTTTAACCCTCCAGTGCGACCAAATTATGTCAATATCATAGCCCCGGAGGATATAAATGCCTACTAAGGGTAACGTGAAGCCTCGAAGTTGTGGGTTCTCTGTCTAGCACGCCGTTTGCTGGAAGATGTGTGTCCTGTTGATGGAAAAAGGTTCGCTACTCTCGGCAAGGGTTTAAATAGAACACATATTTCTTTTACGTAGTTTTATTTTAGTGTAAATGGGGTAGTACAATTTTTAGATTCAATTCAATTACTGTCTACATGCTAACTCGCTGCTCACTCTCTGCTCACTGACTGACTGCCTGGCTCTCTCAAAACTGACTGACTGACTGCTTGGTTCTCTCAAAACTGACTTCAAAAAAACCCTCTGATTGGTTAATACCCTAATGAGTAAGGCGTGGTGACATAATTGAAAACGCCCAGTTTTAGAATTCCTTCTATGAGAAATTCTCCACGATTTTCTCCAGCAACTTCGGAAGAAGTTTCAAGAATTCAATTTACATCTGGCACTAAAGAGTCAGCCGGCCTAAAGTATTAAATATGTCAATTTAAATTTATTGTTATTCCAATTGCTTTTTCCACCATGTCCACCAAATATTAGTCTATTGTTGAAAAGCACGTCCTTTATAATAAGAGTTGCCATACTAGCAAAATATGACCTTCAAACAAATAATTTATTATAAAAGAAAATGCTTCACCAATTCACCGAATATATATTAAATTTCTAAACATTATTAATTTACAGTGAAAACAAAGATTTAAGTATCTTTTTGGGTGTCTTTTTTGAAAAAAGATGGAAATTATTTCAAAAATCAACCCAGTATATAATATTATTAAATGAATTTAACTTTAAAGGACATCATAGATATTAGTTGAAATATTTTTACATTGCATATCAGAGAGATTCGTCCCCTTAGGAATCGAACCCAAGCGCTAACTAAGCTTGCCGACCCCTTAAGGGTTTGGTTACTGGCCCGGCAAGCTTAGTTAGCGATTGGGTTCGATTCTAAGGGGACGAACCTCTTTGATATGCAATGTAAAAATATTTCAACTAATATCTATGATGTCCTTTAAAGTTAAATTCATTTAATATTATTAATTTAATTTATCGAAAATTTATGTCGCGAATTTACGACCGCGACAGTTGTGCTGAATCCGAATATGAGGTTTGTTAACAAAATTTCGTGACGGAAATGCTGTATATCTATAAATGTAAGAGTTTTTAAAAAAGTGGTCCAAGTAAACTTTCAAGCCAACAAGATTTCCTAGAGAATGAGATAGGAATCAAGTTTCTAGGATGAGTGGTTTTTGCTTTATGAAGGGAAAACTGCGATTTTATGCAAAAAATTCCAGTTCAAAAATTCAAAACTCATTGCGGTACAAGTTACCATTATCCGATTAAAATAACACTATGTTTTAATTGTAGCAAATTTAATCTAGTGTAAAAATGTATAGAGTGATCTTTGTCGAAAACGTACTCCTTCATAGTCAAAATGGGAAAAAATCGAAAAAAGTGGTAGTTTTTGGGATTTGCTGTAACAGAAAAAATACGCCAATTTTCAACTAGCGCTTGAGCCCGAACTGTTGGCCGGAGAAAAAACCTAAATAATGAAATTTGGGTGAAATTTTATGAACTTTCCTGCCTCCTGCTTAAGGAAATGCCTATATATTTTCAATTTTAAAAGTTCGTCATTCGATTTTCCACTGTATAGGATCGCCTAGAGGGTGTATAAATGATACGTCTGGGTTGCATAACTTTAGGGCGAAAAAATATCAAATCAAAAATTGTATGCCTTAATTAAAGGTTTATTCTAAAATTTCTCATAAATGTATTCATGAATACTCCCCCCAGCTCCAGAGGTGTAACAGCCGGGCCTGCATTTCGGGGGGCACACAAACTTAGGGGTAACTACTGTAAGCCAAGAAAAATTTGCCTAAAGGATAAAAAATTTTCATCCTATTTTTTAAAATTAAATAATTAAAAATAATTATATAAGTAAAAAATATATAGGGGGGAGGAAGGAAAAACTGTTATGCCATAAACTACACTGAGGTGCAAAAAAATCGAGCCACCAATAAAAATTTTATTAAACATTAAATAATTTTTAATTTTTTTACAAGTAACCATATATTATTGAAATCATTGCTTATTGAAAGTGTACTTGCCACTTGTCATTGACTTAACCCTTAATTAATAAGGGACACAATTTGAACTGCTTGAACTTCAGAAATATCCATTTTGTATATTTTATCTTTCTATCAATGTTGCTTAATTCAAAATGATTCATTTTATTCATATTTCAAATGGAATTTGATCTTTTATCAAATCTTTATTTAAATAGAAAGTGATATTGAGAAAGTATGATAATTTGTAATTATATCTTTTAATTTAATTTTACTTATTTTTTTTATAAAATTCAAAAATTATCAACAATATTTTTTGAATTTGTTAGTTTAAGAATTAATAGAACAAATTATATAAATATTTGTAAAAATTTTACAAATTAATTGCTATTTAATAAAGTTTTTATTGGTGTTTCGATTTTTTTGCATCGTAGTAGCTAATAATTTATATCTATATAGTCTTTCTGTCGCTTAAAACTAATAAAGCTAAAATCTTAATATGCTACAATGCTGCATATATCTATTATTTAAAAATAATAACTCTGTTTTTTTTTATTATACGTTTATTTTATAGTATAGTTCATTTTTTTATGAAAATTCCTCCCCCCCCCCCCTCCCCAACCTTTAATTTTTTTGTTCGATTTTAAACAAAACCTAATCAGCACTTAATCAGGGAAATTTCGTTATGACCCTAGTAGCACAATGTTTCAAACTATATAGTAGCTATATAGATTCTCGAAATCTAGGGGATATTCATACTAGTTTTTGAGATAGAGCGTACACAAAATTTGGTAACGCACCGTACGTAGGTACTATAACAGCCATTTTGACAAAATAATTATTATCCTCATAAAATATAATTTTTTTAGATATTCACTCATTAGAGCTTTTTTTGTAGACCAAAACACCATGGTTATGTTAAATTTATTTTTTATCAAAATAGTTCTAGACGTTTTTGAGATATTTTGAAAAAACCAAGCAAAAAAAGAAAGAAAAAACACTTTTTTCATGCACGATTACAATACTTGGCCATACCCTGTATGCTAAAATAATATTATTCAACCAATTGAATGAGACCAATTGGACGAGATTTATTCAAAAACAACAAATGAGGAACTGATAATTCACACCATAATTATTTCAATATTTTTTCTTCATTTTTAACATTAAAAATTAATTAAGATAAAATATTATATATTATATGTTATAAT
The DNA here is from genome assembly GCA_024734495.1 of Forficula auricularia. Classification (NCBI taxonomy): domain Eukaryota; kingdom Metazoa; phylum Arthropoda; class Insecta; order Dermaptera; family Forficulidae; genus Forficula; species Forficula auricularia. Next base: position 4,837,549 of record JALMQS010000187.1, on the reverse strand, counting down.
ATGACATACTTTGCTAATAATATGACGAAACGCTCTTAACCTTGTTGTGATGTTTGCTTGTTCCAGAGAGATAGCGGGCCGACAGACGGAGATACGAGCGCAAGTGACGAAATGACCGCCATTAATTCGGTGAGTAAAACTATTAAAACTTTTTATGTACCTACGGAAACTTTCTAAAAAGATAATAAATTATTATTTTAATAAAAAATATTAAATTATTTTAAAATAATTCGCACATTGATTCAACTAAAAGTAATATATAAGTATACATTTACATACCATTTATTGTCAAGAGAAGAAAGAAGAGTTTCGATTCTTCGATTAATTCTGAGGTCTAAATTTACTTAAACTTTATTAATACGATATTAGATTGGGTTCTTGGTGTTGGAGTTGTATATATTACAAATATGCAAAATAATAAGCCGTCCATAAATTACGTCACAAGAATTTCAAGATTTTTAGAACACTTGTATTGTGACGTCACATCATCACTTTTATACCGTATAATTTAATAATTGCAGAATTTTTTTTTAAATTAAACTCAACGAAATAGTTTTAATATATAAAACAGGTCGACAAAATTTTTTTTTCCTTGTCCTAAGATTTGTTTCATGATTTTTCTATTCAGTGTGCATCAAAATAAAGGAAAAATACCTAAATTCCATATAAAGTTTGCTTTCGTAGTGGTTATAATAATAATAAACGATTTGTTATCTTAAAAATAAATTTTACCATTGAGTTGTATTCAAATTCGAAATCCTTATTTCTCAAAAGGCCACTCAAAATTAAACAAAAGTAGACTCCCTACCTTTTCTCCTCCACTAATTTTAAATATTTACCCTTTTGTTATCTTTAAAAAATAAATTTTACCATTGACTTGTATTCAATTTCGACTTATCCAGGTCAGTTACTTTCTGTTTCTCCTGAAGATGGGTTAGTCACCCGAAATATATATATCGAGATTAAAGATTCTCCAAAAATAAATTCGTTTTATTTTTTTTATATCTTAATGTGAAACCTACCAAGTATTTTTATCCAATAATTTTAAAAAATATTTCACCAAGACCAACACCAAATTCCTTAAAAACTAATAAACGATTTGATTATTTACCCTCGACTAACATAAACTTTTTTTTTTATGATAATGATGAGAGAAGGAGTTACACCAAAAAAGGTGCAACCCCTAAAGGCCTGGGTTGGCCCCTCCATCGTGAAAAGAAGAAGAAAGAATTTTATGGGTTGGGCGGGGGTCGAAGGTATCTGTGGATACGGGTCTTAAATAGCTGAAGGTTATAAGTCGCGGGAAAGATGGTGGCAGGGAGCGAGTTCCAGTCTCTGGAGGTCATAGGGATAAAATTGTTGGCGAAAGCGCTTGTTCGACTTTTATCCAATTTGACAGCGAAGGGGTGCTGAGCGTTAGAAAACCGCGTGTTTCGCGTAAAGAGGGCATTAGGGGGGATAATTGATTTCAGCTCGACTGAACAGACACCGTGATAGTATCTGTAGTACAGGGAAAGAGCAGAAACGGTTCTTCGGTGAGCCAGGGAGTCGAGTGAGTTAGTTAGAGCCGGTTCTCCTATTAGTTTAATTGCTCGCTTCTGAATTGCATCCAGTGTAGCAAGAGAATGCTTGGAGGCACCCTCCACAGATGAGAGCCATATTCGAGACAGGGACGAATTTGAGCCTTATACAGCATAAGAAGTATAAACTGCAGTAGAGTCGACACTATTAAAGACTTGAGAATAATTTTTGACTCGAAACTCACATTCAGCGATCACCTGGCCTACATTGTAGGTAAAGCTAATCGGAGCTGGGGATTTGTATTTCGAAAAATCCTAATACAATTAAATATTTAAATTTGACTCTAATCAAATCTTTGCTAATGTACGCATCAACAGTCTGGAGGCCAATCGGAAAGAATAACATGGACAGACTGGAGAGAATTCAGCACAAAGTGTTAAGACATCTAGCATACCTTTCGGGCAATCCTTTGTCGAGATACGACCTCATGGTCATACACTTCAACTGCTGAAACTTTCTGTCTTGCTTCTGTTACATCTTCCATGATTGCCTCCGATGTTATATTTGTGTAGAAGATTAAGTCCAACAAGGTGAATTTTCCTGATCTACAAACTTGTTTCCAATTCATAACTCAAAATATGTACTTAGAAATAGACTAGCTTCTTATCCAGAAGTACCATCCACCCGTCACTCTGAAGCTAATCCAATATTCAGATTAAGTAGATATCTAAACAACTTGAAAACCACTTGGATTTTTCATTGAACATTAATTGAGTCGCAGTCTTGTTCAAAATGTTGACCCTGGTCTACAAGTAACTATTCTATTATTATATTTCATTATATTACTGTTAGAGAAAACCTAGAAAATAGTGTTAAAAAATTCGAAAATAATGCGCAATCGAATCTCAACCCTCTAATTAACGAAATATACAGGATGTGACACTTCATTTCTCATTTAGTGCTCTTCATTTCATCATTATTCATTTCGTTTTGTTTTTGTGTTTTTTTTTCTTTTTTTATGTTAAAAATAAAAAGTATGGGGTTTTTTTTATCAATTTTTTCCCTTGCCAAAATAAGGACTGAGAAAAATATGTAAAAAATTAAAAAACAAATGGACATTCGATGGTGAGGCTTTTGGGCCTCGAGGTCGAAGTTTTTTTGTATTTGTAAAACATTTGTATTTTTTGTATTGGATAATAAAGGTCATTATTTATTAATTATTTTTTATTATATTACTATTATCTTATATTATTTTTATATTGTTATTTAACATATACTCTATCATTATTATATTAATTTAATAATATTACTTTGTTTATTATTGTTAATTTTGTTATATTTAATAATTTTTGTATTATATTAATGTATTAGGCATTTAGCCGTTGAAAATAGTAAATAAATAAAAATAAATAAAGGGAAAATAAAAGTAGAGTCTTGATTTTAAAATAATAATTTAAATTTTCCTAATTTTAATAAATTTTATTTGTCTTGACCTCATGACTGTCATGAGCTATTAGTGGGTTTTAAAATTAAAGTTTCACTTCTCCCGTGTGCTTATGTGGATGAGGCTGACATATTTTATTTTGTGTATCATACATTTTTATCCAACGTTTTGACCCGCTATGGGCATCATCAAGACGTATCACTGGCAAAGTTTTGAATGTATATAATTGCAATTAAAAATAATATTAATATACACTGAGGTTCTTTCGTTGACCCTTTTAAATCCTGAAGAAGGAGGTACGATCCTTCGAATTGTCGGATTTTAAAAAAATGGAATTGATATTCTAATAAATTATTTTATAGAAAAATACCTTTAATTAATTAAATTGGCAAATTTTAATATATAATAATATTTGTAATAAATAAAATAAAAATACAATTAATTTTATAAAAAGAAAATTGAAAAAAATGTAATTATAAATTTTTATCGAGACAACAACCTGTGAATAATTATTTGAATTAACAAATAAGCCATCAAAAATCGAAGATGAGACTGAGACAGATCGAATTATCAACCCAAAATCCCCCTAACCCATGAATTTCATCCAAATCTTTGGAGCCGTTTTCGAGAAACTATTATATATATACAAGAATTGCTCATTTAATAATATAAGATAAGATAAACAATTCATATTTAAATTTATTATTAAATACTACGGCAAATCTAATAACTCGAGTTTTGGAAATTTTTTCACTTTTTTGCTTAATTAATAAATGTGCGGGGAGAGGTGGGGGGGGGGGGCTCGAATAAATTAAGAAAAGTTACCTCAGAAAGTTAAATAATATGCAAAAAAATAGAATAAAAAATCAATAATATTATTTATTACAAGTATATTTGAGAAAATAATAAATAATTAAATAAATACAAAAAAAGGTAAAGAGAAGAGTTTCAATGGAGTCTCATCATCATCATCATTGAGTATACAGTCCTAAGACTGGTTTGATGCAACAATCCGTCTCCACTCGACTCTGTCCCCCGCCAGCTGTTTAACCTCTCTAAATGTCTGGCATCCCATATCCCCAATTATTTGGTTGAAATATTCTAATCTGGTTCTTCCCCTTCCCCTTTTCTTTCCCACCTCCCCCTCCAAGATATCCCTAAGCAGTCCCCCATGTCTCAGTGTGTGCCCCATCATCTGACCTCTTCTCTTCTTCAGACTCTTCCACAAGGTTCTTCTTTCTCCGATTCTTCCAAGAACTTCTTCATTTGTAATTTTATCCATCCATTTGATATTCATCATTCTTCTGTAGCACCACATTTCGAAAGCCTCCAATCTCTTTCTCTCCGCTTTTCCAATTGTCCAGGTTTCACACCCGTACATGGCTATGCTCCATACATATGTCTTCAATAGCAACTTCCTGTTTGCTAAGCTGATTGAGGAGGAGCATAGTAGTTTTTGTTTTGAATTAAACCCCATTTTTGCTTGGGCAATTCTTGATTTAATTTCGATGGAGTCTAAAAATATAAAAATTTTCTATTAAATTACTTATTCATTTTTATTTTTGAGCTTTATTTAACGTCTAATTTAAAGAAAAATCCTTAGAAAGTTCATTGAATGAAGTACTTGAGTAATGAGAGAACCCCGTTAATGAAAAAACCGAGTTTCATATTTCTGAAAAGAGAGAGAGAGCTTGAGGCGGCTTGAACTGTCCCTCCAAGTAAAGGGTTAAAGAGCCCTGCCTGTTTGAAATATGAGCTTTAATCTTGTGGAAGCGAGGATTGTAAACCAAGCCAGGGCTACATCGGAATCCCCTTCAACCGCAGAATGTGTTAAAATATCAGGAAAGGAAGCTGCTGACCCTATTGGTTTTTGGGCCCCGATGATGTCAACGAACGCTTTTGGCCAACCGAATAATTGATACTTGTAAATGTATTAATAGGAAAATGCATTAGGGGAATGTATGGGAAAAGGAGCATATGGCACCCCCGGTACCCGTCCACACACCACCATGAACGTCGTGCTCTTGCCGTCGTCTTATTTAAAACCCATCTTCAATAATTAAACCTTCGAGTTGGCTGGGCAAAAAACGGATCACTTAAATTCATCTTGTGTTTTAATGGAGCCCTCCTCCGCACCCCTTGCTCTTATTCTCTGCAGCTAAAGTGCACACAACCCTTTCCCCAAGTAACCAACCACAAGATCAAGTTTACTCACCCAGTTTTTTTTTTGTCTTTTTAATTATTTTATTCCGAAAAGTTTAATGTAGTATGAAAACACTCTTCAACCCCTCCTCAATGTTCTCTACTCAGGTTTAACAAAAGTGCTATGTGTTTATTGTTATATGCAGGGTTCGGATTTTGCATATAATGCATGTTTTTTTTCTTGATTGCTGCTATCCTTCTAATCTTTTGTATCTGGGCGTTTTAGGGTATTAGGACCCACCCAGAGAATCTTTTTTTATTTATTTATTGTCACCGGGAACAAAGCCCATTTAGACAGCACATCAGTAAAGTGTTAGTAGGGATAGTGAGGGAGCCGAGTTTTAGCCGGTATACATTTTTATACGCCAGCCAGGATCGAACCCCGGCCTTCCGCTGCAATATCGGCATAATCGATGCAGAAGCGGGGCCAGCGCGTTAGCCAACTCCCCCAGAGAATCTTATTTTCCATATAAATTTGGATTTTAAGTCCACATTTTGCATTATTAGCGATTTAAGCTATATTTGCAAACTTGTGCGATTTTTGGCCCTCGTTCGTTGGCAAATCATAAATATAATTGAAGAAAGTTTTAGGGTATTAAGACGCATCTAGAGAATCTTATTTTCCATATGAATATGGAATTTAAGTGCATATTTTGAAATATTAGTGATTTAAGCTATATTTTGCATACTCATGCGATTTTTGGCCCTCGTTCGTTGGCAAATCATAAATATAATTGAAGAAAGTCTTAGGGTATTAAGACCCATCTAGAGAATCTTATTTTCCATATAAATATGGAATTTAAGTGCATATTTTGAAATATTAGTGATTTAAGCTATATTTGCAAACTTGTGCGATTTTTGGCCCTCGTTCGTTGGCAAATCATAAATATAATTGAAGAAAGTTTTATGGTATTAAGACCCATCTAGAGAATCTTATTTTCCATATAAATATGGAATTTAAGTGCATATTTTGAAATATTAGTGATTTAAGCTATATTTTGCATACTCATGCGATTTTTGGCCCTCGTTCGTTGGCAAATCATAAATATAATTGAAGAAAGTTTTATGGTATTAGGACCCATCTAGAGAATCTTATTTTCCATATAAATATGGAATTTAAGTGCATATTTTGAAATATTAGTGATTTAAGCTATATTTTGCATACTCAAGCGATTTTTGGCCCTCGTTCGTTGGCAAATCATAAATATAATTGAAGAAAGTTTTATGGTATTAAGACCCATCTAGAGAATCTTATTTTCCATATAAATATGGAATTTAAGTGCATATTTTGAAATATTAGTGATTTAAACTATATTTTGCATACTCAAGCGATTTTTGGCCCTCGTTCGTTGGCAAATCATAAATATAATTGAAGAAAGTTTTATGGTATTAAGACCCATCTAGAGAATCTTATTTTCCATATAAATATGGAATTTAAGTGCATATTTTGAAATATTAGTGATTTAAGCTATATTTTGCATACTCATGCGATTTTTGGCCCTCGTTCGTTGGCAAATCATAAATATAATTGAAGAAAGTTTTATGGTATTAAGACCCATCTAGAGAATCTTATTTTCCATATAAATATGGAATTTAAGTGCATATTTTGCAATATTAGCGATTTAAGCTATATTTTGCATACTTATGCGATTTTTGGCCCTCGTTCGTTGGCAAATCATAAATATAATTGAAGAAAGTTTTAGGATATTAAGACCCATCTAGAGAATCTTATTTTCCATATAAATATGGAATTTAAGTGCATAATTTGCAATATTAGCGATTCAAGCTATATTTTGCATATTTGTGTGATTTTTAACCCTCGTTTGTTGGCAAATCAGAAATATAATTGAAGAAAATTTTAGGGTATTAGGACCCACCCAGAGAATCTTATTTTGGATATAAATTTGGAGTTTAAGTGTATATTTTGCATTAATATCGATTTAAGCTATATTTTTCATATTTGTGGGATTTTTGGCCCTCGTTCGTTTGCAAATCAGAAATATAATTGAAGAAAATTTTTGAGACAGAGAGAGTAGGCCACAGGTTTCAAACCTTATTTGGACATCTTGAATAATTTCCATCTTCGAAAAATTATAATGATCGGATTTACATTCAAATCTAATAATAGACTTGCAAAGGTCCTACTTCAGATAAGTCAGAATATACTGTAGGTACTATAAGTGACTCTCATATTTAAAATCTAAAGCCCCAAGCAACCCTTACGAGGGTGTACTGTTTGTCCGAGAGGGCGCTGATACAATTACTTTCATTCCATTGTTGTAATATGAAAATAATCAATATGGTTTAATGAAATTCCCTTTCGATTGAAATTATATCAATAGAATATAATCAATAATATAAGCAGACATGTACAAAATTACTGTTCGATCATAACGCAACATGAGCCCTCATTGAGGGTTACTGGCCTTCTCAGATTGGCTAGATATCCATTATAGTTAAGCGAAGGGCTGTTCTCATCGAATCTGAGATAGGCTTAATCTCTGACCTGAGTTAATTAAGTAAAACATATTTCTCAACTAAAATATAGTCACTAATTTTAGTCTTATTATATTAAACGAGCAATTCTTGTATATATCGAAAACGGCTTAAACGGTTTGGATGAAATTCGCGGGTTAGTGGGTTTTTGGGTTGACAATTTGATCTGTCACGGTCTCATCTTCGGCTAAGTTGTTTTTGTTAATTGAAATAATTATTCACAAGTTTACTCGTTTAAGTAGTCTATTCTCTCTCTCCCATTCATTCATTGCTCTATAATTTCTTAAATTTGATCTTGAAAAATCTTTGAGAGTATTCTAGGAATGTTTGAGAGAAATCAATATACCTAGGGCTTGTTGGGAACCCGTTTTTTTTTCTAATGATATTCATGTGAGAAGGAGATACACCAGAAGATGCATCCCCTAAAGGCCTGTATGGGATGGCCCCTCCATCGTGAAAAGAACAGAGTAGAAGGAAAGAAGCCGGGATCACAAGCCAAATCTCAGAAAGTTAGATACAATCCAATTTACTGAGTTTTTTAAGGGCTTCGAGCAGCGCTAAATTCTCCGTGCGATAAATTAGGTTGAATTTATCTCCCACTTTTTTTTGGCTTTTCGTTTGTTTTTTTGTTGGCTTTATTTTATTTAAATTTGTGTCTACCCCCGGGGTCAGATTTTAGCCGGATGCCTCGAGTCGGATTTGAACCCGGGTCCGCTTGGTTAGCAGGCTGACACTCTAACCCCTAGCCTATCTAACCCCCTCATTTGGCCAAAATATCTGTTTCCTCGTTAGCAACAATTCCCCTATGTCCTGATACCAACGAAAAACTATTTTTTTAAGTGAATAAATTACTAGAGTATTTAAAGTTTGTTGTTTTAAAGATTGACTTGATATAATGAACAACTCTAGAAAGATCATCATCATTGAGTATACAGTCCTAAGACTGGTTTGATGCAACAATCCGTCTCCATTCGACTCTGTCCCCCGCCAGCTGTTTGACCTCTCTAAATGTCTGGCATCCCATATCCCCAATTATTTGGTTGAAATATTCTAATCTGGGTCTTGCCCTTCCCCTTTTCTTTCCCACCTCCCCCTCCAAGATATCCCTAAGCAGTCCCCCATGTCTCAGTGTGTGCCCCATCATCTGACCTCTTCTCTTCTTCAGACTCTTCCACAAGGTTCTTTTTCTCCGATTCTTCCAAGAACTTCTTCATTTGTAATTTTATCCATCCATTTGATATTCATCATTCTTCTGTAGCACCACATTTCGAGAAAGCCTCTAATCTCTTTCTCTCCGCTTTTCCAATTGTCCAGGTTTCACATCCGTACATGGCTATGCTCCATACATATGTCTTCAATAGCAACTTCCTGTTTTATAAGCTGATTGAGGAGGAGCATAGTAGTTTTTGTTTTGCTAGAAAGAGGATGGTGAAAAATTTCGCCTAGTGTGAGAGGTTCTCTTTAGCCTATCCTGGTTATAAAAATACTTATTTTTTCACCAACACCACTAAATTGCGAGATAATACAAAATCCAGGTTACTTACATAGAAATGGCAGATTAAGAATTTGGATATCGAATTAATTTAATGGTATGCAGAGACTAAAGCGCTTACCGTTGGGGCTAGTGGATATTGGGATTCCTCTGAGAATATATACACTCTCGAAACTATAAATCAATACATTCCTTTACGATATTCATGCTTCTATAGGCATTGAGTTAATTGTATAGAAATATAGATAAAATCGAAAAATATTTCAACTTTCAACAATGCAACTAATTGCGAATTTTCACTAGTTGAATTAAAAAAAAATATATATCTATTCCTTTTTCAAGGTAGCAAATTTAAACAAGGATATTGAATGGGAATAAAATTTCAAATTTTATGATCTTCAGTGAAATGGCAAAACATATTCATAATTAATATTGTTTTAGACTCATTACTGTACTCTTTCTTCAGGTAAATGTACATATTTATTTCCACGAAAGTGTAAAAATTAACATTCTTGTGTTATTGAGCTAAATTTTATTTATTTACAATGGCCTATCCAGCTTCTTGATTAGGGGGGGGGGCAGAATCAAAAGAAAACTGCTGATCACAAATAATAATACACTGAAAAAACGATATATTTATAGTTAAGAAATTATATTTGATATGAATAAATGGTGAAGTTAATTATGGCGAAATAGATCTCTGTTCAATATGAATAAATCATATACGTATTTTAAATATTCTCATATTTTTGGAACAACTCAAGATATATTAATAGTTAAGATGCCGCTATTTGAACCAACCACCAATTAGTAACATACTAAAATATTGTTATTTGAGTAAAATAGTGGAATAGCTAAATTTTATAGTTGGGTATTTAAATGGAATAATACGTAATTGCCACAAGAAATTAAATAAACTTGAATATGTTTCATTTATAATAAATATAAGTATTTCCGACTAGAAGATGAGTATATTCATTTTATGTAGAATCTATATTCAAATTCAAATGAATCTTATAAATATTTATTTAAATAATTCATTTGTTTGAATTAATTAGATAAAAATTTGAATTAATTATTATATTAGATCTAAGGTACAAGGTTTTTTTTTTATAAATTTTATTAAACCAATTATTTTACATGAATTTATTTATACATTGTTTTGAGCTTCGATTCCAGAGATTACTTCTCCACCATCGAGTGTCCTTGATCATCTTTAGTCCTTGTTTTTAATAAGAGGAAAAACTAATTTAATGAAAAAGAAAACCTCTTTTCCGATAATTATTCCAATACCATATTGAATCCACCCCCATTCACATTCCTAAGGTACAAGGTAATCTAATTTTAATTATATATTAACATTTATTATAATCTTATAGTGGGATTTAAAATTAAAAAAAAAGAATTAATAATATAAACAAAATTCTTATTAAATTTTTTTAATATCTTAATTATTAAGATATCACTATTTGCAGAAAATCTAAGTCGTTTTATGATAAAAAAAACATTTGTTTAGATATAATAAGAGGTTTTACTAAAAGTAAAATAATAGAATAAAATAAATCACTCAAGTATATAATATATTTGGATTAAGTACCTAAAATCATCATATTTGGAATGATTTCGATATATCTTGATTTTTAATAAAATATCTTTGGAATAAATAAGAGCTCATTAAAAATCCTTAACTCTATCAATATATTTATTATAAAGAAATTGTTTTTTCAGTCTATATTGGTTAAAATAATCTCGAAAAACTCACATAGGCTCACTCTAAAAGCTACAATGAAAATGATTCTAAAATTTAGACTTTTAAGGAGTTCGGTGTTGGTTCTAGGTGAAACATTTTAATATAATAATAAAACTTGAGTAAGATACGAGGTAGGTTTCACAAGGCTCTGTAATCTCCTCCACACTCTTCCTTATTTATATAAACGACCTTATTGATCAAACGGCAAACCCCACTCATTGTTACGCCGACGATAGCACTCTACACGGCAAACCCTCTCTCCCGAATAATCGAATCAATATTGCCTCCTCAATTACTCTCGACCTAGACAAACTGAATAAATGGGGCTCTCAAAATTTAGTTAACTTCAATTCAAACAAGACTCAATGTTGTCTAATTTCTAGGCGCGAAAATAGAGATTTCCCTGATATTCTCTTCGATTCGAATACCCTGAAAATGTGTGACAGCCTATCCATGTTGGGCGTCTCTGTCGCATCTGACCTGTCTTGGAATGAACACATCTCCTCTGTGGCGAAATCTGCAGCAAGGAAGATTGGCTTCTTATTCAGGTCCAAGCGATTTTACAAACCTCCACAACTTCTCACCATCTACAAGGCCCAAATCCGCCCCTGTCTCGAATACGGCTCTCATCTGTGGAGAGGAGCCTCAAAATATTCTCTTGCTACCCTTGATGCAATTCAGAAACGAGCCGTCAGGCTAATTGACGATTCTACCCTCACCGACTCCCTCGACTCGCTGGCTCATCGAAGAGATGTCTCCGCCCTTTCCCTTTTCTATAGATACTATCACGGCAGGTGCTCTGATGAGATAAAATCAATAATTCCCCCAAAGCATGCTTTGCACGCAGCACACGTTTTGCCGACTCCCAACACTCTTTCGCGGTCAAATTAGAAAAGTGCCGGACCACTTCATTCGCGAATTCATATATCCCCATGACTTCAAGGAACTGGAACTCTCTCCCAGCCTCTATCTTTCCCAGCACCTATGATCTTCAAACCTTCAAAACCAGGGTGCATAGACACCTACGTCTACACCCTCTCACTTAAACAACTTTCCCTTCTCTTCGGTAATGCAAGGGTCTTTCGAGATCCATAGAGGCTACATCTTTACTGGTGCACCCCTTCTTGCATTCGATTGCATTAAAAAAAAAAAAAAAAAAAAGAAATAAAACAAAATTGAGTTTTGAATTCGATATATTTCGGGGGTTAGCCCTTCTCCTCTTCCCCTACTTTCCCCTCACCACATACATTTATAAAAAAAATTTTTTTAAATTGTTACTTGTAAAATTATTTTTCCTCCTGATGATGGGCTAACCCCCGAATTATATCGAATTCAAAACTCAATTTTGTTTTATTTCTTTTTTGTGAAACCTACCTCGTATCTTACTCAAGTTTTATTATTATATAAAATTTAGACACTTGAAATTAATCATGATAGAACACATCACGTTTAATTGAATATCCTTTTAGGAATGATTGGTACACAAAAGAAATAAATCACATCGTGAGATCTACTTTAAAAGAGACAGACCTACAAAGTTCATATAATATATATAAAAGTTTGGAACGAGGATTTGTCAAAAGGGACAAGAAAAACAATTGTCGTCAATCAATAAACATTTCAATCTTCTTGTTTTTTATTTTTTATTTTCTCTAGATCCAATTTTGTTATAATGTCAATCTTAGTTCAATAAAGTATTTATTTATTATTGATGTAGAAAGGGATAAAAACGGTAAAGAGAGAAAAAAAAATTGGCAAATAACCATTAATAATATTATTTTTATTAAAACTCATGTGTTCGTTCATAAGTCAAAATAATATTATTAATTTACAAAAATATAATTGATTCTACAATCATCAAATATCAAATTTATTATTATTATTAATCGCTAATATCTTTTAAAAATAAACTAATGACCATTGCTTTCCATCCAACTTCTTTTTTAGCAAATAAAAGTGAAATTTTTTTTGAATAAATTCATAAAAAAATATTCTAAAAAATAATTTTTATAAAAAAAAAAAAAAATAAAACCAACCAACTTCAAAAAAATTAAATGCAACTAATATAATAATAAGAAATTATAAATAAAATAAAATGCACTAAAAGGAATAAAATAATTATCTTATTTAGTTACAACTAAACAATGAAATTGTTACATGAAATCACTTTTTGAAGTCGGTGCCAAACATATAAATTTTATGAATCTCACTCGGCGAATCTTAGTAATTTTGGGGGTAATGAAGACAACATCGAGTAAGCTCGCTTATATAGTTTGTATGGTACCGACTTCAAAAAGTGATTTCATATAATAATTTCGTCGTTTAGTTGTAACTAAATAAGATAATATTATTTTATACCTTTTACTGCATTTTATTTTATTTATAATTTTTTATTATTTTATTTGTTGCATTTAATTTTTTTGAAGTCGGTTTTTTTTCTAAAAATTATTTTTATTTTTCTCTTTTTAGTTATGTTTAGAATAGTGACTTATGATAATACCTTGAATCAGAAATTGATAATAAATTTATTAAACCAATTATTTTACACTAATTAATGTATACATTGTATTTTTGCTTCGATTCCGGAGATTACTTCTCCACCATCGAGTGTCCTTATTCATCTTTAGTCCTTGTTTTTAATAAGAGGAAAAATCTAATTAGATAAAAAACACCTCTTTTCCGATAATTATTTCAATTCCATTATTCCCCAATCAAGTCGATTGGTTTGCTAATCTCCCACCTCTTCCTCCCTCCTCCTATCGTTTTGCCAATACCTTAATTTTTTTTATAAATTTTATTAAACCAATTATTTTACATTAATTAATGTATACATTGTATTTTTGTTTTGATTCCGAGATTACTTCTCCACCATCGAGTGTCTTTATTCATCTTTAGTCCTTGTTTTTAATAAGAGGAAAAATCTAATTAGATAAAAAACCTCTTTTCCGATAATTATTTCAATTCCATTATTCCCCAATCAAGTCGATTGGTTTTTCAATCTGTCTCTCCATTCACTTCAGAAATTGATAACAAAATTCAATTAATTAATAGATAAATTATCTCGAAACGTTAGCGGATTTTAAATGAACTTTTTAAGAATGTTTTTTTTTTTTATAAAAGATTTTATTTATTATAAAATTTTGATTATTTGCTCATAAGAATTGGAGATTTCCGTTATTTTGTCATTGATCATATCATCAGAACTTGACTAAATTAATATGGGACCAACCCTAAGGTATCCCCTTTCCAATAAAAAAAGAATCATAAAAATCTGTCCATAAACAAAGAAGTTATGTGTGAACATGGTAAAGAGAAATAAATGTTCAAACACAAAAAAAAAAAAAACGGACATTCCGTTGAATTGATAACCTCCTCCTTTTTTTCAAAGTCGGTTAACAATTAAAAGTAAATATATCGAGTAGAAGAGATATTTCAGGGATACACTAGCAGTATTTTGACTAAAATGTCTATTTTTTTATCCTAATTCGTTGATAACATAAACGTCCAATTTAAAGAGATTCTGGATAGAGACTGAGGCAAAATTTTCTGTAGCTTCCGAAATTATAATAATTAATAAGATTGAAGTAATTTTTGGAGACGAACTGATTAGTGAATTGAGTGATGAGGCAGTCCAAAATTCATGTCACATTGGATTTCCTTTACTGACTTTATAAAACCCTGAAGAAGGAGGAAAACGTCGGTTTATGAATAAAAAGATGATTTAAATTATCTTCTTTTTTTGAATTTTGGACCACTCAATATAATAATTAATAAAATTATATACTAATCTACTCTTATTAAACGAGCAAAAATTGTATTTATATTTATATATGTGTATCTTAGTTCTATTTTGAAAACTTGGCTCTACCGATTTTGATGAAACCAACTCTATTAACAAGTTATGAGGATCAGAAAACGAGCTGGCTAGGTCTGGACCTCGACAAATTTCATCTTAATTGATCTTTTCTTAATTTAAATAATTATTGATAGATGAAAATTTCAATTAAAAAGTTTGTTTACATTTTTTTCAATTATCTTTTATTTATTAATTGTTTTTTTAATTTTAAAACCCACTAATAGGTTATACCAAATCTTGTTATTTATTAGAATTTGCCAATTTAATTGATTAAAATTCCTCTTATTAAAAACACGGACTAAAAAAGTTATCGCAAGCTCGAAAGATCAAAGTACAGTCGATGATGTGGTGAAGTAATCTCCGAAATCGAATACATTATTTCATATAAAAAATTGTTTCAATAAAATTATTATTTATTATTTATTTAATTGATTAAAAAACTCGATAAATTGTTATTTAATTAAAAAAAAAAATTATACGGAATTTATTTATATACCTATATACACATAATCTGTGGACCATTAGAAAGTTAGAAATGCAAAAACTGGGTGCGGGGTGGGGATGGATGTGGAGAGTACAGGAGGTGGGGTGCAATGGTGGGGGATCCGGGGGTGAGGTGCCGAGTTTCGGGGCGAGGTTGGGGTGGCGGTGGGGGTCCAGGGGGCGTTTGGTTTCCGTGCATTGCTCAGTGGCTCCAGATACTAATAATAATTGGCTAAAGCGAAGATCAATTGTCCTCTGTCAAAAGAGGTATAGGCAGAAAGCCGCCTGGAATGGACTAAATGGCGGCGAGTCGTCGGCCAAACGACAAGTGGACACGGGCCTGGGCTGAAGATCTTGAATCTTCACATCCTACTGGTTGTTTTTACAGCGGGCGTGATCCTTATTGGACGCTTTGCAGGCGCCTGACTACCTAACGTTTCAGAGCTTGCTTGGCGAACAATGCTTCTGATTGTGCAAAAATGAAACATTCGTAACATGGCTGTTTTGCAGCGGATGTGAACCGGTATGGACGATTTGCAGGCGGTTTGTCAGGTGTATGCGATGTTGCAATCACATCAGGTTAACCAACCGCACATGCAGTCGATCACGTACTGGGACTGTGGGAAGAGAGTCCGAATCTGAAGAGGTGGAGCATGGAAAGTCATGTGCAAGAGAAACCTCGAGCAACCATACCAAAGGTTGTTGAAAACAAATGGTGCCTTGGGGAATAGGAAAGCCCTAGGGACGAAAGTTCCTAGCTCCATTCGACTGAGGTTGGACTCGTGGTGGCATAAGGTTTTGTCTAGATAGCTGTTGTTAACTCGCCAGCTGTTGATAGCTTCAACACTCGCGAGGGTGGAATATACGCCCGCTATATTTCACGTATACCTATGTAGTATACACTTATACCTTGATTGATACCATTCGTGGTTCTTCAGGGTTACATATGATACGAGAGTATGTATGCGCTGGTTGCGAGTGCGTGTGAAGGCCTCATCGCTATAGACACCACTTTAAACATTTCAGTGCGTCATTGCGCTGTCGAATCTTTGTCCTCTGTCAAAAACTTGGACTTTTCATAGGTTCGGTTCTGTTCATCATCTCGGGTTCGATTAGATAAAAAATGCGTTCACAAACAAACCTTTTATGGTTCGATTGAGATATATTCAGTTCGGATCAGTTCTTCTTATTCAGGCTGGTTTGAGGACAAATCAACACACTCTATAAACTTTACCATCTCAAATTTTCATGAAATTCTCCCGAAAAGGTTATGTAATATTCTATATAGACTTGGTAAAATACAAAATTTCATCGAGATATGTCCGTTCATTTTTTAATTACAACTAAGTATCTTAATTTTCAAAAATTTGGGCAAAAACCATGCATTTTTAAATTGCTCTAGGAGCTCTCCTAATTGAGCTAGAGAACTGTAAGAGGTGTCATATTACATCATTTTCACACCCTTTGTTGTGGTAAACAACATACTATAGGCTTATACATTTGTTGTGTTTTCTATTTGATATTGTATTGTATTTTGCATTGTATTGTATTTTCTATTGTATTGTATTGTATTTTGTATTGTAGTGTATTTTGTATGGTATTGTATTTTGTATTGTATTGTTTATGTTTTGGAATGAACTTCCATCCAAATTTCAGGCAAACCCGACTCTTGGTGCTCTCAGATCTTCGTTCTTTATGGATCCCACCCAATAACTGATACTCCTTACTCTTATTTCCTTTTTGTCTTCTAATCTTTCTACTATTTTTTTCTCTCTTCTTCCCCACAAATTTGTGTATTGGTGAACTCTTTTGCCAAATTTGTAAAATATTGTTGCTAAATTATTTATAAACACTAGGTGGGACCTAAGGTCCTATGTTTGTATACTTTGTTAAATAAATAAATAAATTCGAAATGTACTGTATTTGTATTCCATTTTTTATGTTATCAATTCAATTTTAATTGTAAAAATCTGTATCTGATGGCTAAAAGGCCAGGGATGAATCAATAAAAAAAAAAAAAAAAAAAAAATAGGCTTATACAATTTCGTTTGGCAAAATCAAAATTTTGATTTTAATTTTTTCAAATTTTCTA
The DNA here is from genome assembly GCA_024734495.1 of Forficula auricularia. NCBI lineage: Eukaryota > Metazoa > Arthropoda > Insecta > Dermaptera > Forficulidae > Forficula > Forficula auricularia. The sequence goes on along the minus strand of JALMQS010000187.1, from coordinate 4,820,213 downwards.
CTCGAGTTATTAAGTTTTAGCATTCAAATTTGGTACATAGATTTATTAATGCTAAATCTCGGGAATTTTTTTTTTATTTTTTTGAAATTTGACCCCTGAACTGAAAAATAGGGGATTTTTGATTTTCTGGGGTTGGAATGGGTGGAAGGGTGCGTAGTGGGGTGCAAGGTGTGTGCTGAGGTGGAATGAGTTTGGGGGTTCGGGAGGGCCCAGGGGGATAACTAGCAAGAGGCCCGCCGAAGACGGGTGTCGCAGCTAGTAATCTATATAGTATATACCTATAGAAAAAATGTCAGTTCTTAAATTGTAGAATCTTATGTAAACGTATATCTCGCATATACTTCGTACCGCTATAATAATAAAATTTATTAGTTTCTTTGCATTGAAACTTGGAAATTGAATTGAAGAGGTTGGAAACCAATCGACTTGATTGGGGAATAATGGAATTGAAATAATTATCGGAAAAGAGGTTTTTTTATCTAATTAGATTTTTCCTCTTATTAAAAACAAGGACTAAAGATGAATAAGGACACTCGATGGTGGAGAAGTAATCTCCGGAATCGAAGCAAAAATACAATGTATACATTAATTAATGTAAAATAATTGGTTTAATAAAATTTATAAAAAAAAAACTGCATTGAAACTTTGCTAATTAACTTAAAATATTTGACAATTTCATGCAAGTTAGATCACTAAATCATGAATTTCTTTTCATTTTCACTTTATTATAGACTGGATTACATATTTGGCTGTCACTGAATTTTCCAATACTATATCATAATCAATAAAAGAAAAAAAACTGGTTCTTACAATTTCAAGAAGAAAAACGTAGAAAATTAATTAATAAATAACTCCGAATTTGATATCTATCTAGATTAACTTCTCTAAAAAAATTTTTTATTTATTCACTAACATGATAATAAAATTTCCGACTAACGGCCCATACAAATCAAGATTACGATTTTATTTAAATCACAGCCGAATTAATAAATTAACATTTAAAATAAATTAATTAATAAATAAACAGAAATTTCAATTTCTTTGAGTAAAACAGCTGTCTGCATTTGAAATATCGTGTAAGGGTGGTTGGTTTTCTGTTAACTAAAAATTAATCTACCAAACAGAAAGAACTCAACCGAGTCGTGGAACAAAAAAAAAAGTCCGGATGGGATAAATCCAAAATCTCTTATAAAGAATTTGGGTCATTAAATTAAAATGTATTTAACATTATGGATCATGAACATATACTATACTAGCTGCAAGGCCCGCCTTCGGAGACCCTCTTGCCTCCATGGTGCTACGCCCCCTGGACCCCAACCCACGAACCCCACTCTCCCACCCCAATACCTATTCCAAAAACTTTTTTCGATTATTTCCCATTTTGACCATGAAAGAGAACGTTTTCAACAAAGACCACTCTATACATTTTCAAACTAGATTAAATTTTATATAATCCAAACAAAGTTTCATCTTAATTGGACAATGGTAACCTGTACCACAATGAGGTTGAAGTTTTGAAAAACTGCAATTTTTTGCAAAAAATCGAAGTTTTCCATCATAAAATGAAATCAGTCATCTTAGAAACTTGATTCTTATTTCATTGTCTAGGAAATTCTGTTGGCTTGAACGTTTACTTGAACCAATTTTTTGATAAAATTATTTGATTTATAGATATCTAGCATTTTCCATGACGCTTTTGAGGATTCGGATCATATCCTGTCTGGAAAATGTAGGATATCTATAAATCTAAAAGTTTTATCAAAAAAGTAGTTCAAATAAATCTTTAAGTAAATAAAATTTCCTAGAAAATGACATAAAAATCAAGTTTCTAGGATAAGTGGTTTTCATTTTATGAAGGAAAAACTGCGATTTTTTGAAACAATGTCATGGAAAATGCTGGATATCTATAAATCTAAGAGATTTAACAAAAAGTAGTCCGAGTAAACGTTCAAGTCAATAAAATTTCCTAGACAATGTTATAAGAATCAAGTTTCTAGGATGAGTGGTTTTCATTTTATGAAGGAAAAACTGCGATTTATAGAAACAATGAATCATTTTCTGTCATGGAAAATGCTGGATATCTATAAATCTAAGAGTTTTAACAAAAATGTGGTCCAATTAAACTTTCAGATCAACAAAATTTCTAAACAATGTGATAAGAATCAAGTTTTTAGGATGAGTGGTTTTTATTTTATGAAGGAAAAACTGCGATTTTTTTATAATTCACAAATATAATCAGTTAAAATTATAATAAATGTCACGGATTAGCGTAGATGTATAATATTTTACGGTGCCAAAACTATTAATTTTACGAAAAAAAAAGGTTTTTACATAAATTGTATGTATAATGTTTTTATCTTGAAATGACTCGGAAAGGAGATATTGTCAAAAAACTGGTTTTATGCGCTATTTTTCCAATTTGGCGACTTAAACGGCAAAGATACGAGGTGGCAAAGTTGAAATTCGGAAAGAGCACATTGAAATCTATAAAATTACCCATTTTAAAAACTCCCGAAAAAATTTATAGGTAAAACTACCAAATGACCGGACTAGTTCATAGAATAGTTTCAGAGCTTTTTAAATGACCCTCAGACTATCAAAGATTGAACTTGTGGATGTGTTATGTATATTTTTAAGCAATTGGTAATAAAATGATAGAATTTAAGTTTAGTAAACAAAATATATATAACTGGCATTGGGTTATTAGAACTGGCTAGCTATTTTTAATCTCTTTGAATTGTAAATTTTACTTGATGGAGACCAGCCAGGTCACCCCCATCGGACAAATAAATGCCGAGAGTTAGTGGCACGGTTTTTATAGCATTCACCACGAGATCATTGAGCCAAAAAGAAAGCGAAACGCGTATGACCTTTAATTAATTTCATATTATGTTATCAATGAGACCCTGAATACTTCTGCAACTCATAAATTGCCATTCTGAGAAATCGGACTTTGGACTAATCATTTCTTTGTGCTTTTGGCTTGATTTTGAATAATTTAGTTTATTTTCAGTGATTAATTAAGATAATCGTATGTTTTCTACATTTGATTCAATCGCAGGTGATTTTTTCAAATATTAAGTGAAAATATATATTTCTAACTTGAAATAATGAAGTTAATAAATTTAAAATTTTCCCATTATTATATCAAAGAAAAATTAACACATTAACGGGAAGTTGTTTTGATCACGCTTTTTAAACAAGGTATATATCGCGAGACTATTGCTGGTTGAAGCTATTGGAGTCTGCTGAGTCTTAAGTCTGGAGCAAGAGAGACTCAGCAGACTCCAATAGCTTCAACCAGCAATAGTCTCGCGATATATACCTTGTTTAAAAAGCATTATCAAAACAACTTCCCGTTAATGTGTTAATTTTTCTTTGATATATTAATGGGAAAATTATAAATGTATTAATTAAGCTAGTTGTATAACCATAAAAAAATGAAAATCTAGGCCCTTGTACCAAACTCGACCAGAAGTGTATGGTAAAGTTAATTGGATGGCCACATCACAACATGTCAATTTATTTTTGTTACAATAAAGGGAAAATGCAATGACTCAATAGAGGGGAAATAATTTTTTTAAAACCCACTAATATTACCACTATATTGTATGACAAATAAAATTTATTAAAATTAGGAAATTTAATTTATTATTTTAAAGCCCACTAATGTTTAATGACAAATAAGAAATTTAAATTATTATTTTAAAACCCACTAATGTATCATAACAAATAAAATTTATTAAAATTAGTAAATTTAAATTATTTCTGTTCGGGCGCCAATTGTTATAATATATTAGGGGTGAGGGGTGTAGTAAATGATTATAACAAGATGTATTATTTAATACAAGGTTTATTCAGCATAAGTACAGAGGCACGGTGTGACAAGGGTCTCGATTATAAGTCATCCGCCACCCTGATTATCAGAGATTCCTCACTTAAGTATAATTATAATCAGGTCAAGCTTTGCAATCTCAGCAATTACATAAGCCTACTGCTTCCGCGTAGACTTATGTAACATGTCGAAAAGGCATATCACAACACCATGGCTAAAGAAATTTCACTTCTCCCGTGAGCTTACGTGGATGAAGCTTCCTATTTTTTTTTTTTTTTTTTATTATTAAAATTATTCAACTTCATAAAAACCACTTACTTATTCCATAATAAGAGGCCCGCTTCATATTTTAGGCCCCGGACCTGATGGTATGTTTCCTGGAGAAAAATATTTTCTTTACCCGTATCTCTCCTTTTAAACTTCATTTAGGGAAAGTGGGGGAATATCGACCGTCGGGCAAAATCGTCCAGTTTAAAATCTTATAAATTTGGCGCCATACAAGCGAAATTTAGAGACCATTCGAAGGATGGCTTCGTATATGCCTAATTTATATGGTTAGTATTGAGCCATCACTCATCTTCTCTACATGCTGTCAGGTTTGCTGATGTCTATATTTTTCTTATTAAAATTGTGCTAGTCTTATTAAAGAAAAAACACTTTTATATTTTCTAAATGTATTACATTTTACGTTCCTAGGATACATCAGTTATTTTTCAATAAATTGGGTCTAATTTGGTTCATTTTTAATCTATATTTTTCATAAAAAAAATTTATAGTTAAGTGTATTGGTTCGGGTAAAATCGATCATGCTGGTCGATGTTACCCTCCACTGGTCGATATTACCCAATCTAATATTTACACTTGATAAGTATGGGGTAATAACTATTTTAAATTAAATGCGTAATAAATATAAACATTACATAACTGAACATTTAATTTCAAATGCCATTAACTTACGTCCGAAAAACTGGACTGTATAGTGTATATTTCTGGCCTATGCTCATTTTAAATTAATGTTGAAATTTTAAAACTAATGTTGCAATGTTAAAATTAAATTTATTTCAAAATATTACTGCTTGGCTGATTTCGCCCTCCACCATGATCGATATTACCCCTCTGGTCGAAATTACCCCATGTTTCCCCTATTTTTTAAAAAACACCTTATAAAAAATATTCGATTGTTTGCAAATCCAATAGAAGAAACTCATAATATAACCAAGCAATTTGACCGTTTTGAGCATCTTTTTACCAAGATTAATACTTGATATTTTTAACAGCGCTTAAGTAGTCGATATTCCCCCACTTTCCCTAACATTTTTAATAATCTAATAATTAATGAAACGTTCCCACTGAAAGAGAAATGAAGGCTATCGCAATATATGGATTTTATTGTTTTATTAATTATTATTTTTTTTTTTTTTAATAAACAAAGCGTTTGAAAAATGCACATTCAAAAGAACGATGCATTTTAATGAAGAGAATACATTATATGAATTATTGATCTCTCTATACAATACAATCAAATGTTTGAAATAATTTTGCTCAAATTCAATTAATAATTGTTTCTAAAATATACAGTAGATATAAATTTAAAGGGGATAATACATTTATAAAGGAGTATAGAAATATGGATGTATAATAATAATAATAATGGCCTTTTTTTGCCCTGGCGGACAATTTTAGAGGGTTTAAGAGCAAGCCGACGTGCAGCTTCTAAGGTGGGCTCCTCATTACTAAACACTCACTTTGCCTTGGCTCTATATCTATATGGAAGCAAAGGCTAGCCAGTTCCTATCAATCCCTCTCGTTAAAAATGGGGTCAACCAGAATGCAGAAGGTGCCGCAGGTGGGTCAAGTTTGCCCCTTAAACGTCTAAAGGGGCTTCACTCCTAATTTATTTAGGATTTTTAGGAAGGTTGAGGAGTTCCATCCACCCTTTCCCTATTAGTCGCCTCTTACGACAAGCAGGGATTAATGCGGGTCTATTCTAAGCCCAACCCGCAGAGCATATGTAATATAAGTTTTGCTAACTGTTGTTAGGGCTCTCTTGTGCCGAGTGCTGTGTGGCGCTTTGATGCCGCGCCCCCCATCAAGTCGATGGGGTCCTAACAATCTTGCGTATGCAGAGTTGTAGGTTGCGTGTTCATATAGGTGTGTGCAGGGGAGGGGCTGCTGGATGGCGGTGGCCCCCCCCCAGATTCGAATGTTCGAATCCCATTGATGCGTACAAAGCTTACTTGATGTATTGTTAATCGTTCTATTGTTTATATTTATATTTATATGTTTGTTGATATTATTGAAAATAAATGTTTTTGAATAAGATTACGAGTATTAATTAATATGATCGTAATATTGGCGCCCGAACAATGTGAAAATGATAAGAAAACCTAGTAGACCACTAGCGAAGAGGAATAAGAAAAATGATTTTGCGAATATGGAAATAACGAGGGGGAGATATCGAAGATCAAGGATCATATAAAAAAAGGTGAGCATAGAGTAATGGATTTGGGAGAGGAGGTGAATAAATTAAAAAATGAATTCGAAAAAATAATAAAAAAATTAAAAGATGATTTGGAAGAGGAAAAAAACAAGAGGATAGAGTTGGAAGAAATAATAAAAAGGAAGGAAAATTCGGAAAAGGGAAGTGATTTCGAGATTAATAGGAATATTCAATTAGCAGACGTGGGAAAATTCCTTCCGGTGTTTAGAGCTCTCCCAGAGGAAGATCCGAAGTTATTTTTAAAAAAGGTCGAGAATACTCTATTAAAATATAAAGTACCGGAAGATGTTTGGCTCATGGTGGTTTCGGATCAGTTGTTAGATAAGGCCAAGACATGGTGGCGGGTGGTCAATCAATTTCCAGCGTTGGATTGGAAAGATTTTAAAATGAAATTTCTCCGAGAATACGATAGTTTAATCGTAGTCTCAAAGTTAAAGGTTATGTTTTATGAAGAGAAACAGAGAAAAGACGAACCTATAAGGTTATTTATTGAGAATAAGACGGCTTTATATAAGAGAGTTTTTCCGGACGAAGATGCTGGTTCAATCCTTCAAGTTTTAGTGGAGATGATTACTCCACGTATTAGATCGTCCATTAGGGGAATGAAATTCACTGATATTGAAGGGTTTATGCAGACGGTAGAAGAAATAGAAAGGGATTTAAAGGATATGGATAAAGAAGAAATAGAAAGGGATTTAAAGGATATGGATAAAGAAGAAATAGAAAGGGATTTAAAGGATATGGATAAAGAAGAGAAGACAAGTCCCACTCAGGATAGAAGTTGCATTCAGGATAGACGTTTTTGTGGATTCTGTAGGCGGGAAGGACATGGGGAAGAGACTTGCTTCAAGAAGGAAACCAGTGGAGGGGCAAGGAAAAAGGGAGTTCCTTGTCCAAAAAGCAGTAGAATTCCCTAAGAAAGTAAGAATAGAAAGTGATAGTAAGATAGAAGATGATTTAATTCCGTACTGGTTGAAGGAAGTCAAGGAGGATGAGTTGAATATAATGGAAGAGGAGAAACTAGATGCTGGTCAGATGAAATTAAATCAAAATAAGGAAGAGTTACTTCATCAAATAAAATTATATTTAGAAGAATCGATGGATGGAGCAAAAATTATTGAAAATAGTCAAGAAAGGGGAAGGTTAGTTAAATATCATTCGAGTTATTTTAAACCTAGGAAGAAAGAAGAATGATCCTGTGAGAAGCTGCGTCCGCGTTCTAAGGAGGGGAGAATTGATGCGTACAAAGCTTACTTGATGTATTGTTAATCGTTCTATTGTTTATATTTATATTTATATGTTTGTTGATATTATTGAAAATAAATGTTTTTGAATAAGATTACGAGTATTAATTAATATGATCGTAATACCATTCGCTACTCCAGTCGAATCGAGTCGCTTTAATTATAGCATGGGTGAATATATTTCACTCATGCAAAAGCGACTCAACGATCCGACTGAGTCATCTAGCGGCCGTGTCTCAAGGCTCGTCGCTATGAGCGAGAGCGGGCAGCTACACTAACCTAAATATTTTTTGCACGAAATAATGTATATTATATTTATCCAGGTAACAAGACTCATTATAATATCCCTCAGTTGATTTTATTAAAATTTCACAATTAATTTTCCGTCAATGTGAATTTATAATAAATAGCTGAGAAGCCCGCCTTCATTTTTTGACCCCCCCCTCATTTTGGTTGGTTATTTTTTGCATTTTTAGCCTTCGAGTGGCCCACAGATTATGTATACAAAATTTGGCTGAGTTCAGTCCAAGGGTCTTTTGTGTTTTAGACCACAAAATCAAAAATTCCCCATTTTTCAGTTCAGGGGTGAAATTTCAAAAAAATAAAAATCCATCCCGAGATTTAGCATTAATAAATCTATGTACCAAATTTGAATGGTAAAATTTAAGAACTCGAAGAGTTAGAGCATTTTAAAAATTTCAAAAATTTACCCCAAATTGACTACATCTCCCTATCGGGGACAAATAGAATAAAATAATAAAATATGTTTTTTTTTGTATTTCAATGATTCACCTTTCTAAACTAAACCCATATCGATATCTTTTCTGGTTTAAGAAAGTATTATACTTGTAAACTCCTGATGATGGACTAATAATCCGAAATATATTGAGTTTGTATAAACCTCTTTGAGTTTTATTTCATTCACTGTGAAACTACACACCCTTTACTCTATTAACAAATTAGAATTAACTTGTAAACTCCTGATGATGGACTAATAATCCGAAATATATTGAGTTTGTATAAACCTCTTTGAGTTTTATTTCATTCACTGTGAAACTACACACCCTTTACTCTATTAACTAACATCATGTTTCACCTAAAACCTACACCACTTTCCATAAGTAAAAAAAAAAAAAAATGGTTTAAGAAAGCCTGAAAAAGTCTGAAAACCCATTTTGAGGCCCTTTTCCCCTTTTAGGTTTCGAATTTCAAAAATATTCCTTATTTATTTTTCTAGGTCAGGCGGTTTAGGCTGTGCTTTGATAGATGAATGAAACATCACCTTCTCTTTTTATATAAATTAACATTTCAAAAAACTTTGCGATTATGCGGCCGTTTATGGTTGAATTGGTTACTTTTTATTAGTCTCAAAAAAAGATTTTTTGATCTATAAAATTTGTATTAATTTTCAAACATATATAGTTATTAACGAGAGGTGATCCGCGATTGGAAGTAGGTGTACACCTCTTTGGAAGTATTTTGGAAGTACTTGGAAATATTTGGTAGTACTTAGAAATATTTGGAAGTATTTGGAAGTACTTGAAAGTATTTGGAAGTACTTGGAAATATTCGAAACTACTTGAAAATACTTGGAAGTACTCGGGAATATTTGGAAGTACTTGGAAAAATTTGGAAGTAGAAGTAGGTGTACAGCATATTAGGTCGCAGTTCACCCATTGGTTATTAATGAATCGCATTGAAATAGTTCTGTCTGGGCATCCGGTATTTTATATATATATTCTTTTTATATCTTCCCTGGAAGACAAAACAACTTTTTTATACCGTTTGATTTGATTAAGAAATTATGTCCAAGAATTCCTTCCTCTGTTCGAGATTGTTCTTCTCTTAGTCTGATGCCGGTTTTCTTTAAGAAGTGATATTTTTTTTTAATTGCCAGTCGTAAATTGCATATTCCGGATTGACTGCTATTAATTTCCTTTGGTTCATTCCTGGCCATTTATTTGCGAGGGTTTAATGGCGCAGTCAAAGGGCGGATGGATGGCGCTCTTAAAGCCCTTGGCACACTCCGTCAACTCCCGTATAATACTTGTGCCAAAATATTTTAGCCTCTGTTCATTCCATCCAGGAAAATTTGCAGACCTTGACATCAATTTTCCTACCCCGACAGACATAATACCGTAACATTCAAATGGCCACGTGATATCCCGCAAAAAGAAAGCAATTGGTTCTATTTATATATTTATAGATTATGTTTGGAATATATTGGGAGACGGATGAAATGAGAGAGGATTACCAATCGACTTGATTGGGGAATAATGGAATTGAAATAATTATCGGAAAAGAGATTTTTTATCTTATTAGATTTTTCCTCTTATTAAAAACAAGGACTAAAAGATGAATAAGGACACTCGATGGTGGGGAAGTAATCTCCGGAATCGAAGCAAAAAATACAATGTATACATTAATTAATGTAAAATAATTGGTTTAATAAAATTTAATAAATTTTGGAATATATTGGGATGAGAAGGGGGTGGAGGGATTGGAGGAGAAGGAAAACCAATCGACTTGATTGGGGAATAATGGAATTGAAATAATTATCGGAAAAGAGGTTTTTTTATCTAATTAGATTTTTCCTCTTATTAAAAACAAGGCTAAAGATGAATAAGGACACTCGATAGTGGAGAAGTAATCTCCGGAATCGAAGCAAAAAATACAATGTATACATTAATTAATGTAAAATAATTTTTATTTGAGAGACGTTTTAAAATTAAAAAAATACAAATCTATCTATATAGTATTCGACCACTGTACCCACCCCATCTCCACCCTGCTCGACCCCACCCCCGAAACCTCGCCCTACCCCGGATCCTCCACCACTGCCCCCCACCTTCTGCACCCCCACACATCCACCCCCGCTCCGCATCAAGATCGCTTTCTCATCCTCAAAACTTGTTAATAGAGTTTGTTTCACAAATTTGTTAGAGCCGTTTTTAAAATAAAAAAAATAAAAAATACAAATACTTATACATATATATATATACCTGGAAGACCGAGCTTTGTTCGGGTTTATACTTAATGCTTGACAACAATACACCACAATCACAAAGTTCTTCAAGGCCTTTGAGAACAAAGATTTAAACCAACCCATTGTCTGCCTGGGTATAAAAGAAAAGAGGAACCCTTTTAAATCACTAAGATAAGATTGGCATTTGTCTACCTGAGAATAATTAATTTGATTACGAAAAAAACCCATCAAAAACAATTTTGTCGAAGATGAGACCGTGACAGATCGAATTGTCAACCCAAAAACCTTCTAACCAGTGAATTTCATCAAAATCGGTAGAGTCGTTTTCAAAATAGAACAAAGATATAAATAAATAAATATACAATTTTTGCTCGTTTAATAAGAGTAGATAAAGCACAAATTTTCAGGGTCTTTCCTGTTATTAGAACGTTTTAAATTTTGTCATATATCCCTCAGTTTGTTAGCTTCTAAAATCTACATTATATATTTGAAGAAATTTTTATTTATTTATTTATTTTTATTTTTAACTGTGCATCGACTGCTGTTGTCATTAGTGCCTCGGAAAACCAATTTTTCCATTCAATCATTCGTCTATATCTGTGGGTTTTTTTAATCATACGTCTTTATCCATCTGTTTGTTTCTTTACGTAGAGTAGAGTAAATTATCAACTAGATAAAGTCTTACTATTTATTGCCCACAGTAGTATGTCGCATCTGATCTGGCTATGGCTGATCGTTTATTTATTTATTAATAAAAATTAGGGCATATATTGTTCATAAACACAAAAAAGCTAAAAACAAAATCACATATATAAATAAAACAAATTAATACTTGATATATTACACTACAAATATTGATCTAATTTGAAAACTTATCCGTATTTTTGTTACAAAATATCGTATGTATATAAACATAGAGAGATGTTTATTTTGAATCGAGAACATTCAATACGAATTAAATTTTGCTTCAAACATGTTAGTAGTGGCCTTTAATTTGCAAAAGACAAACAACATTAATAAGCTAACATTAAACCTTCATTATTATGGATTATACGGACCAGGTAGAATAGAGAAGATGAAGTTGAGTTTTCGTCTATCGAAAAATACCCAAAAGTAGAATAATATAAAATATTCAAAGAGAAAATTAAAATTTTTTCAAAGGCTCAACTGTAAATTGAGTTTATTCACTAATTTGTTATCCGTGAGACCAATTCTAGAGTACCTACATATATACTTAGCATTTAAAAAAGTCCTCCAATAGTAAAAACAGATTTTATTAAATGTTTTTATAATTAAAAAGTTCACGAGGGGGTGGGGGGTTTTCAAGGGGCGAGGGGGGGGGGCAATGTAACTCATGTACTAGGGAAATTGGGCTTTATTTTATTACGTTAATGTTAATTTAATATCGATAATTATGAAATATGTATTTAATCTGCTTCGCTATTTTTTTATTGATGGGGTGGGTGTGTCCCTCAGTGTCCGATCCAAGTGGCGCGTCCCTAAAATGGAGAATGAAATTTTATGTGGTGAGTGAAGGATGTAGGGAAATGGGCTTCCTGGTACTAATTCTATAAATAATGATATACAGACCAGCGGTTAACGAGAGACAATGAGATATTTTTATTCAGTGACTGTACAATGAGCTCTGGTATTGGTGTCCAGCTATGGTATGTGTATTGCAAGCGAAGACCTGGAGAGGAGCCGCTGGTGTGTTTGTGCTCGTTGTATGTTCCCTTGTAATAGATGAATAAGCGCGTAGGTGTGTGCCACTTTGCCGTATGTATATGTATGTATGTATGTGATGAAGACTCTCTTCTGCAGTAGGTATATATATATATAAGAAGCAGTTTGAGCTCTCCTGTGCACTCCTTGCCTTGTGCGTATATCCAATTCTCTCTGAAGTCACTCTCTGCGGAACTTGAATATAAGTATATGTGTGTGTATGCTGTGCAACTCCAATAGCAGTGTGTGTTCACTCGCTCACCTCTCTCAAGTCACTCTCTCTCTGAAGTCACTCACTGCGGAACTTGAATATAGGTATATGTATTTGTATGTCTTCTGTTCAACTCTAATAGCAGTGTATGCGTGTTCACTCGCTCACCTCTCTCAAGTCACTGCTCTTCTATTCTTAATCACTGGTCATTTGTCTAGCTTTCTCGGAACTCATCAGTTTCCCTTGTTCTTTGACTAATAGGTTGCCTTAATATAAACTTAATTCTAAAGAAAAATAAGATGTTAATTGATTATTTAAATAAATTCTTGTTCAACCCGCAAGACCATTGCAAGTTCATCTCTATTTTGAAAATGATTTCAAAATAAAAATAATAATAATCAATCTATGTAGTTGTTACGTCATTTTTTAAAAAATGCAATTTTTTGTAAAAAAATCGCAGTTTTTCCCTTCATAAAATAAAACCACTTTATCCTATAAATTTGATTCCTATTTCATTGTCTAGGAAATTTTATTTCTTGAACGTTTATTTGGATTACTTTTTTGATAAAAACTCTTAGATTTATAGATATTCTACATTATCCGGACAGGATATAATCCGAATCCTCAAAAGCGTCATGGAAAATGCTGGATATTTATAAATCTAAGATTTTTATGAAAAAAGTGATCCAAGTAAACGTTCAAGCCAACAAAATTTCCTAGACAATGAAATAAAAATCAAGTTTCTAGAATGAGCGGTTTTCATTTTATGAAGGAAAAACTGCGATTTTTAGCAAAAAATTGCTTTTTTTCAAATCTTCAACCTCATGTTACCATTTTCTATTTAGAATGAAACTTTATTTAAATTGTAGAAAATTTAATCTAGTTAAAAAATGTATAGAGTCGTCTTTGTTGAAAACGTGCTACTGCATGGTCAAAATGGGGAAAAATCGAAACAAGTACGAGTTTTAGGGATATTCAATCAGTTAAATTGTTTTACCTTTTTATTTTATACACTTTTGAAGAGAAATAACCTTGTCTTCCCTTCATTTTTTGACGTGACAACGTCTTATAATTCGATAAAGCCGGCTGCACTCTCGAAAAAACATGATTCATCTGAGGCGTTCCATTTAAGGCTTGAAGTGCAAGCGAGAGCGCGGAACGAGCTAAGGAGGAACAGCTAGGCTAGAAAAGCAGGAGTGGGGGTGTCTCCAGTCAAGACAGGCATTTCCCCTTCAGCCGCCATCGTGTGAAAGGCACAAAACCTTCTCTTTCCATCTGAACGTATGTTAATAGTATCCATCTTTAAGACAGTTCTTTTTATTATTAACAGTGATAAAAAACAAGTTTGATTTTCTTTATATATTTTTTGTTTTTTATTAAAAGTGTGTGTAGGAAAGCCGAATCAATTATTAGAGAGGCGTTAAATGACAGTGGAGGAACATTTATGAAAAAAAATACAATGAAATATATTTCACTAATTCTTTAATGATGGACTTTAATGAATCACACTCGAATATTTTCTCTTCATTAAATAACCATATTTTAAATAATCTCCCAATGGAAAACCATATAGTATTACTAATTAAAAGTATTTCAAAAATATTATTTTAAAATAAGATTACACTATATAACAAAAAGAGTTATGTAGACAAAAGTAAATCGAAAAGAATATTTTTTAACAAGTTAACCCATTTTCAAGGATATTAAATATAATTAATCGTTTCAACTTTTTCTGATTTAAAAACTATATTTTTGGTATTTCTATAATATATATATTTAAATTTTTTTATTTGTTTTAAAACTTAATTAATTCTTAATCTTTGAATTGTGTAAAAAACATTGGTTTAATAAATAAATAAAAAATCGGTTGTCTGTAAAGTCGGTTTACTGACGATAGTTGAACGTGACAACGTCATAAGAAAATACCATTCCATCTGTTAGTGGCGGGGGTGAGACGCTAGTTGTGATATGGTAGGGGTTGGTCGTTGGAAGGTAAGGGGAATGCCCCTTAACCCCAACTGTTGGTTCCAACCACGAGGGAAAGTAAGGTATTGGAAGAGTGTTCATAAAAAGTATGTGAGCAGACCATGATTCAGTGGTAGCTGAATTACTTCGATTCGGGTTGGCGCATATATAACATTCAACGAATATTATCGCTCACGGGATTACACGCGCCAATTCGTCTCTCAATAATTCATTGATTTATTATTTCATTATAAATAGATTGATTCATGTAGTGTACAGTGTGTTTGACAATTTGACTGTTGTTCACTTAAAGTATTATTACTAATATTAAAGTATTGTTTATTTGAACAAACTACTATGTATGAGGTCGCAGTGCCATCTAGCGGTGAGCGCTAGGACTGGACCGGACACCACACCCCTTCACCCTTTTTTTATTTTGGCTGGTGAGTGTAATGTTATAATGTAAATAAGGTGTTTAATTTGGTTATTTAGCCACCGATTTTTTGTAACAATAATATAAAATCTAACATTCAAACTTAACAATTTTGATGCTTTTGCATCTATTCGTGTTGAATCACATTTGTATTTATTTTTAAATAAACTATTTTGTTTATTTAAATAAATAATTTTAAATTTATTTTTAATTTATTATAATTAAATTTTAATTGACATTAATAGAAAAAAATTTTATTCTAATGTACAATAATTTTAATTATAAAATCTTTTTATATTTATAAAAATGTTTTTTATTTATTTATATCTACCATATCACGTCAGGGTCACCAGTGTTAGTGGCGGGAGTGAAACGCTATTGTGATATGGTAGGGGTTGGTCGTTGGAAGGTAAGGGGAATGACCCTTAACCCCAACTGTTGGTTCCAACCACGAGGGAAAGTAAGGTATTGGAAGAGTGTGTAATAAAAAGTATGTGAGCAGACCATGATTCAGTGGTAGCTGAATTACTTCGATTCGGGTTGGCGCATATATAACATTCAACGAATATTATCGCTCACGGGATTACACGCGCCAACTCGTCTCTCAATAATTCATTGATTTATTATTTCATTATAAATAGATTGATTCATGTAGTGTACAGTGTGTTTGACAATTTGACTGTTGTTCACTTAAAGTATTATTACTAATATTAAAGTATTGTTTATTTGAACAAACTACTATGTATGAGGTCGCAGTGCCATCTAGCGGTGAGCGCTAGGACTGGACCGGACACCATCAGTATTTTCTTATGACGTTGTCACGTTCAACTATCGTCAGTAACGACTTTACAGAACAACCGATTTTTTTCTTTTATAGGATATCATATATACGTATAGCATTAATTAACTAGATAATCAACAATAGCATTTCTTTTATTATCAAGTAAAAACAGGTTCCTTGAGGAATTACAACCCTCATAACAAAAAGGACCGATACTTTCAAACACTAAGTAAGCAAGTAAAAAATCATTCATTAATGATAAATGATCTCAATTTCAGGTCCCCTTCCAAATACTAATATAGTCGGTTAACATTATGCTCCGTTAGAGGGTTCAATAGCTGTTCATAAACCTGCCGTTGTCTCGGAAATCGCTCTCTCAGGCCTTCATAGATCGGACATTCAAATACTAGATGGTACAAATTCTCCTGTAGTAGGTATATAATATACATACGTATATACTAATGGCAAGTTGCCTAACTTTGCCGCAACTAATTCACTTTTATTTCACACCAGGTTGCCTACCCTGCGGGGGACGCACAAATTAGAACCAGAAATGACAAATGTCTATTAAATTTATTTATTTTCATATGAAAAAATTGCATCCATTTTAACGAGATAATGAGGTTCTACTATATTTTATTTATTGTAATTAGAAATTGCGGATATTTTATTATATTAAACTGTTTTTGGGTTTTAAAAAGATTAAATGTGTAGAAAAAAGTCAATCAGAGTTTTCTTGTTAGAACTTCGAATAAGAATAGATTAAAAAAATTATAAAGTTCCTCCTGGGACTAGAAAGTTCACTTTTTTATGAATCTCACCGATTACTTGACCCCTCAGTCGTATATGTTTCAAATTTCAAGACAATCGGTTGAGTCGTTTAAGCTTGGGGATCGGTGAACATAGAGATATAGAATTCAAAAACTATTATATTGATAGCTTTTCGAGCTTATAGCTTCTCTTCTAGTATCTAACGTGGCCTTTCTTATAAGCTTTGCCCTCTTGAACTCGCATGAGACATGCGAGCTTGTTTTGGCCCCTCTTATCTGGAAATCGTAGATCAAACACAGCCTAAATTTACTCAACATCATATTTTTTTTTATATTATATAGAGTATATAATATGCAGGCTAATAGAGAATAATTAAAAACATATTAATATGATATAATCAATAGTCAAGTGGTGTGTTTTGATAAAATTATCCCCCATATAACCTCAGAAAGAGTATTGATTTAGCATGGCCGTTATGTGGTGACATGTCACTCCCAAGAGATCGAAAGATATGGAAATGAAAAGTAAATCTAGTTAGTTATTGTTCAAGAACCGGAGTAGATTTACTAAGCTCTCTCTTTTCCCAACGGGAGTAAGCTCATGAATCCGTGTAGAATTATTATAATTGAGAGTAGATTTTAAAAATTGGACTCTAGCTAAAATCAACCTGAAATATGTCTCATTTTTTGAATACTTTATGACATTGTATATTTTAAAATATCACAGGATATGATTCGAATCCTCAAAAGTGTCATGGAAAATCCTAGATATCTATAAATCTAAAACTAGTATTAAAAAAATAGTCCAAATAAAGGTTCAATTCAATAAAATTTTCTAGAGAATGAGATTGGAATCAAGTTTCTAAGATGAGTAGTTTTCATTTTATGAAGACAAAACTACGATTTTTGAAAAATTAGATCATTTTCTGTCATGGAAAATGCTGAATATCTATAAATCTAAGACTTTAACAAAAAAGTTGTCCAAGTAACCATTCAAGTCAATAAAATTTTCTAGAGAATAACATAAGATTTAAGTTTCTATGATAAGTGGTTTTCATTTTATGAAGGAAAAACTACAATTTTTTCAAAAAATTGCAGTTTTTCAAAACCTCAACCTCATTGCGGCACATGTTACCATTATCCGATTAAGTTGGAACTTTCTTTTCGTTGTAGCAAATTTAATTTATTTTAAAAATGTATAGAGTGGTCTTTGTCGAAAACGTGCTCTTTTATGGTCAAAATGGGAAAATATCGAAAAAAGTGCGAGTTTTTGAGTGATCCGGGGGGCTGCAGAGGTCGAAAACTTGGATTTTGCGCTTGAGCCCGAACGGTTGGTCGGAGAAAAAAACTTAAATAATGTAGGAAATTTTATGAACTTTCATTGTGAATAGGAAGGTTATTTACGAAAAGTTGATAGTTTTCGAGTTATAAGTAAAAAACCGCCAAAAATGAGTTTTTTTTTTACCCTTTTTTAGCATTTTCTACAATGTTGCGTCACGAAATTTTGGTGGAAGACTTCATATTTGGATTCAGCGCCGCAAAAAACATATATATGCAAAAAATTAGAACTACCCCAAAACGTTCTCCATAGGGGCCCATTTGAGCACAGTTTGACTGGACTAGGATGTGAAATTTCGTTTTGATATTCACACTTGTTTTCGAGCTAGTGCGTCCACAAAAATTTGATACCGTACTCACAGACACTTTGACAAAATAATTAATATCTCGAAAAATATGATTTTTTTTGATGTACACTTATTAGGCCTTTTTTGTAGACCGAAATGCCAGGATTTCGTCCAATATTTTTAATCAAAATAGTTTCAGTCGTTTTTAAGATATTTTGAAAAAACGAAGCAAAAAAAACTCTTTTTCCATCCACGATTACAATACTCGACCATGGGTGGCACCAAACATCCCAACCCTCCAAAATCCCGAAAATTCAAAATCCCGACAACCCAAAATCCCGACATCCAAAATCCCAACATCCAAAATACCGACATTCAAAATCCCGACAAGCCAAAATTCCGACATCTAAAATCCCGACATCCAAAATTCCAGAAAGCCGAAATACCGTCAGCCAAAATCTCGTCAACCAAAATCTCGACACCCAAAATCCCAACATGTGAAATTCAGGCCCCTTGAGCATACCCTGTATGGTAAAGAGAAAATTAAAAAGAAAATTATCAAGTGAAACCAAACCATCTTACCATCTTAAATTAATGACAAAGTACTCAGCTAAGAAGAGTATTTCACTCATAAATTACAATCTCGCCAAGGTTTCAACCTGGTAGAAGTCGACATCACAATAATGAAATTCATGCCTCAACTACCCCCTAACACACCTTTATTACGAAAAGGATTGATCAACAAGTTTTATATTTCTTATTTGTTGAATCTAACTAGGTCATCTCAGAATATGACAAGACAATACTATTAAAAAAAAATTCTATAAGAAATGTTAAAAGAGTTTATTTATAAAGCGAGCGATTAATGTTGTAAAAAAAAGACGCTGTTTTATTTCTTTCTTGTTCTTTTTCCGATTCCCTTTAATCAGATTGAACAACTTGAAACGACATCAAGATAGTTCCACGTTCGTCTCTTGCTTTTATATTATTTTGAACTTTTCTGATATATATATATATATATATATATAAGTATAATAATAAATGAATTGCCAATAAGTGAAACTAAGATCAGCAAACGAACCGTCCATCTCAGCGAGTCTAGACGGTTTCACTTAATTAAGGTCTCTAATAGAAAAAGAAAAAAAAAGGAATAGAAACATGAGGAAAAAGAAGAAAGAACGAATCAACTGCGCAATGATTGATAAAGAAGACAGATCGACTTTGGGAAAGTTCGATATATATTGTTATTTCACAGTTGACAATCAAAAATGTCACAAATGACAGGGCGATTGAATGATAGAGTCGATTGACGGTGGGTTTTTTTGTCCCTCTTATTCTTAGATATTTCGGCTAAGATTTTATCTGTGATTTTTAGATAGGTACGCTCTAATTCATTCAACTTGGCAACACATTCAGGAGTTCTCATTAAAGTACTGTGTTATGTAAAACGTTTTTCCCTTTTTTAATGAATTTTATATCACTGTGAGGAACCATTTAATTTAGTTAACATCACGAAATTATTAGTTTCAACCAGCTAAGCCGTTTTCAGAATAAAATAGGTTATTTGTTTTGATATAAAGCGAAAAAGTTTAACTTTGGCATCCTCGAAAAAATCGGAAATATATACAAAGGTTCCCCCCCCCCTGTGGTCTGAATTTTTTGATTTTCTTTAATTGAAAAAAGTCCCCGACTCGGGGTAAGTGAAACTTTAATTTTAAAACCCACTAATAGCTCATGACAAATAAAATTTATTAAAATTAGGAAATTTAAATTATTATTTTTAGGATTGATCGGTGAGGATTGAATGACCAATCGACTTGATTGGGGAATAATGGAATTGAAATAATTATCGGAAAATAGGTTTTTTTATCTAATTAGATTTTTCCTCTTATTAAAAACAAGGACTAAAGATGAATAAGGACACTCGATGGTGGAGAAGTTATCTCCGGAATCGAAGCAAAAAATACAATTACATTAATTAATGTAAAATAATTGGTTTAATAAAATTTATAAAAAAAAAAAAAATATTATTTTAAAAACCCTCTAATTATTTATGACAAAAAAATTCATTAAAATTTAAATTATTATTTTGAAATCAAGAGTGAACCAATCTACTTGATTGGGGAATAATGGAATTGAAATAATTATCGGAAAAGAGGTTTTTTTATCTAATTAGATTTTTCCTCTTATTAAAAACAAGGACTAAAGATGAATAAGGACACTCGATGGTGGAGAAGTAATCTCCGGAATCTAAGCAAAAATACAATGTATACATTAATTAATGTAAAATAATTGGTTTAATAAAATTTATAAAAAAAAAAAAAAAAAAAAATGAAATCAAGGCTTGTCTTTTATTTCCTCTCTATGGGTCATTTCCCCTTTATTGTAACAAAAAAAAATCAAACAGATAGTCGCTAAAGAAGTTTTAGTTCAATAATAATTAAAATCGAGATAATATAATAAAACCATAAGGGCTTGTTTTGCGAAATTAGGATCCATTCAAAACGTAATAGATAAATACAATAAATTCCAATTAGGAAATTTAAATTATTATTTTAATACAAGACCTTTCTCTTATTTCCCCTCTATTAGGTTATTTCCCCTTTATTGTAACGAAACAGTTACGTTGCTAAAGAAGTATCACTTTAAAAAATAAATAAAAGGCGTCCGCAAACATAAAAGTGTATTTATGCACTTTCTCAAGAAGGTTACACGTTGAATAGGGGTCTTTTAAATTTGTTTCAATCATTTACGAAATTCCAAGAATATCCGTCTAGTAGAAGAGATTAAAATTCGATTACAAGTTTCTACCCACAGACAGAAACACGAAGGGAGTTAAATAACACCATATAAAAATCCGAGGGGTGAACCACTATTGGAATTAGGTGTACACGTCTTTGGAATTATGTGGAATTATTTTGGAATTCATTAGATAATGCCCCTTTATCTATTGTATTCTACTTGCAAATGAAAGTGGAAGTAGGGATGCAAACGATACATTGATGTTTCAGTAGTAAAACATGTTTTTTAAATCGAAGCGAACGACTTTTTGACGTGACAACGTCTTATAATTCGATGGAGCCGGCTGGCTGCACGCACGAAAAAACATGACTCATGCGGCGTTACTTCGCTCTGAGGCGTTCCATTTAAGGCTTGAAGTGCAAGTGAGAGCGCGGAATGAGCGACAAAGATTGAGGCGGGCTTTTTAAAAGCTACAGTTAGAAAAATTTTAATGATGTTTCCAAATTTTAAATTTTAAATTTAAGATTTATGAACAATAATTTAATCACGGTTTATTCTTATAATAAATTATTCAAAATTATTACTTTTTTACAACAAATTACAATTAAATTTGCAAAAATAATTAAGTAACTAATTGAACAACAACTTTTATTCAGTTTACTTGCTGAAAGAAATAATGTCAATACACAATTTATTATTATAAAATAATAAAATCAAAAATTAAATTTTAACAGTCGAGTAGAAATTTAAACAATAAATTTTATTCAAGTATTTTGTAAATTTAAAATGATTTTCTGAACGAAGAATTTTATGAAAAAATCGGTTGTCTGTAAAGTCGGTTTACTGACGATAGTTGAACGTGACAACGTCATAAGAAAATACTGATGGAATGGTATTTTCTTATGACGTTGTCACGTTCAATTATCGTCAGTAAACCGACTTTACAGACATCGGATTTTTATAAGGATCAACAATAATACAACAAAGAAACTGTTTGACAGGGAAACGGCTTTCAAAACTATTATTTTAAAAATTTAGTTACTAAATAAATTGCTCTGGTTTTGGAAGAAAGTAATTGTGAGAGTCACATGATTATATAATCATGTGACTCTCATAATTATGAAATATGATATTTAAATTAAGAAAAAGATGCAGATTTTATTAAAAGAGTTGAAGTTTTTAATAAAATCACACATACATAAATTATTTGTAATTATTTATTCAACACGAATAAATAATTATAATAAAACATGTGTGATTTTATTAAAATTTGACCTCTGCTAATTCTTTAGAAGTGCATAAAATAAATACTGAGGGTGGGGAAGAGAAAGCTTGGAGGCGCAAGGATATCTGTAGAAGATTGTTAGAACATTCTTCGGAATATTCACAGGATATCTGTAGAAGATTGTGAGAACATTCCTCGAGATATTCCCGGGGTGTGGGTAGAAGATTCTTAGGACATTCCTTGGGAGATTCCCAGAATATCTGTAGAAGATTTTTAGGTGGCATTATGGGCTTTCTAAGTATATTCTTAGAATATCTACGTAGATTTATAGGACTTCTACGGAATATACGAATGTTCGGAAAAGATATTGAAAGAATATACATAGAATATTCTTGTGCTACCTGGGATTGTATAACCTTCTAATAAAAAATTAACAACTTAAATTAAATTTATTTTATACAAAAAAAACTATCGATGTAACGATCGTATCATCGATTTCTTCTAGGCGATGTATTGATACGTGGAAGTAAGTGTATACGATATTAGGTCCCGGTTCACCACTCGTAATATTCGATTGGTTTTAATCATTTTAATTATTATCAAAGTAAGATTTAAAAAACGCATCGCCTCCAATTTTATTTAAGCTCTTAAGAGACCTTATC
This sequence comes from Forficula auricularia, assembly GCA_024734495.1. NCBI lineage: Eukaryota > Metazoa > Arthropoda > Insecta > Dermaptera > Forficulidae > Forficula > Forficula auricularia. The sequence goes on along the minus strand of JALMQS010000187.1, from coordinate 4,797,512 downwards.
ATAACCATCATAGAGTATGTATAATTCAGTCCTAAATTTGGTATGACGCAACTACCCTCTTCCCCAACTTATGTATAGATAAAAATAAACTCTCTCTTTTGAGCAAGGACCTGGCCATTAGAATAAGCTTGAAACTTAGGTCATGCAAAGCTTTGATTGTAAATTAATAACAATGTCGTCGTTGCATATCTAGAGAGTGGTTCTGAGCGTCGTTTCCTGACCCCGGATGCACTTGCCATTCCTACTAAATAATTCACCAATACACAACGTCCTCTGCTAACTCTCGAGACTACTCTCCACCTCCGATTATCCCTTTAATGGCGAGACTGTTCAAAAATAATGAGATCCTCCTATGGGAATTTAATAAAACATTTAAAACTTGAGGATTTAGCTTTTTTGAAGGTTATTAGTTTTACTATATTTAAAACCACCACACTCACGTCACCCGAAGTTAGATAACTATTTTTTTTTTCATCGCCCTGGGGCGTAATGACAACGTGTCCTCGTCTAAAAATTATAAATTTGAAATTAAATTATAGAATAAAGAAAAAAAATTGTATTATAGACAAAAGGATTGACCAGGGTGCGAATCTGGACCATGATTCTCTTGAAAAAGTAAAGTTCTTAACCAAACGAGATATATCTATCTCAGAGCTCAACAGTATATTATAACATTTTTACTTATGGAAAGTGGTCTAGGTTTTAGGTGAAACATGATGTTAGTTAATAGACTAAAGGGTGTGTAGTTTCACAGTGAATGAAATAAAACTCAAAGAGGTTTATACAAACTCAATATATTTCGGATTATTAGTCCATCATCAGGAGTTTACAAGTCAATACTAATAATAATTGAACGAGTGGTCGCCATTCTTGACATTCAAATCATGGTTACCAATATAACCTTTTTGTAAACTGATATTTATAATTAATTTTGTGTCTATGACTTAAATTTGTAATTTTACTTTCTAATTTAATTCTAAAAAGACTTTATATTTATACTTGTAATTTTTATTTATATTAATATTCATATTTACTTAGATTTCTTATATTTACATTTATATATTTTATAATTAAAAAAAGAAAAATCTTTGTAAAACAATTTTTAAATTTTTTAAATTTTAAATTTTCATTGGTGTTTTTCTTGTGTAAGATTTGAATGTTATATTTTGTTATATTGGTAACCATGATTTGAATGTCAAGAATGGCGACCACTCGTTCAATTATTATTAGTATTGACTTGTAAACTCCTGATGATGGACTAATAATCCGAAATATATTGAGTTTGTATAAACCTCTTTGAGTTTTATTTCATTCACTGTGAAACTACACACCCTTTACTCTATTAACTAATATTATAACATTTTTAGGATTTCATTTCAAGGGCTAACCCAGGGAAGTCATGGAGGTCATGTCCCCCCCCCCTCCCCCTAAATGATTTCCAAAACAAAATATATGTGTGAGCCTCATCAATATAAGCTAACAGAGGAAGTGAAATTTCTTTAGCCGTAGATGTTATTGAAATAATTTAAATTTTCTAATTTTAATATTTGTCATGAAACATTAGTGGGTTTTGAAATAATAATTAAAATTTTCTAATTTTAATGTTGGCCTTTCCTTCGTGGGTCAAAAAAATAAGGATTTTATTAGAAATGGTTTGTTAAATTATTTCTTTAGATTAGATAGTTTGGTCCAAAGGTCTAGAATCTTCATTTTTGACCTTCCGTCTCATTTTTAACCGACTTCAAAAAGGGAGGAGGCTCTATATTCGACTGATTTTTTTTTTTTAATGTATATGTTACTTCATATTTCCGCCAATTGTTAACCGATTTTGAAATTTTTTTTGCATCGGGTTCAGTCTAGCTTCCGATTGGTACCATTTTTTTTCATTGGTATTAGACCTTTTTTGTTAGGTTTGTTCAAGCCTAACTTCTTTGTTTATGGACCGATTTCGATGATTCTTTTTTTTATTGGAAAGGTCGGTATCTTAGGGATGGTGCCATATTAATTTGGTCAAGTTCTGATGATATGATCACTATTAATAACATCACTAAAAAGAGAAAAATAAAAATAATTAAAAAAAATAAAAAAATAAAACCGACTTCAAAAAATTAAATGCAACAACACTAAAATACACACAAAAGGTATAAAATAATTATTATCTTATTTAGTTACAGCTAAACGACTAAATATTATCATGAAATTGCTTTTTGAAGTCGGTGCCAAACAAACTATACCTATAAGAGAGCGTACTAAGTACGATCCGTCGAGTGCGATTCATAAAAGGTATATGTTTGGCACCGACTTCGAAAAGTAATTCCATGTTAATAGTTGTAACTAAATAAGATAATAATTATTTATACCTTTTAGTGTATTTTATTTGTTGCATTTTTATTTTTTTGAAGTCGGTTTTATTTATTTATTTTTTTAATAATTTTTTATTAAAAAATAATAATTTTTGACGTTTTCGATGAGGCGGAAAGTCAAAAATGAAGATTCTAGACCTTTGGACCAAACTCAACTAAGATCAGTCAATTTTAGTTGGCACAAAGACATTCAGTCAAACGCGTTTTAGCTAATAAGAACCCGTTCTTATTAAAAACAGGGTTTTACTGCAACATATGCTGAATTTGGTTGAGTTGGTCCAAGGACCTAGATTTTCTTTTTTTGACCCCCCCCCCCCCCACACACACACACACAACTTGGGAGGTTAGTTTTTGTATTTTTAGTATTCTGGGAGCCCACTGATTGTGTACACCAAATTTGGTTGAGTTTGGTCCAAGGACCTAGATTTTCATTTTTTGACCCCCCACCCTATAAATGATTATACATGATTTTATTAAATATTAAGTATAAGAGATGAGCCAGGCGTATCGTAAAATCATGTGGAAGGCCACATCAGTTTATTTTTACTTTGTATTTAAGCTGTGAATAAATTATAAAATATTCTTATGCATTATTAACAAGTCAGCACAGGATTCGAGAATTTGTTTTTATTAAAATCATTTCTCTTTTGATTAATAATATATTTAAGGTAGTTGTTTCGCGACAATACCAGTAAAAAGTTAATGCTCAAGTATATAGAACAGTCAATAAGGATTCATAGTTCATAAGGCCAACACTTTTTGCTGTTTTTGTACCAAATCTAGCCAATCCCGTGCTCGTTTGAGAAATTTGGCAACATTGAAAGAGATTGAATATTTTTATACATGACATTAAAATGACAGATAAAATGAATGATAAAATACATTTTAAAGGTCGATTTATTAATCAAAAAGTTCTAAATAAACGATTAAAAGCTGTTGCGGTAATGAATGAGGGAAAAAACGAAAAAAATGTGTACTAAGAGTGCTAATGTACCCGAATAATTGAAGTGGGCGAGTTGGCGAATAACCTAACCTGTTGTCACTGTCAGAAAGATATTTTATTAAAAAATATTGTTGATGAAAATCTAACCAGCTCTTAATGTCAATGGACCAAAACTACGTGTGAAATTTGGTTTAGATATTCACACTAGTTTTTGAGCTAGCTCGTCCACAAAAATTTGATAACGCACAGACTAACTAACAGACTAGCAGACATTTTGAGAAAACAATTATTATTTCGAAAAAAAGAAGAAAAAAACACTTTTTTCATGCACGATTACAATACTTGACCATACCCTGTATGTTAAAAGTAAAAATGATTACCCATACACTTATCCAGAAAAAAAATTAAACTTATATACTTTAAAGAGTAAAATAATAATAATAAAAATAATAATATTTTCAAAAATTTCTAAAAATATCGTTTTGTTATTTTTTAACAAATGTAATCAACGCCTACGTTACATCTTATGAAAATTATAATTTTGAAAAAATCTAGCGCACGCGCGCTTTCTACTTTTTACTCCCTCTTTCGCTGGTTTAATAAATGCGCTGTTGCCAAAATGTTTTTAGTGAGAATTTTTTTATATACATTGTTCATTATTTATTCCTTATTATCTCAGAAACTGTGTTGTAACTATGAATGAACTTGTCTTAAAATATGTATTGGTTATTGTTTAATGTTGGTTTAGTTTTTTATAAAAATTGTACGAAGGGTTTCTTAATTATAATTAAATATGTATGTAAACTTTCCGATATCCCGTATAGTGCAATGCTAAAGAGCCCGAAAAAATCGATTTTTGAAATTAAATATCTCCGGAACTGTATTGTTCATCAATTTCGTTTTGCCACCAATCGATGCACAAGTATTTCAATAATAATATATCTAAATTTCAGAAAAATCCTACGAAAACGCATTTGGCGGAACAACTACCTTAATAATCGATAAAATTAATATTATGTATATTTATAATGTTGCATCGCCTACTCAATGTTTGTAGCAAAACCCACGCTATCGAAAATGATTCTGGGACACGAAAATAATAATCCTATATTGCATTTTCAATCAAAAGATTCATTATTAAGTTTCCAGCTTAATATCTGCTACTAAATGCTAGGGAATAATATTAAATACACATGCCTAGGTATTAAAATATTCTTATATATTAACAAAATACTCGCATTTACACTGAATAGGAAAACAACTAATAATCCAATTTGATGGCATTGATTATATAGGAGATTTATCCTGAGCAATTCTAATAAATAAATCACACACACACACAACACACATGCATATACCGGGTCTTATAACTCAAAAACAGTGCATTATATGAAAAAAAGTTTCAAATAAAAGTTTTTTATATCAGGGGGGAAACTAAACTACACTATTGTTTGTCGACCTAGAACAAGTTTTCAAAGGTATTTCGAGGTAAAGTTCTGTTTTTTTAAATAAAAACCTATATGTTTATGTACATATTCTTAATCTAGTAAAAAAACTGAACAACTTTCATTAGAACTATTTTTTCATATATGACATCAAATAAAAAAATATATTAAATCAATTAGATCTCAAAAAAATCCAAATAATTATTATTCTTAACAATTATTCAACTTAATTATCAAATATTTAATTATTAAATAAATAATTTAATTGAATGTAATGGAAGACAGCCCAGGGGTAGTGAGGAAAGAAAAAATTAACACATATAATATAAGGTGTAATTTATTGGAATCCTTCCTTCTTTCCTCTCAAACCGACGTTTCGGAGGATTTTTCCCTCCTTCTTCAGGGTCTCAAAGGGTCAATGAATGAAACAAATAAAATGTTTCCTTCTTTTCTCCACAGTAGTGTTCAAAACTTTCTTCTTTTTACTTTACCATACATAGGGTATGGTCAAGTATTGTAATCGTACATTAAAAAAGCGTTTTTTCCTTCTTTTTTTCAAAATATCTAAAAAACGGCTGAAACCATTTCAATTGAAAAAATTGAGCAAAACCATAACATTTCGGTCTACAAAAAAGCCCTTATAATTGAACATCGAAAAAAATTATATTTTTCGAGATAATAATTGTTTTGTCAAAATGTCTGTTAGTATGTGCGTTACCAAATTTGTGCACGAGCTAGTTCAAAAACTAGTGTGAATATCGAAACCAAATTTCACACGTAGTTTTGGTCCATTGAGATTAAGAGCTGATTAGATTTTGGTGCATATCGATCCAAAATTAAGGGGTGTCGAGGGGGGGTTAAAAATTAAAAATCTAGGTCGTTTGAGCAAACTCAACCAAATTTTGTATACATAATCAGTGGACCCCAGAAGTCTAAAAATGCAAAAACTAACCGCCCGAAATGGGGGGAGGGGGTCAAAAAATGAAAATATTTGCCATTTACCAAACTCAACCAAATTTTGTATACATAATCAGTGGGTCCCAGGAGTCTAAAAATGCAAAAACTAACCGCCCCCTCTACATGATTATAAATAATTTTATTAAATATTAAATATAAGTGAGGGGCCAGGTTGTATGGTATAGTCAAGTGGATGGCCACATCAAAACACGTCAGCTTATTTAGCAAAGGCATAGAAAAACAATGTTTTTTTCCTCCTTTTCTTAATTAGATCACCAGTCCGTCTCTCTGCAGAGAAAATTTCGTTGCAAAAATTAATTTAATAATTTTACGCACTGTTCCGAGACATTCCAGAGTGTATCACAAGTCTTCTGGATGAATTCCAGTTACAATTTTGTTATTTGGCATGTTTCAGTTTCTTCGTAGCCTTTAGGTACATTTGCTGTTTTTGTTTTTTGTATTTAATAGATTTACAACACGATAAAATGAAGCTCCTGGGGGGAAAATTATTAAATTATTTATTTAATAATTGAATAATTGATCATTATTATTTAATAATTAAGTTGAGTGATTGTTAAAATTAATTATTAGGATTTTTATTTTGAGATTTAATTGATTTAATATTTTTTTTATTTGATGTATAAAAAAATAGTTCTATTGAAAGTTGTTCAGTTTTTTTTCTAGATTAAGAATGCCTACAGCAACATATAGGTTTCCATTTAAAAAACATAACTTGACCTAGAAATACCCTTGAAAGCTTGTTCTACGTCGACAAACAATAGCATATTTTAGTTTCCCCTGATATAAATAAACTTTTATTTTAAACTTTTTTCATATAATCCACTGTATTTGAGTTATAAGACTGTCTCAAGATAAAAAAACTCCCCCGTCTTATAAGAAAATAGTTCTAATGAAAGTTTTTACTTTATCCAATGCGAAGCATGGGAGAAAGTATTGTAATCGCTCTCGCGCCAAGCGCGACTTCAAAGGGTCCTCAGGTAAAGACTACGGAACCCATGGACTCAATTAAGGTCACAAATTGAAGTATTCAATGAGATTGAATTTTAGCACGTGACGGTTTTGCCAAAAATTACCTGGGATCTCGTCGAGAGGCCAAAAAGTGCCATTTTTTTTGGAAGTGCGTGCGGATGGATGGATGGATGGATGTGTGTCATCGTTTTTTTCGTCCACGAATTTTTCCACACCGTTGCACCGAATAAATTTAAATTGAAAACCTACCAGTATTTTAACAAAATGAAGCGCTGATTAGTTTTTGGTACATATCGGTCCACAAACATTAGTACTTTATTTCAGTACTTTTTTAGTTTTTTCTAAATATCTTGAAAATGACTTAACCAATTTTGATGAAATTTAATATCCTAATTAAGTACCTTGGGAACCACAAAAAAGGTTAAATAAAGTTTTTAGTAAAATTATATTTTAAAGTACTTTACTCTAGATCATATTAATATTTCAAATGAATTTGGATAAAGTTTAGCAACGATCCATTGCAGTTTATTTTTTTAGATTAAGAAACATATAGGTTTTCATTTAAAAAACAGAACTTGACCTCGAAATACACTTGAAAGCTTGTTCTAATTAAATAAAAAATAGCGTAGTTTAGTTTCCCCCTGATATAAATAAAAAATTATTTGAAATCTTTTTTCATATAATGCAATGTTTTGAGTTATAAGACTGTTTCAAGATAAAAAAAAAACTCACCCGGATTATGTGAAAGTAAAAATGTGAATAATCCCAATTGGATTGGAGATAGTGACATATGCATTTCAAGTTTGAATTTTTTTACAACTATTTCCTCTGGTGACTCAAAAGTCTAATTTGAGCGTTTGAAGTCGGCGTATTTATTACCACAATAACGTGGCGTCTACTCCACTTTTCCTCCATGTAGATATTAATTAAATGTTGTTGATCACATCGGTTTGAATATGAGATCTAATTATATCTGTGAAATTCATTGAACTAGCCTTGATGATTTGTACCCGAAATGAAATATATGGTAACATATATATGGAATTTATGGAATTAGTATTTAATTAACTAATTTGATATGAGTTAATATTTGTTTTGGATAATTTTAATTTTATTTTTAATTTTTTTTTTTTTTGGATGTGCTGTTGATGTTGTTGCTTTCAGTTGTATTTGCCAAGTGAAACAATGTAACGCAGTTTTCAAAGGGGAGGTGTGTGTGTGTGTGTGTGTGTGAAAGGGGTTCATAACCGAACCCAAAAGGGGAATAGAATCGGGGAGGCGAAATTTTCCATTCGTTGTTGTTTCAAATTATATGGTCAATACACAGCAGATCAATTGATTAAAAAATGAGGGGAACATTTTTCCACCTTCAAAAAAGAAATAAATTATAATGAAGTTTCAGTAGAGAAGCTATACTTTTTGTATTTTGCTTTCTGAAAGTTCTTATTACTTTACCATACAAGTATTGTAATCGTGCATGAAAAGTGTTTTTTTTTTGCTTCTTTTTTTCGATTCATCTCAAAAAACGGCTGAAAGTATTTTGATTAAAAAAATTGAGCGAAACCATGGCATTTTGGTCTACAAAAAAGCCCTAATAAGTGAACATCGAAAAAATTATATTTTTCGAGATAATAATTGTTTTGTCAAAATGTCTGTTAGTTAGTCTGTGCGTTACCAAATTTTTGTGGACGAGCTAGCTCAAAAACTAGTGTGAATATCGAAACCAAATTTCACACGTAGTTTTGGTCTATTAAGATTAAGAGCTGATTAGATTTTGGTGCATATCGACCAAAAATTAAGGCGGGTAGAGGGGGGCCTATTGAGCAAACCCAATCAAATTTTGTATACATAATCAGTGGAACCCGAGAAGTCTAAAAATCCAAAAACTAACCCCCCAAATGGGCGGGAGCTGGGGGTCTAGGGTCAAAAAATGAAAATCTTGGCCCTTGTACCAAACTCAACCAAATTTTATATACATAATCAGTGGGACCCCAGAAGTCTAAAAATGCAAAAACTAACCCCTCCCCTACATGATTATAAATAATTTTATTAAATATTAAATATAAGTGAGGGGCTAGGTTGTATGGTAAAGTCAAGTGAATGGCCACATCAGAACAAGTCAGCTTATTTTAACATTGTTTCTAAATGTTAATTTTCCAAGACAGAACATGATTTGACCTCATTGCGACACGGGGTCCGCGGACCACAGTTTAAGAATCGCTGCGTCTAAAATACAACCTAACTTAATACTTCGCTATTAAAACATGTATTATATTTAAATATTAATCCTGGACTATTATTTATTTTATTAACAATTGTATTTCTTTTTGTTTCAGGTAAGAAATCAACTTTTTATAGTAATAACTACGTGAAGTTTATTGGTAAGTTTAAAATGAATTACCTACCTGGAACACTGAGAGATGCTCGGTAATTTTTTGATTCATTTAAAATCGAAATATTAATATTATTTTTAATTTTAAAATCAGGTAATAAGGTCGATAAATTCTGAAAAAGTAGGTACGATCGAATTGTCGGATTTTTTGATTGAATGAAATTGATATTCTTTGTAGAAAAATACCTTTAATTATACCTATTATTAATTAAATTGGCAAATTCTAATATATAATAATATTTGCTATAATCAATTTGTGGAATTTAAAATTGAAAAACTAATTAATTATTAAAAGAAAATTGAATAAAAATATAATTAGGTAAACATTTTTATTGAGACAAACACCTAATTATTTCAATTAACAAAAAACTCATCATAAAACAACTTAGCCGAAGATGAGACGGTGACAGATCAAATTGTCAACACAAAAACCCCATTACCCGTGAATTTCACCCAAATCGTTAGAGCCGTTTACGAGAAACCGATTCTATAAATACAAGAATTGCTCATTTAATATAATAAGATATGTTTGGATATCAAATGAAATAAAATACGAAACCTTCGGTATGCGAATTCTACCTTTATAAGGTTTTTAGCTTGTTCGTTTGTCGTGTTTCATTTTATATCTATACTTATCTCAAGTTAAAAGACACGACCTTATAAAACTTCGAATTTAATATATTAATTTATCAAATTTTCGTGGATTAATATTAATATTTAGAGAGTCAATGAGATGGATCCAATCTAGCTATGGTCCTGCCATACAAAACTGCTGATCACAATTGAATCGGTGAGTTGAAAAAGGTACACATTCCAAGCGCATAAATTTTCGAAAAACTAAAAAAAAACTGATTTTTGAAAAAAATAATTTTTTTACAAAAAAGTTGTCAATGGCAAATTTGTAGATCTCAGTGTGGCAAACAAAATTGCACATATAAACAAATTATTTTAAACATAATTGTTTTTTAAAATCAGTTTTTTTTTAGTTTTCCGAAAGTTTATGCGCTTGGAATGTGTACCTTTTTCAACTCACCGATTCAATTTTGGAAAGTTAAAAATACCATACTCGTATCAGAAATTTGTTGCCCCTAAATGCTATGCAACTGATTTCTCTTCCCTGGAGAGATCTTCGCTTTATAAAGGATTTTTATTTTAATTTAATTTAATTTTCTTAACCCTTATTTAATCATTTAAACTCTCATATTTTATGTTTTTAAATAGCTATTTATTTAGCTAAATTTCTTTTAATAAAATATATACCAAACAAGCATTATTATAAAGAAGTAAGTAAGCATCAAAGTGACCCTTTTTAACCACGAATAAGGTGAAAATATCCTTCGAAATGTCTTTTTCTTCTAATTAAAACGTCACTCAGATAAATTATTTTGTTCAGAATTTGTTTTTAATTATACTTGAGCTGTTTCTCCATCAAATTCCCATTCAAATGATATGTTCTAATTTTTAGAGAATTTACAAATCGATAGCTAAACTGCAAAACCTCGTAACTACAAAACTACAAACTTTATCGTACGCCCAAAAAAACCACAAATTTCAATTTGAATAAGAAATAATATTTGTTGTTATTGAATAAGTACAAATTGAAAAAAAATTAAGTTATCTCGTTTACTGACAGGTGGCAAGCCTTCAGATATATCCAGAGCAGAAAAAATGAAAATTATTAAAGTTGGTATCGGGATATAAGGACTACTTTCTCAAAAATAATATAATTAAAGGATAAAGAAAAATATTTTTAAGTTTTAAAATTTTCAATCTGATTGATGACAAGTTCAATGACTTGCCTTGCTATGCTTTTGGCTAATTGTAACTAAGAGAAAATTATAAAAATTACAAATATGCAAGGAAGATAACTATTTGGTATGTAAAATGAGTTTTTTTGTTAGTAGAATAAAAGATTTCACTGTCGATGGTAACAGAATTGTTTTTATTTTAGGTTAAAAATAAAATAAAATGAGAGAGTCTTCTGTTTTTTAAATAAAATAATTTTTAATTATTTCTAGAGACTATAGTTTCGAAGGCATTGCCTTCATCATCAGTCTATCACAAATATTTCAAATTAGTTACAAATTAAGATTTATACATTGAAAATTTTGAAAAATATATAATGTCTTTTTCTTCATGTTTCCTCTTGGGAGATTAGAATATAACTGGAGCAATATCTGGGTTACTCTTTTGTTTAGGCATTTTCTAAAGAGTTTTACCTGAATGAATGGAATGTTTTTAAAAAAGGGTCATTGATAATTTCTAGTTTTTCATTTAAAGATTCAATTGGGCTTTTTTCCAAGGATTTTAAAATTTCAATGGATTCTTTTAAAGAAAGAATTAAGGGGTCATTGACTTCTTTGATCAATTTAATTTTGGATTGATCTGGAAAACTATGATTGTTAGCATTTAAATGCTCTGCAAATGCATAATTTTCATATTTTAATTTGTAGGCTCTCTTGTGTTCATTGATCCTAATGGATAAATTTCTTTCCGTTTTTCCTATATAAGTTGCATTGCAATCTTGGCATGTCAATTTATATACACCGGATTTTTCATTTTCCGGAATTTTATCTTTAATTTGACTTAATTCACTTCCTAATGTATATGGTGATCTAAAGATTGTCGCGTACCCTAAAGATTTTAATTTATGCTTTATTTTTTCGGACATCTTACCATAATATGGTAATATTAGTTTTGGCAGATCTTTAGTTTTTTGTGTCTATTAATTTGTTTTTTGTAAGTATTGAAATGATTTATGAGATCAATTTTGATTTTGATTTGAAAATGTTATAATCTGTATTAATTTTGGCCTTATTACAGGGGTGGCCACTAACCTTAACTTTGGGAGCCGCAAATTTATAAAACTGTTTCAAAGCGAGCCACATTATTTGAAGATTAATTAATGGTTTATTAAAAAAAGACACATTTTTTACTTTATGAAATATAAATGAAGTAACATTTTAGGTTAAAAATAAAATGAGAGAGTCTTCTGTTTTTTAAATAAAATAATTTTTAATTATTTCTAGAGACTATAGTTTCGAAGGCATTGCCTTCATCATCAGTCTATCACAAATATTTCAAATTAGTTACAAATTAAGATTTATACATTGAAAATTTTGAAAAATATATAATGTCTTTTTCTTCATGTTTCTCTTGGGAGATTAGAATGTAACTCTAATCTCCCAAGAGGAAACATGAAGAAAAAGAAATTATATATTTTTCAAAATTTTCAATGTATAAATCTTAATTTGTAACTAATTTGAAATATTTGTGATAGACTGATGATGAAGTCAATGCCTTCGAAACTATAGTCTCTAGAAATAATTAAAAATTATTTTATTTAAAAAACAGAAGACTCTCTCATTTTATTTTATTTTAACCTAAAATAAAAACAATTCTGTTACCATCGACAGTGAAATCTTTTATTCAACTAATGAAGTAACATTTATTTCTTGCTCTACTTCTAACATTAGTGTTCAATTACAATAATTAATTAATTTAATTATTATAATTTCTTGATTAATTCTGAGAATTTTTTATTTATATATATATATATATCTAAATTTTTTGAGGACACAATTCTCTTATAAATAAGTGTTAGTTTTTTTTCTTTTTTGACAAAAAAACACATTTTTATCTTTTATTTTTCTTTATTCCATTGTCACCCAGGAACATTTCGACATTTACAAATATGTCATCTTCAGTCTTGGAACACTCTTAAGATGGGAAAAATTCTCTCACATCGAAATTATCACAATATGTACCATTATGATTCTGCCCAACAATTATTTTTACAATTTGAAAGTTTATATTGGGAAAATAAGGACAAGTTTTTATGTGTGACTTTTTTATTTATCCACCAACGTTTCGTCGACTTTGCCGACTTCTTCAGGGCTTCAAATAGTCACTGTTCTGTTCTGTATTGATAAGGTTGTTATTAAAAAGAGAAAAAAATTGTATTTTTTGTGAATGTGCCAAATATCTTTTGAAAATTGTATTCTGATGGCCTTCAATGGTAACGAAGGTAAGAAGAAAATTTAAACGAATGTGTGACATGACTATTTGAAGCCCTGAAGAAGTCGGCAAAGTCGACGAAACGTTGGTGGATAAATAAAAAAGTCACACATAAAAACTTGTCCTTATTTTCCCAATATAAACTTTCAAATTATAAATTAAATTATGGACGGAAATGATAATAATTATTTTTACATCAACATTCAAATTCAATGACTCTTTCATAAAACACTCTAGGAGTCATTGAATTTGAATGTTAATGTAAAAATAATTGTTGGGCAGAATGATAATGGTACATATTGTGATAATTTCTATGTGAGGGAATTTTTCCCATCTTAAGATTGTTCCAAGACTGAAGATGACATATTTAATAATCAGTAGAGATTGTGGTGTTGGTGCAAGGTGAAACATCTTTAATAATAATAATTTTATATTTTTTAATTTTAATGTGAAATAAGTGACCCAGTATCCTTAACTCATAGTAAATCCATATTTAATAAAATATTTATTTACTCTTATCTTTAATGATGACATATTTGTAAATGTCGAAACGTTCCTGGGTGACAATGCAATAAAGAAAAATAAAAGATAAAAATGTGTTTTTTTTGTCAAAAAAGAAAAAACTAACACCTATTTATAAGTTAATAGAGTAAAGGGTGTGTAGTTTCACAGTGAATGAAATAAAACTCAAAGAGGTTTATACAAACTCAATATATTTCGGATTATTAGTCCATCATCAGGAGTTTACAAGTTAATTAAGTATTAACTTGTAAACTCCTGATGAAGGACTAATAATCCGAAATATATTGAGTTTGTATAAACCTCTTTGAGTTTTATTTCATTCACTGTGAAACTACACACCCTTTACTCTATTAACTAACATCATGTTTCACCTAAAACCTACACCACTTTCCATAAGTAAAACCTATTTATAAGAGAATTGTATCCTCAACAAATTTAGATATATATTAAATATAATTAACGCATCGTAGGGAGTTGGACAAGACTTTAAATTAAATTAAATACAATTTTTGATTAAGTATGCCATACTTTTCGTTGCTGTTTTGCAACTTTTTCAGTGGCTCATTTATTAAACTTATTTGTCAGTGATTTTTTACTACGAGAAAAAAACATTTCAAACAATATTCTTTTTCTATCACAATTCATTCAATTCATCAACTAACATAAAATATAAATTTTTTAAACAAATTAATTGGTTTTTTGTCAAAAAAACTAAAAGAATCACATTGAACAAAGAATTTTTTTTTTTTTTTTATAATAATTAATAATTCTTTGTTCAATGTGATTCTTTTAGTTTTTTGACAAAAAAACAATTAATTTGTTTAAAAAGTTTATATTTTATGTTAGTTGATGAATTGAATGAATTGTGATAGAAGAAAGAATACTGTTTGAAATGTTTTTTTCTCGTTGTAAAAAATCCTGACAAATAAGTTTAATAAATGAGCCACTGAAGAAGTTGCAAAATAGCAACGAAACGTATGGCACATTTAATCAAAACTTGTATTTAATTTAATTTAAAGTCTTGTCCAACTCCCTACGATTCCTTTAATTATTAATCATGGACACGAATAATGAAATATTAAATATAATATTTATTATACTTTTAAAATCAGTATTATTCAAGAGGATTCAAGAGTCGCACGAGATTGACTGAAGAGCCACGTTGTGGCCACCTCTGCCTTATTACTTTTTAGAGCCGTGAAGAAGTCAATCAAGTTGATGAAACTTTGGCAACAAAATAAAAATTATTTACACAAAATATAGTCCTTATTTCCCGATACCAACTTTAATAATTTAATCAATGGACATAACAAATAAAAATAAAAATGAAAATCAGGTAATATTGTAGTTTTTGGAGTTTAGCTATCGAAATGTGGATAAAAGTAGCTATTTTTACATTTATTTATTCTATTAGATTACAATATATCCAATGATATATTGCACAAAGAAATTGCAAAGAGAGGCGGATTGGAAATAAGAAGGATAAAAATAGTATGTTATTAATTCTGGTTAAATATAGATTTCATTTAAAAATAAATTGTAAAAAAATATAAATTAATATAATTTCTTTTGTTTATAGATTAGGTTAAAATTAAATCTTAACAAATTTAATAATAAATAATAAAATTGAGATTTGAATTCGCGCAGAGAACGAGGTGCAATACGGGCAGGGGATGAACCTCTTAGGAATTATTTGAGCGTATTTTCTTTTTTTATAAAAACAAATAATAATGTGGGTTGTTTAAAATTCGTTGTTTGAAGGAAACAGGAGGAATCAGAGAGAGGGAGGGGAGAGATTACTCTTCCTTAAGCATCGATAGAGGACAGAGATCTCTCTAGGCGGTCATTGAGCACACACCTCTCTATATACACGTTCATAAGAGATCTCAATAGGCGGTCATTAGAGGACACACCTCGCCGTACACATTCATAATACATCTCACTACGCATTGAAGGAGAACAGAAGAATTCTCTTTTTAAGCTTTCGTTGATAACACACATCTATACAGATATTCATGAATACTACTCAGTTTAAGAATATACAACTCAGGGAGTATTCATAGTGACTCGTCGATACAAACATTTATCGAGGACGCCTATCTCATTTCGACGAGACACCGAGAGATTGCTATCAAAGGGACTGGTTACCAAGAGAGGAATTCCTGAAATCCAGCAGATTGCAAGACACGATCCTACAGCCTTCACCACCAAGAGCGTAACCACCATATTGTTATCATTCTCATTAATAAATTTCTCTATCTGTTGATATCAGGCAGCGAACAAATAAATTTACATTATAAATATTAAATGATTCTAAATATTATCTCTATTATTATTGAAAATTTCTAAATCCTGCTTGTCCATTCAATTTCCTTTGTTTTTTTTAATTTTTTTATAATCAATTTCCTTAATCCATTTTTTTTATTTAATTTCACAGTAAAAACAGTAAACAAATTCATAGTAAATTCAGTCAATAATTTCAGATTTTAAGCATCAAGAGAGATACCCTGAGTTAACACCCACCACTAAAATAGAATAAAATCCAAAAACCACAATCAGATTATCATTATACCCACTGAAAGATTAATCTTGATTCATTTTAACTATATTTTCTCTGACATTAATTTCTATTGAAATTATTATAAATAATAAATTAATCAGAAAATGTATCGAATCATTAGTATATATTCCTCCCTCCCATTTGAAATGTTATCAATTATCGAGATTGGAATTATCGAAAAGATTTATTATCTTATTAGATCCCAATTATTTCATTGGTAGGATTAATTTCTGATTAAGTTGGGATTTGCCTTGAACACGAATCATAAATGAAACCGCTAATAATATAATATGGATAAATCATTCTCACTCACTCGAATTCTATTGATTACATTGGTTCATTCTCCCCTATATAGATATAGAGGGCATTTGCCATAATTGATGCCAAAGGAGGTTTACCTATTCCTAGAATTTTATTATTCAGTTAATTAATTGGAGATACTAATTACCTACCCATGTTTCATATTATTCGTAAATGTTTTATAAACATACTAGCTGACGACCGGGCCTTCGGCCCGGCGTCACCTAGCCCCTGGCGGGAGCGTCTCGTTCATACCAATTTAATAATTGAAATTTAAAATCTTACTGTAAGTATCGAAAGAATGTGCTGAATGAAATTGATTCAAAAATAAGGAAGAATAAGGAAAGATTTATTTAACACATTGCCTAAGCACGATCACTATCTGACCAATCAGAATCGTTCTAATAATTTAACGCTTTGGCATTGGCTATGCACTGGCCAATCAGATCGTTTCCACATACATATATATCCACATACTTTTCTATTTTATATATATAGATAATGGGAGTTCAAAGAAACTTATATTCATGTAACATGAAATTGATTTACCAATTAATTAAACAAAATCGATTTTTTTGAAGTGAAAACTTCTTTAGGCACGCTGGGCACTTTTAGGAAATGAAATTGGACTATTACGAACATTTAAAAAAAAATTAGCCAAATCGGTCCAGGCATTTGAGAGATCTGCGCTTGCGAAGAAACAGAAATTCATTTTTATTATATAGATTTAAAAAGATTATTCGATATTCACAAACTTTTAAGTCCAAACATTATATTTAGCCCAAAAAATCCTTGAAAATTCGTTTATTTGTTAATTACCCAGTATTTATTGATTCCTGAAAAGTTCTGATTGTGTGACTTCTAGGTGGTTTTCATTTTCAGTCTTAACGTGTGATATTTTAAAAAATATATTTAAATTTAAATTATGTTAAATCAGCATCATTATTCTTATATGTCTACCATTTAATTATATAGTCCCGTTTTAAGTGTCTGTTGTATTTGTTCACAGGAAAAGATCCCGATCGTTAACGAAAATGCATAATAAAGGAACTTTTGCATATTATAAACATACTCTACAACCAGTAGATTGTACAAGCTCCCTGGCTTTTGTAACCTAATTCGGAATTTGAGAATCATTTTTTTTAATTCTCTAAGAGTAGTTGTTTAATGCTAGAGTATATAGAACAGACAATAAGGATTCATAGTTCATAAGCCCAAAATTTTTTGCTGTTTATGTACCAATTCTAGCCAATCCCGTGCTCGTTTGACAAATTTGGCACCATTGTAAGAGATTGAATATTTTTATATTAAAATGACAGATAAAATACATTTTAAATTTCTATAAAAATCGTTTTGTTATTTTTTAACAAATATAATCAACGCCTACGTTACACCTTATGAAAATTATAATTTTGAAAAAATCTAGCGCATGCATCTTTCGCTGGTTAAATAAATGCGCTGTTGCCAAAATGTTTTTAGTGAGAATTTTTTTATACATTTTTCATTATTTATTCCTTATTATCTCAGAAACTGTGTTGTAACTATGAATCAAAATTGTCTTAAAATATGTATTAGTTATTGTTTTAATGTTGGTTTAGTTTTTTATAAAAATGGTAAGAACGGTTTCTTAATTATAATTAAATATGTATGTAAATTTTTCGATATCCCGTATAGTGCAATGCTAAAGAGCCTGAAAAACTCGATTTTCTAAATTAAATATCTCCGTAACTGTATTGTTCATAAATTTCGTTTTGCCACCAATCGATGCAGAAGTATTTAAATAATAATATATCAATATTTCAGAAAAAATCCTAAAAAAACTAATTTGGCAGAACAACTACCTTAAGGAAAGAGAAAAAAAACTATAATCTAAAATACTATAAGAAAAGAAGAGAGGGATTTCTACCCTCTTTCTTTAATAAAAGGGTCTTTTTACTCTATCCACTGGTTGCCCATTGATAGTAAATTGTTCATTTACCCTCTGTAATCCAACAAGTCTATATAAAGATATAAAATAAATTTGGAAAGGATATTTAGATTCTCTAGCCGATTCCTTTACCTAAAGACAACTATTTAATTTTATCCTCGAAATAATGTCCAAATTAATATATTATTTTATTAACTCTGACCTACTGATCTCTCAATAAAAATGCTGCTAATTTTACTTGATCTGTTTGTTATTGTAAAATACCTTTTTTTTCGGTTTCATAATGTGTACATTTTATAATATTGTTTTTAGTATTCTAATAGGTTTCATTATACCATTGTTTTCGGTATTTTTCAATAAGCCACAATATATAACTGAGTGGCAACCCGGAGGTCTCGGGTTCGATTCCCGGCTATACCCAGACATTTTTTCTGTAAGTATAGGGTCTGGTAATAAAAATTAAGTGGGAGATAAATTTAACCGAATTTATCGCGCGGAGAATTTACCACTGCTCGAAGTCCCTAAAACCTTAGTAAATTGGATATTGAATTGTATCTAAGTTTCTGAGATTGGCTCGTGATCCCGGCTTCTTTTCCTTCTACTCTGTTCTTTTCACGATGGAGGGGCCAGCCCATACAGGCCTTTAGGGGATCCACCTTCTGGTGTATCTCCTCACATCAATATCATTAAAAAAAAAACAAAAAAAAAATATATGTATAACCCTAAATATGCATTAATATAACCAGCTAAATTTTTAAATAAAAAAAAATAGTAAAAAAATTTACTTATTAAAAGTAATTTTAAAATAATTTTTTATAAGCCTTTATTTCTAATTGAATATGCAATTTCGAAAAGAGCACATGTCTGAAAATTGAAAATGTTCAGTAATGAAAAAAAAACTAATTATTTTCTAAAGTAGTGTAAAATTTATAAAATTTATTTTTGAGTTAAATTTTGGGGTCAATTAGAAATCGAAAATTACAGAAATATTTGATGTTAAATGTTATTATATACCTATGGTGCAAAAAAATCGAGCCACCAATAAAAACTTGATTAAATAGTAAATAATTTTTAATTTTTTTTAGAAGTAACCATACATTATTGAAATTATTGCTTATTGAAAGTGTACTTGCCACTTGTTGTTAACTTAGCCCTTGATTAATTAGGCATGCGATTTGAACTGCTTGAACTTCAGAAATATCCATTTTGTATATTTTATCTTTCTATCAATGATGTTTAATTCAAAATGATTCATTTTATTGATATTTCAAATGAAATTTGATCTTTTATTAAAACTTTATTTAAATGTAAAGTGATATTGAGAAAGTATGATAATTTGTAATTGTATCTTTTAATTTAATTTTACTTATTTTTTTATAAAATTCAAAAATTATCAACATTACTTATTTAATATCTTAGTTTAAGAGTTAATGGAACAAATTATAAGAATATTTGTAATAATTTTAAAAATAATTTCCTATTTAATCAAGTTTTTATTGGGGGCTCGATTTTTTTGTACTTAAGTGTATATTAATAATCCTAAGAAAATCCATAATGGTGAAACAACTACCTTAAAATATTTTATCTTAACAACATAATTTAAAAAAATTAAAGTTTCGGCTCATTTGTTTTTTCGTTCTTCAATTAATTTCGCGTACCTATTAAAAAAACAAACAAAAAACAAATCTTTCTCACGGCTGTAGTGGTATTTTGAATAGATTTTAAATTTCAAACGAGTTTAAAGGGGGGGGGGATGAATCACCTAAGCGTACGCAAAGCATAGTACGGCCGTCGCGGCGGAGCAAAGATAGGGGCGTTGCCATGGCAACGGCTGTCACACATCAAAGCCGTCGAGGGGTGGAGGGGCGGGAGCGCCATCAGTCGCCATGGCGACGCGGTCGGTGCAACGTGTGCTCAGGTCCACAATCCTCCTCACCTTGCGAATTTCACTTTCGAAACATCCCCTACCCCTGCCTACCCATAGCATCCCTTGCCCTTGGAGGTCATCTAATTGGACACGACTGTTGTTTTCTGAATCAAAAGTTCAGGACAAAAAAGAAAAAGCTACATCGAAAGTTTATTAATTTTAAAATTTCAATTAATTATTCATTAATGAAAATGTTATACACTAATCACTAATCAAAATGAATCTTTCGATAGTTAAGGAATAAGTATGTGTTTTTTATGAAGTGGAATAATAAAAAAAAAGGTATGACCCTCATCCACATAAGCTCACGGGAAAAGTGAAACTTTAGTTCATGACAAATAAAATTTATTAAAATTAGAAAAAATTTAAATTATTCTTTAAAAACCCACTAATTGTATATGGCAAATGAAATTATTAAAATTGGGAAAATTTAAGTTATTATTTTTTTTGAGAAGGATGAGAGATGAGGAGAGGAGGAGGGAAGGATACCAATCGATTTGATTGGGGAATAATGGAATTTAAATAATTATCGGAAAAGAGGTTTTTTTTATCTAATTAGATTTTTCCTCTTATTAAAAACAAGGACTAAAGATAAATAAGGACACTCGATGGTGGAGAAGTAATCTCCGAAATCGAAGCAAAATACAATGTATACATTATTAATGTAAAATAATTGGTTTAATAAAATTTATAAATATAAAGTTAATTATTATTGAGAGAGAGAGGATGAGAAGTACCAATCGATTTGATTGGGGAATAATGGAATTTAAATAATTATCGGAAAAGAGGTTTTTTTATCTAATTAGATTTTTCCTCTTACTAAAAACAAGGACTAAAGATGATCAAGGACAATCGATGGTGGAGAAGTTATCTCCGGAATCGAAGCAAAAGATACAATGTATACATTAATTAATGTAAAATAATTGGTTTAATAAAATTTATAAAAAAAAAAAAAAAAAATTATTATTTTACCAATCGACTTGATTGGGGAATAATGGAATTGAAATAATTATCGGAAAAGAGGTTTTTTTATCTAATTAGATTTTTCCTCTTATTAAAAATAAGGACTAAAGATGAATAAGGACACTCGATGGTGGAGAATAATCTCCGGAATCGAAGCAAAAATACAATGTATACATTAATTAATATAAAATAATTGGTTTAATAAATTTAAGTTATTATTTTAGAATTTAGAGTATTGATGGCTGATGGATTGATTGGGGAATAATGGAATTGAAATAATTATCGGAAAAGAGGTTTTTTTATCTAATTAGATTTTTCCTCTTATTAAAAACAAGGACTAAAGATGAATAAGGACACTCGATGGTGGAGAAGTAATCTCCGGAATCGAAGCAAAAATACAATGTATACATTAATTAATGTAAAATAATTGGTTTAATAAAATTTATAAAAAAAAATGTTATTATTTTAAAATCAAGGCTTGTTCTTTATTCCCTCTCTTATGTCATTTCCCTTTATTGTAACAACAAAATTCAAACAGATACATCACTAAAGAAGTTTCACTTTAAAAATGTCACGTCCGAATCCAGGCCTCTGTGGATTCACCTGGACCTACTAAGCTTATGAAAATACATATTCTCCTATACAAGTATAAAATTTCAATTTTATTAAGGACAACTTTAAATACCTTTTAATGGGATGTAAGCACCATGGCAGGAATTAGAAAAGCACTATATCAGTCAACACCATACAATATTTCGGATGGCAGGTGAATCACCCAATAAACAAATGTGTTTTATATTGACTAACTTCAGACACTTATCAAATTGGAGGCTTCATAATATCAAGGCCCAAAGACTCGTGAAGGTAAAGATTTGTGCTTTTTGGACTCTAGGAGGTTCTTTCGCTCCAGTTGAGTCAAAAGAAGTGTAGTATCTAATATTTAATAAAATAAATTAAAATACAAATGAAAAATAATAGAATTAAAAAATAATTAGTATGAAAGCCGTAAAATGTTTGAAATAAACCAAATTATAAAAAAAAAAAAAAAATTAAATTCAAAAGTTAGTTTGATTTATTCAAATCAGCTTATAATAAATCTTGTATGATTTTGCAATGGGTTGTATTAATACTATTTATGTTTACATCCAAACATAGCATTTATGTGATTTTTCATTAATTAATGTATACATTGTATTTTTGCTTCGGTTCCGGAGATAACTTCTCCACCATCGAGTGTCCTTATGGCGAAATGCCATGAGTGTTGCTCCAATTTTTTTAATCGAAATAGTTTTTGCCGTTTTTGAGATATTTCGAAAAAAAAGAAGGAAAAAAAACACTTTTTTCATTAACGATTACAATACTTGGCCATACCCTGTATGGTAAAGTAAAAATTAAATTAAAATTAATGAATCATGCGAAAGTTACGTTTTCTTAGACCCCTCCCCTTGTTTGCGAACGTATTTTATGAATGGCCCTTAATTAAAAATAATTGCTATTTCGCACTTGGCTGGAATTTTTCGTTTTATTAATTTATTAATGTATAAATACTGCTAAAAAATAATTATATATATTGGCGAATTCTCTTTTAATAAAGTAAAATAAAATAATTGAAAATTACAATTATTATTAGTATATTAAAGAAAAAGAGAGAGATATAAACTTACTATAATGTTATTTTGAAATATGTAAGGCGGAAATTAAACGGAAATGGATTAGAACATGATATGTAGTAGACAATTTCCTATAATCGGAATTCATAACCGAGATGGGGTGAATGAATTATTATTAGTTAATTTAATATTTTTTTTAATAATAATGACATTGATTTTAAATCAAAAGTCGCTTTGAATAACATTTAGTAAAGGGTAATTTGAACTTTAAATGAATTTAAAATGAAATTTTGTATATTATCGATTTCCACTTTGCAAAGATAAAAGGTAGATAATTAATATTTATAATTATATTTATAGAAATATATATTTAAGCCTGAATTTTAGTGAATAAATCGTTAAATGAAATAATTTACTGATGCTTGAGCAATTTTTCCCTCTCGGAAGTAATTTGGGGGCGAATTCAATGATATATAGGTATAAATAATAACACTGCCCAACAATGAAAATGCTTCGGGCTCAAAAATAGCTGATTCTTATGTATTTCCACCTGCTGAATTCAAAAATCACCATAAAGATTACCGATTAGCTCTTGTTTTGGAGATATAATCGATCAAAACGGTGAAAAAGACCATTTTGACCTATTTTCGAGTTCCGTTAGATATTAAACAACAATATTTGAGATCACAATATTTTGTTGAACTAATAGAAAACAGCTTCCTCTTGGATTTACAAATTACCACTTGTTTGTAGCTCAATTAGAACTCGAGTTATAACTAAAAAACTAAAACTACGTGATTATAAAGGATAATAAACATTAATAAAGTAAAGGGAGTGTAGTTTCAGAGTGAATGAAATAAAACTCAAAGAGGTGTATACAATCTCAATATATTTCGGATTATTAGTCCATCATCAGGAGTTTACAGGTTAAAAACTAATCTGTAAATTCCTGATGGACCTAATAACACTGGGCTAACAAAAAAGAGGCAAGCTAAAAAACGACGATCTGATGAAGGCACCACATAAATCTCTTCAGACACAACCATCTGTGAAGTATTATTCCAGCAATGTAGAACTCTTAGAATGTAACTACAATTTGTAAAAAAATAAAATACACTTTCAATGTTGTTAGCATATGTAATTAAAATGTATCTTTTCTCTTGATCCGCCACCTACTGTATTTCACAGAAACTAGAGCTAAGAAAAAATTTTCATTGTCATATTCGTTTTTCTCAACCCAAAATTGGTAGGAATTGACTCAATCATAGTGCTCGAAGCATTTAAAAATTATTTTTTTGTTGCCCAGTGTAAATTAGAGGGTGAAATACATATTACAATGTAAACTTAACAATTTAAGTTTATAAATTTTTAAGATGTTAGATAAAAGCAAGGCAATTTTTAGAAATTTTAAATTAATGGTCATTTAAATTAATCCTAATATTTCGGAAACTTTACAGTATTCCTTCTTCAGTGTATAATATAAATCTACTCTTATTAAACGAGCAAAAATTGTTTATATTTATATATTAGTATCTTAGTTCTATTTTGAAAACGGCCCTACCGATTTTGATGAAACAAATTCTCTTAACAAGTTTTGAGGATGAGAAAGCGATTTGCCTAGGTTTGAACCTCGACAAATTTAATTTTAATTGATCTTTTCTTAATTAAAGTAATTTTTGAAAGATGAAAATCTCAATAAAAAAGTTTGTTTACATTTTTTTCAATTATCTTTTATTTTTAATTGTTTTTTTAATTTTAAAACCCACTAATAGGTTATAGCAAATATTAATATATTACATTAAAATTTTGAATTTTTTGTTTTGAGGGATAGGAGGAGAGAGGAAGGAAGATTAACCAATCGACTTGATTGGGGAATAATGGAATTAAATAATTATCGGAAAAGAGGTTTTTTTATCTAATTAGATTTTTCCTCTTATTAAAAACACGGACTAAATATGAATAAGGACACTCGATGGTGGAGAAGCAATCTCCGAAATCGAAGCTAAAATGCAAGGTATACATTAATTAATGTAAAATAATTGGTTTAATAAAATTTATAAAAAAAAAAAAAAAAAAAAAAAAATTTTGTTTTGAAAAAGGAATTAGGGAGATGGGATACGAACCAATCGACTTGATTGGGGAATAATGGAATTGAAATAATTATCGGAAAAGAGGTTTTTTTTATCTAATTAGATTTTTCCTCTTATTAAAAACAAGGACTAAAGATAAATAAGGACACTCGATGGTGGAGAAGTAATCTCCGGAATCGAAGCTAAAATACAAGGTATACATTAATTAATGTAAAATAATTGGTTTAATAAAATTTATAAAAAAAAAAATTTTTTGTTTGTTTTTAATTAACAGGTGTCTAAATCATAACATTACAGGTGTGTTTCCAAATAAAGTGGTGAAGTGGCTTTTTTTTATATAACTTGGAAACAAATATTATTTAATTTTATGTTGTTTTTTCGGACCCTATAGATTATTTTTTTATTATTTTCCTATTTATTTTTTATAATGTTTATTAATATGAACGAATGTGGGCAAATTGGTGTACGAGTAAACAAATATACACATAATATGTGAACCATTAGAAAGCTAGAAATGCAAAAACTGGGTGCGGGGTGGGGTGAATGTGGGAGGTGCAGGAGGTGGGGTGCAGTTGTGGGGGATCCGGGGGTGGGAGGCGCGGTTGGGTGGGGTGGGGCGGAGTGGGGGTGCAGTGGTGGTGGCGAGGTGTGTGGTTTCGGGAAGGGGGGGGGAGGGTTCAGAGGTCGCTCGGTGGCTCCAGGTACTTTATAATTATATTTATAGAATTATATATTTAAGCCTGAATTTTAGTGAATAAATCGTTAAATGGAATAATTTACTGGTTTAAACATTTTCCCTCTCAGAGTAATTTAGGGGCGAATTCAATGATATATAGGTATAAATAATAATTAGAGGGTGTATAGATTAGAATTTATTCTTAAGAATTAAAAAAAAAATGAAAATAGATTTTTAAGGTATTAAATAAAAACAAAGCAATTTTTAGCAATTTTTCATTCAAATTGTGGTTTAAATTAATTTAAATATTTCAGAAACTTCTCAGTATCCCTTCTTCAGTCTATAATATAAATATTAACTTACATGATAAATTTTTGTTTTGAAAAAAAAGGATTTTAATAGAAAAAATAAATTATTTTGATTATAATTTGTAAACTTTAACTAACACCCATTGAAGTATTTTACTCCAAGGTCCACTGAAGAAGGAATACTCTAAAATTTCCAAAATATTTGTTTAGTATTTAAGTAGTATAGATTTTTAATTTAAAAATTAAATGAGATTAAAAATTAAAAATTCTAGGTAAAACTAAAATAAGCTGACGTGTTCTGATGTGGCCATCCACTTGATTTTACCATACAACCTGGTCCTTTACTTATATTTAATATTTAATAAAATTATTTATATTCATGTAGGGGAGGGGGTTATTATTTTGACTTTTAGACTCCTGGAGGCTCACTGATTATGTTATACAAAATTTGGTTGAGTTTGGTACAAGAGCCTAGATTTCATTTTTTGACCATACACCCCCTCCCCCCATTTTGGGGGGTTAGTTTTTGCATTTTTAGACTTCTGGGGGTCCACTGATTATATATACAAAATTTGGTTGAGTTTTCTCAAAATGGCCTAGATTTTTAATTTTTAACCTCCCCTCCACCCCCTTAATTTTGGGTCGATATGCACCAAAATCTAATCAGCTCTTAATCTTCAATGGACCAAAACTACGTGGGAAATTTGATTTCGATATTCCCATTAGTTTTTGAACTAGCTCATCTACACAAAATTTGGTAACGCACAGACTAACAGACATTTTGACAAAACAATTATTATCTCGAAAAATATAATTTTTCGATGTTCACTTATTAGAGCTTTTTTGTAGACCGAAATGCCATGTTTTGCTCAATTTTTTTAATCAAAAAAGTTTCAGCCGTTTTTGAGATATTTCGAAAAAAAAGAAGGAAATAAAACACTTTTTTCATGCACGATTACAATACCTGACCATACCCTGTATGGTAAAGTAAAAAGCGTTATTTCAGATGTAAGTTTAGCTACTTTTCTCGTATGAAAATGCACCGAAAGGAGTTTAAAATGAACAAAATATCATTTTAATGGGCCCTATTAATGTCGCTACAATGTTTCTAGTTTTTAACCGACTTCAAAAAAGGAGGAGGTTCTCTATTCGACTGAATTTTTTTTTTTTTTGTGCATAGGTATTAGACCTTTTTTATTATGTTTGTTTAGACCTAACCTCTTTGTTTATGAACCGATTTCGATGGTTCTTTTTTTATCCGAAAGGGGTGTCTTAGGGATGGTGTCATATTAATTTGGTCAAGTTCTGATGATATGATCACTATTAATAACATCACTAAAAGAGAAAATAAAAATAATTTTTAAGAAAAAATAAAAACCGACTTCAAAAAATTAAATGCAACAAATAAAATACACTAAAGAGTATAAAATAATTATTATCTTATTTAGTTACAACTAAACTACGAAATATTAACATGAAATTACTTTTTTAAGTCGGTGCCAAACATATACCTTATGAATCGCACTCGACGGATCTTACTTAGTACGTTTGGCGGGTACGCTCGCTTATAGGTATAGTGTTGTTTGGTACCGACTTCAAAAAGTAATTTCATGTTAATATTTCGTCGTTTAGTTGTAACTAAATAAGATAATAATTATTTTATACCTTTTAGTGTATTTTATTTGTTGCATTTAATTTTTTGAAGTCGGTTTTTATTTTTTTCTTAAAAATTATTTTTATTCTTTGAATATTCGACGTTTCGTCAATTATAGGTATTTTTTTATTTTCTATGTAATTCAAAACAAAAACAGGTCTTAATGTACCCCTATATAGTTACTATATAGTTTGAAACATTGTGCTACTAGGGGTAGTATAAGTGAATATTGGTTCACTCTCATCATCATTTCATATTGAAATAAATTAAAAAAAAATTAAACCTGATTCTACTAAAGATCTTTATAAGGAATATCTATCTATCTCACACTAAGATTAAAAAATATTTTTTTCTATTAGACAAAATCTTCGGAGAGAGGCTGACTGGTAGAAATTTTAATTGTTTAGTGATGTGCAAGGCAGCCCAAGGATAATGAAAAAAATTCTCTCGAATAAAATATTGTAGATTTATTGGATAGTCATATTTTTTTCTCTCAAAAAGCAAAGTTTCGGATTTTTCCTTCTTCTATAGGGTTTAAAAGCAGGTCATTAACCCCGAAGAAGAAGGGAAAATCCTCTGAAACTTTGGTTTTTGAGAGAGAAAAATATGACCGTCTGGAGAAGCCAATTAAGAAAAATAAAAATTTCATTAACTATATGACTCCGTAGGTATTCAATTAATTCCTCCGAATAATTTTATTCGTTAAAATAAAAAGAGAAAGTTGGTTAAATATAAGTAATCTTATAGAAAACTCAAAATCCACGCCAAGTCGGTTTCTCGGCGCTAGGGATTTTTGTGCCCTAGAAACACCCTAAGATGCATCCTTTTCGAACCCACCTCCCTTTTGATATCGTATTACGCCATTCTTCTTATTTCAAATTTCTTCGAGTCAACATCTCAATAAATATCGAACCACATTTTACGCTGGTATATTCATTCGACTATAATTTTCGTCATAGTCAATAAATATTTAGTTTAATAACTAAATAAAAGTTAGTTTGTTGAAATAAGCAAGCATATCGTTAAAGGTGGCCTGAAGGTACAATCAATTCTCTGAAAGGTTCCTAAAATAAAACACTGCAGGTTTATACACTGCTGCAGTTTTGGCACACCCCTACATCAAAAAGCATTCATCATTGGTTCTGAGACAAAAGAACACTTATTCATCTCTCCGAGATAATTCAGAGGCTGCCCTTTACCACCACTGAAACCATTCATTTTGTAATTAGACATATAATAAAATATATTATATGTCTAAAAGTTTAAGTATTTAGTTATAAAGTGTATATATATCTACGTATATATACAATCTAAGTTAATTTTCTTTGTTTTCATTTTATCTTTTGGTTTTATCAACACATTCATTAGTTTACATTAAAAAATATAGTTTTTGTTAAAGAGAAATTTATCTTTCATTTCTTTCCTAGACATCCATCCTTAAAG
This sequence comes from Forficula auricularia, assembly GCA_024734495.1. NCBI lineage: Eukaryota > Metazoa > Arthropoda > Insecta > Dermaptera > Forficulidae > Forficula > Forficula auricularia. Next base: position 4,768,425 of record JALMQS010000187.1, on the reverse strand, counting down.
ATACTAATTTAGGATTTCGAACAGTTATATATATAGTAAGAACTAGCGTCCTATTGAAGATATATTTGATATCGATTGTTTAGTGGAATAGACTTACAATTTATTCGCGGCGAGATTTACAACCTCGTTGGTAAGCTAAACAATTGATATAACGTGGTCCTTCGTTTTTCTCTATATCTTTCTCAAATTTGGAGAAAGCATATAAAAAAGTTTAAAGTAAATTATAAACCCCCGCGTTTATCCATTAAATGGTCCTCCAAGAGCCAGATTGATTAGATTATCGATCATAGATATATATAGCTGATTGAACTCTCCTAGTTTTGTTCTTTGTATCTTTAGGATGTCTAAGGAAATGAATAAAATAAAAAAAGCTCTCGACTTCATTCAGAAGGAAATAGAAGAGATAAGTTTAGAAATAAACAGTAATTCTAATAAAAATAATATTAACTTTCTTTATTATGAATTAAAGGAAAAGAAAGCAGAAATCGACAAACTAAAATTCCGCATTGAAGACCTTTCAGAGTCGGAATCCGAAATAATGTACAGTGCAGCGAGAAAAACGTCGAAACGCCTCAGGTCACTTTTAATGGCAGGTCATGGAATGATAAATAATACGATTATCAATACAGGTAACCCTTGCCTATCTCCTAACCTATCTAGTACGCCTTCCACCTCTACAAAATCCGCCAACCCTCAAACTTCCAATGTCCAAGTCACTGCTTTAGTTAGTGAAATTGATGATGCCGGGAGCGAATTTCCCGCTAAAATACACAGTGGTAGTCAATACCCACGAGTTAGCGAGGTTTGCGCGAAAATTCTTAATGGTCAAATAAAAAATAATTCATTTGACAATATAGGTGCTCATGCACAAATGGCTTCCAAAGCGAAGCAATCCATTTCACATATTCAAGATCTTCATTTAGCTGATCCCACCCATAAAGTAAGCAGTCAAATAGAAATCATCCTTGGGGGAGCATTAGCATTTGATAGTCTTTTTAGGCATAATAAGATTGATTTCCTTACGGGTACTCATATCGCCATAGCCACAACTCTAGATCACATCTTATTAAGCAATTACAAATCAGCGTTAGCTCCTGTATTACATTCAGGACTAACAGGGAAAAATTCACCTCAAGTTTTAATTTCCAAACAATGGAAATTAGAAAATATATCTCCCAGCAGAAAATTACTCCCAAAAAATGATAGGCATTATAAGGATCTATTTGCAAAATCTAAAACTTTTGAAGCACGCGGTTATTCACCAACATTCTCAATTAAATTTTATAGTCAAATTAATCCAGTTAATTTAAAAATAGTTTATTTAATTCGGATTAAAGATTCTAATGACTAAAATATAGGTACAAACACTCAATTAAATGGTCTTATTCAAAGACAAAATGTACAAAAATAAAACTCAATTTAAAAATATTATAAAGTTCAAAAATGTTTTTTTTCTGATCAATTTGAATCTTGCAAATTGAATAGTGTTCAATTTATAAATATTGTAAATTCGAAAATGTTTATATTTTTCTATACAATTATAATCTTGCAAATTGAATAGTTTTCAATTCATGAATATTATAAATTCTAAATAGTTACATCTCTTCTAAACAAGTAAAACTTGCGAAATTAAATAACATTTAATTCATAATATAAATTTTAAATTTTTTATATCAATTGAACTCATTTACAGTTTTGCAATTAAAGTAAATGTTCTTGTTCAAAAGGAATTATAAGGCATTAAATATTCAATTTATAAATAACATATAAAATTTTAAAGCTTTTCTCACTTAAACTAATACAAATTTCGCAATTTAAATTGAATGCTCTTATTCAAAAGCAATTATAAAGCATTTAATATTCAATATATAAATAATTTAAAAATTTTTAAATCTTTTATAACACTTAAACTCATTTTTAATTTTTGCAATTAACGTAAATGCTCTTATTCAAAGGGAATAATTATCAAGCATTTTAACACTCAATTTATTAATAATATAATTTTGAAAACTTTTATATTTTTCTAAACAATTTTATAGTGCAAGATTACATTTCATTCAATATATAAATTTGAAAACTTTTATATCTTCCTAAACGATTTAATAGTGCAGGATTAAATATCATTCAATTTATAAACAATACAATTTTAAAATCTTTGACATCATTAAAACTAATATAACATTTTTGCAATTTCACTTAAATACTCTTATTCAAAAGGAATTATAAAGTATTTAACATTTAACAATTTATAAACAATATAAATTTTGAATATTTGATTACTTGAACTTTTATACACATTTTTGCAATTTCACATAAATACTCTTATTCAAAAGGAATTATAAAGTATTTAACATTTAACAATTTATAAACAATATAAATTTTGAATATTTGATTACTTCAACCTATACACATTTTTGCAATTTCACTTAAATCCTCTTATTCAAAGGGAACTATAAAGTATTTAACACTCAATTTATAAATAATATAAATTTTAAAGCTTCAATAACACTAAAGATTTTGCAATTAAATCAAATCTCTCAATTTCATGTTCTTCAGCAGGTAACAGAAAATTAATTTAAAGAAATCACTTTTTTCAAATATAGTATATCTTCTCGATAACTTATTGTTTTATTGTATAAAATCTTTTAGACAAATCGTTAATTAAAATTTAAGAAACTGTCTAAATACTCTTTTATCAACGGATCAAACTAATCAAATTAAAGTCATATATAGCTTAATACAGTTTTCTATAAAACTTGTATTTTTTAAACAGTCTGAATACTCTTTTATAAATGGAACAATCTAAACAATTTTAAGTCTTATAGGTATATATCTTATTACAGTTTTTTTGAAAAACCTTGAATTTTAAACGCTCTAACTACTCTTTTATAAATAGATCAACGTACCTAAACAATTTAAAATCACACACTTTAAATATATAATAAAATTTTGTTGAAAAACTTATAATCAATTGAAAATCTTTGTTTATTTATTTTTTAAGATAATATAGTTTAAAATTTTGTTTAAACTACAGTTTCAAAATTGTTCATTGAGAAAAAAGATTCAATTAAGTAATAAATGTTTGATCCATTAATAAAATTTCTATGATTTTCATTATAAATCACTATTCATATAAATACAATAAACAATAATCAATAATTTAATTTGAAATCTCCAAACTTAATGGGTATAGCATATTGGAAAGTATGATAGTTATTTCAGACAAATATCTACTAATATTTTTACAATCGTTCTTTTAAAAAGCTTCGTTATTAACTCTCTTATATTCATCCACCACCTTAAGTATAAATTGGAGCATTGATTCACCATAGATTTATCGTTTAAATTCGAACCACCATCATCTGTTACACTAACTAAAAGCATACTTTTAAGTATACGCATTCGCCGTATTTTCCATCATTTGATATTCCATATATCTAATATTTGCAAAGTCAAAGCTATCGCCTTTATATTTCATTACAATTGCACATCTTGAGCATCTAAGTTTTCATCTATTAATGACATCGTATCAATTTTACAACCCAATTATGCCAATTAAATAATGTCTAATTTTTATTCGGACTCGCAAATAGCTTGTCATAGATCAAATCGAAAAATCTTCAATTCAAAACATTTGTCGCGAACAGAGTTCATGATATAAATTCACTTGTTCCAGAAGTTATTTGGAAGTATGTTAATACTTCAATTAATCTAGTTGAGATAGTATCTAGAGAAATTTCAATTTCGAAACTTCCTAATACTAAATTATGGTTACAAGGACCTTTCCATGAACTATCATTTAAAGAAAATTTGAAAAATTCCAGTCCCTTAGAAACTTTTGCAATCTTCCTAAGACAAAAAGAACATTTCTCTTTATAATACAAATTATTAAAAATTCAAAAGCAATATCAAATAATTCTAATTTAAAATCATTGAATTCATTCTTCGACAAAAATCTAAATTAAAAGATTGACACATTCGTCGCTGTCATACAACACTAACATAAATACCCTATTAGGATTGCTTATCAATGTAATTTGTCTACATTCATTGTGCGGCAAGCACATTATCAATTTAAGTACGCAGATTTTTCTAACTCTAGCAGTATATATTCGAAATCATTATTGGATTCCGAGATTAAGGAATATTATTCGTCGCATCACTCATGAATGCACGATATATCATCGATTTAAGGTATTGCGCTTTTCAACTCAAGCCATACATTTAGAATATCTTTCATTATCAACCGAATTTTTTTGTTAACTTGATCGATTCATTTCTCCACCTGGTTGTCCACAACAAGTCTTCTCCGATTGTGGAACAAATTTCGTTGGGTGTCACAAAGAGCTAAAAGAAATTTACGACTTCTTTTTTGAAGCTTACTGATGATCCTCAAGCAGTTCAATATGCCCCTTTACTTACAGATACCCGCTGGACACTCTCGAAAAATAAATAATCGTTAGTTATTTATTTCGAAGAGGTGGCAGTATGGTTAAATATAAGTAATCTTATAGAAAACTCAAAATCCACGCCAAGTCGGTTTCTCGGCGCTAGGGATTTTTGTGCCCTAGAAACACCCTAAGATGCATCCTTTTCGAACCCACCTCCCTTTTGATATCGTATTACGCCATTCTTCTTATTTCAAATTTCTTCGAGTCAACATCTCAATAAATATCGAACCACATTTTACGCTGGTATATTCATTCGACTATAATTTTCGTCATAGTCAATAAATATTTAGTTTAATAACTAAATAAAAGTTAGTTTGTTGAAATAAGCAAGCATATCGTTAAAGGTGGCCTGAAGGTACAATCAATTCTCTGAAAGGTTCCTAAAATAAAACACTGCAGGTTTATACACTGCTGCAGTTTTGGCACACCCCTACATCAAAAAGCATTCATCATTGGTTCTGAGACAAAAGAACACTTATTCATCTCTCCGAGATAATTCAGAGGCTGCCCTTTACCACCACTGAAACCATTCATTTTGTAATTAGACATATAATAAAATATATTATATGTCTAAAAGTTTAAGTATTTAGTTATAAAGTGTATATATATCTACGTATATATACAATCTAAGTTAATTTTCTTTGTTTTCATTTTATCTTTTGGTTTTATCAACACATTCATTAGTTTACATTAAAAAATATAGTTTTTGTTAAAGAGAAATTTATCTTTCATTTCTTTCCTAGACATCCATCCTTAAAGATACTAATTTAGGATTTCGAACAGTTATATATATAGTAAGAACTAGCGTCCTATTGAAGATATATTTGATATCGATTGTTTAGTGGAATAGACTTACAATTTATTCGCGGCGAGATTTACAACCTCGTTGGTAAGCTAAACAATTGATATAACGTGGTCCTTCGTTTTTCTCTATATCTTTCTCAAATTTGGAGAAAGCATATAAAAAGGTTTAAAGTAAATTATAAACCCCGCGTTTATCCAAAAGTGATAATATCCAAATTTATTTGCAATTTAATTCTGCACGAATAATAATAATAATGGTGTAAAACTGGAATATGTCGACTCTATAAGGTATCTGGGTGTTATCGTTGATGACAGACTGAATTTTAAAATGCATTTTAATGAACTAATTAAAAATATAACTGGAAAGGTAAATTATTTTTATAGAATCAGCAACAACTTAAATATGAACAATAGAATTAGAGTTTATAAGAGCATAATAAATCCCAATTTTTACTATTGTCCTACAATTTTATATTTTGGTACAAAAAATAATATAAATGAACTACAGTTACTACAAAATAAGTGTATGAGGATTATTTTGAAATGCGATAAACATACACCAATTAGAACGATGCTAGATTGCCTAGGTTTTTTGAATGTGAGTGATTTCCTGTACGTACAAACAATGTGCTTTGTCTACAAATTGTATCACAGGGAATTACCACAGTATTTGAATTCACAATAGTGAATGAAATACATGGACATTATACCAGACATAATGATAGGATATATGTGCATAAGGTAAATAGAGAATCGACTAAAAACTCACTTTACTTCAGGGGGCTTGAGGAATTCAATTGTCTGCCCTCTGTTGTAAAAAATTCAACAAATTTAACATTATTTAAACTTAATTTAAGGAAACATATTAGTGAAAATGTTACATAGACATTAGAACTTATTATAGTGTAATATTATGTATTTTAATGTTAAATATTATGTTGTATATAATGATTTGTACGTTTAATGTATTGTAGTGTATATATGTATGTAAATACATTTAAATTTAAATAAATAAAAATAAAAATAAAAAAATATTCAGGTAAAACTCTTTAGAAAATGCCTAAACAAAAGAGTAACCCAGATATTGCTCCAGTTATATTCTAATGTCCCAAGAGGAAACATGAAGAAAAAGACATTATATATTTTTCAAAATTTTCAATGTATAAATCTTAATTTGTAACTAATTTGAAATATTTGTGATAGACTGATGATGAAGGCAATGCCTTCGAAACTATAGTCTCTAGAAATAATTCAAAATTATTTTATTTAAAAAACAGAAGACTCTCTCATTTTATTTTTAACCTATAATAATAATAAATTTATTGAACCAATTATTTTACATGCATTAGCGTATACATTTTATTTGAGCTTCGACTTTGGAGATTACATCCCCACCATCGACTGTTCTTGATCTTCTCGTGCTTGCGATAATGTTTTTAGTCCGTGTTTGTAGTAAGAGGAAAAAATTCTGCACGAATGAGATAAGGTTAAAATATATTAAATAAATTATATAAGTGAAAGCGTGAAATAAATGCAAAAAAATAATAATGAGAAATATATTTTTAATCTTAATTAATAAATAAAATAAAGAAATCAATAATTAATATAAACAATGCAATTAGATAAAAAAGATAATGAATAATTAATTAAATCAATGGGGGGTCGGGTAGGCTAGGCGGTAGCATGTCAGCCAGCTAACCAAGAGGACACGAGTTCGAATCCGACTCGAGGCATCCGGCTAAAAATCTGACCCCCGAGGTAGAGACAAATTTAAATAAAATAATTAGTATCGTAAATGGCTTATGGCTAGAAAGGCCGAAAAGCCAAAAAAAAAAAAAAAAAAAAAAATTAAATCAATAACAATATTAATATGAGTAATTAAATGTAGGTATTCAGATTCGTTAAATGATGAGATTGCAATCTTTTTAGAATAGATAAAATTAATTTAAATATGCTAAGAATCTAGAGTAAAATTAATCCAATAAATTAGTTAGTATAATAATCAATGCCTTTGCATAAGCTTAATATTAAGTTAACAATTGATGATGCAGTTTAAAAATATAAAAATCTTACAAATTACAAAAGGCTTGTTATTAGAGGAAATATTTAGTTAAGCAATAAATGAATTAGTTATAAATACTATAGTTAGTAAGAGCAATGTGTACAGGGAGAAGGTTGAAGCAAGAATGAGAATGAAAAAAAAGTTTGTTTTTTCTAACTAATTATTAATAATGGAAAAAAAATTAATTAGCATTGTTTTGGATCATGTGATTAATGTCATCGAGATAGTAATTAAGAGTCGAACTGATAATCACCTAGAGTACCTCCGCCATTTCATAGGACCGCTTTTGGCGCGACCACCGTCCAATAAATCTACAATATTTTATTCGAGAGAATTTTTTTCAAAATCCTTGGGCTGCCTTCCATCACTTTTCAATTACATGTCTTGATTTTGAAATTCTTAAAATACAATTTTTACAAACACACTTGGATAGTTTTTTCCCCAATTCTAATCACAATGTTAAGTTAATGTTATGTTAAGAATTGTCTTGACTTTTACGAACTTTTTTTCTTTTAATTCATATTATTTATTGATCGATGAAATGTATATACTAAAAACGCTATGAAGAAATTTTAGGAGGTAATATATGAAAAATTAATTTTTAAGGTAAATGGACCAAATCTTAAACATCATTTTTTATATTTCTTTAGAAAAGAAAAGAAAATATCGTTTGCTACAAGAAGCAATTATGCTCTTGTTCTCGTTGCCACCTACACCATTTTTTTTTTTTTTTGACATTGATGGATCATCGGATAGTGATGCTACATTTTCCTGATTCTCCGAAGTATTATAGATTTTTATAGATAACTCCCCTCCAATGAGATTAATAAGAATTTCATTCTTCCATGACCATCTAGGAATTTCATTCCTTTGTCACAGTGTAGATTTCCTAAAATGTTATTAATCATCATAAAAACAATTATTCTTCTTTCAAATTTTTACGTACCATTAGATTACACATTTTCCCATTAAAATTTATTATTTTCACCAATTTTGTTTTATCCTTTAAATTGTCTTTTAATCTTTAAAAAAAAACTAATAATAAAATGAGTCAAGGCGGTCCTTTCCCCGCCAATGTTAAATAAAAAAAATTAGATTATAACTATAACTTAATTTTTTATAGTAGTTTAAGTCTCAATCTATACTTTTGTGACGTTTCAATCACACATTTCCGTGCAAATTTTTGAAATTTTTTTTAAAATGTAAGATTAGAACGTCATTTTCATTCTCTTAAAAATTCCGGTTATTCAAAGGACCCTCCTTACAGCAGGTTTAAAAGGGTCAACGAAGGAACCTCCGACTATTATTTTTAATAGCAATTAAATTCAAAACTGCCAGCACAGCTAGGCGTTGATGAGCAGATCAAAAAATAAATTTAGTTTTATTTCAATTTTATTTTTTAATTCTGGTCGCAAATAAAAATCGACTTTTTTACCTGAATTTATAATTAAAAATAATATTAATATATCGCTTTAAACTAAATGCAAAAAATTACCGCCAGGTACTAGAAATTATTCCCCCTTGGTCCAAATTAATGATATTATTAACATGGAGATTGATTAATTAATTGAATCTAAAAGAGACCTACTTACTCTCGTCAATTTTTTTAACGATATTTTCCCCTCTCAAGCTCTGAAGTCAAGAAGCCTCTTGAGACTCTCGTGCGTCCATTTTTGTTTCCGATCTCTTATATTGTCATTCGCTTCCCCACTTTACTTTTTTTTATTCTTGTTTTTTTTTAATTTTACCAAATAAAGTGAAGAAGTGGAGTAAATATATTTCTCTATCTTATTCTTTATTTGGTAAATTTATTAATACTAGGTTTGGCGGTTAATAATGTCCTTTTTTTCTAACAGATGTCATTTCGGTATTTTTCCACCAAATTTATTATTTATTAAGATTGGAGTAATTTTTGGAGACGGACTGATAAGTGAATTAAGTGGATATTGATGAGGCAGTCCAAAAAAGAAGAAGATAATTTACACTATATTTTTATTCATAAAACCGACGTTTCGGAGGCTATTCCCTCCTTCTTCAGAGTTTTGAAAAGTCAGTGAAGGAAATCCAATGCGGCATTCCCCTCTGTCTCCTCTTTCAGTGGCAGTAACAATAATATATTGTATTTCATTATCAGCAGAATTATAATGTAATAATTTACAATAATTTACATTATATTTCTGCTGAGAATGAAATACAATATATTATTGTTACTGCCACTGAAAGAGGAGACAGAGGGAATGCCGCATTGATTTCCTTCACTGACTTTTCAAAACTCTGAAGAAGGAGGGAATAGCTCCGAAACGTCGGTTTTATGAATAAAAAGATTGTGTAAATTATCTTCTTCTTTTTGGACTGCCTCATCAATATCCACTTATTATTTATTATTTTTACATTTTTCCATCGGATTACCACCTCTTTAGGTCAATGGCACACGGATTGGCTGACCAGCACTTCGCTAATTAGGAAGAAGTGGCAAAATGGCTCGAATCTTGGCTCGGCTCGAAAGGGGAGAAATTCTACTGGGAGGGGATACACAATTTGCCGGATCGTTGGTCAAAATGTGTAGAATCCGGTGGTGCATACTTTGAATAAGCCACTTTTGACAGTGCTGAAAAAATTTGTGTTTTCCTCATGCCGAAAAAAGGACATTATTAACCGCCACACCTAGTAATATTATAGAATGGTCTATAACTACAAATTAAGATGTTTAATTTATAGAGACAGTAGCTTTTTTTAAAGAATTCTATGTTAAAAAAGACATCATGAAACGATACATAGCAACTATGTGGAATTTGACGTATAATTAAGAAAATATAAGTTTGCCAGTCTTTAATCCTAATTGAAAGCTCAACAAAATGTTAATATTTTTGTGACATGGGTATCAAATAGAAAATGGATTCCGCCTGGAGGGTCTTCCTCTCCTGTGCTTCAGAATATATCTTGTTGTATAAGCACTAGGCGCAAGATGTAAGATCCATATGTACATACTATCTATCGTACATGTAAATTATAAAATAATTATATAACTGAGTAAACTAGATTATTTGATCATTTATTATATTTATTGTATAACTATAAGTACCTGGAGCCACCGAGCGATGCACGGTAATCAAATTAAAAAAATACAAATATATATAGTACCCGCCCCCTAGAACCCCCACCCCCGAAGCTACGCACCTCGCCCCTGCCACTGCATCCCCCCCCGAACCCAGTTTTCGCATTTCTAGCTTTCTAATGGTCCACATATTATTTGTTTACTCGTACACCAATTTGCCCAGATTCGTTCATATTTATAAACTTTATAAAAAAATAAATAGGTAAATAATAATAAAAAAAATAATCGTATAGGATCTGAAATAAAAACATAAAATTAAATAAGATTTGTTTCCAAGTTATATAAAAAAAAGCCACTTGAACCACCTTATTTGTAAACACACCTGTTTTGTTATGATTTAGACACCTGTTAATTAAAAAACAAACAAAAAATCCTAATTTTAATATAATATAATAATATTTGTTATAATCTATAAGTGGGTTTTAAAATTAAAAAACCAATTAAAAATAAAAGATAATTGAAAAAAATCTAAACAAACTTTTTTATTGACATTTTCATCTATCAATAATTACTTTAATTAAGAAAAGATCAATTAAGATGAAATTTGTCGAGGTCCAGACCTAGCAAGATCGTTTTCTCATCCTCAAAACTTGTTAATTAAGTTGGTTTCATCAAAATCGGTAGAGCCGTTTTCAAAATAGAACTGAGATACAAATATATAAAAAAATATATATATAAACAAACAATATTTGCTCGTTTAATAAGAGTAGATAAAAGAAGGAATCTATTTTTTAACACGGTTTTACCATATTAGCTTTTTGATCTGTATGTATGTATCAATGTGACGGAATTTTTCAACGTAATTTTCAAAATCTTCCATACGTTTGATTAAATTTAATATTTCCATACGTATTAAAAGCCGATGACAATACAATAATTTTAAATAATCGAACTGAAAAAATTAATAAGGGGGGGGGGGAATTTGGAAGTTAGAGCCTCCTTTGGTCCAAACTCAACCGAAATTTGTATACATTATCTATGAGCCCCAGAAGGATAAAAATACTAAATTAAGAAAAGTGGGGAGAAATTGGGAAAATATATAATACTATAGCTTCTTTCAAATTTAGTTTTAGTTTAGCCTTAGTACGCGTGGAATTATTGTAACCATTTTAAGTAAAAAAAATACATTATAGTTTAAAAAAAACACGCTATTGTCAGTAATGCAATAAAAAGTTTAAACTATTTATTTATTTATTTGTTATATCTTTTGGCCTTCGAAACCAGATGTTTCAACTATAAAATAATGTTCAGAATAATTTTGCTGGCTTGGTTTATTGTTAAAGGATAAATAAATTAAATTGCTTCTTTCCAGTAATTTATTATTATTCAAATGGTCGAGAGCGCTTTCGTCATCTCTTCCTCAGTGGAAACTGTGGGACCACGCAATAGGCAAGTCAGTGAGTTATTATTAATTACAGATGTCAAAAGGTACTCACCCGCTCACCCACCAATGTGCCGAGCCCATCAGTTTGTACAGAACATTGATAAAAGCTTGATTAAACAACGCACACATACATATATATATATACACACATACAAATTCAAAATAAGATAACATACGAGTATATACAATTATTTACATCTATTCACAATGAAGTCCAAATGAAATTTAAAAAAAAATCAAAAAATAATCAGTACTCGAGCTGGTTTAAATTTAACATGAACTAATTAATGTTAATGACCAGTCAAGGGAAGGTCAACGTCCAACAATATTGTCTACGTTTTTTGACACGTGGAATTGATTAATAAAAGCATAAATGTTTATTTTTTTGTTATTTTAATGAGAGAGTACAAAATTTTACAACAGTTTCCACTGAGGAAGAGATGCCGAAAGCGCTCTCGAAATATTTGGATTAACCATTTGAATAATAATAAATTACTGGTAAGAAGCAATTCAATTTATTTATCCTTTAACAATAAAAAATAAAATAATGTACCTTAAAAACTTTTTTTTTATGTCCAATAACTAGCGAAAATGAAACAACATAATTTTTCTAAAACGTATATAAAAGCGTTTGAATTATGTTAATGTTTACAATTTTTATTTACTTACAGATAGTCTTCATGTAAATTCCAATTAATTCAATAAATAATATACCTTGCTTTTTTTTGCTTTTCATGTAGGGGTAATAGCGACCTATGGAAAAACATTTTGGGGTAATGGCTAAAAAATTTTCCCGACCTCTGTTATTGATTAATCATTTGACAATTATTCTAATTGGTTTTGATTAAATAAAGTTTGACTTTAATTTAAAAAAAACCGAACCACGTAGCGATTTCGTTTGGCCAGGCCTGTTGTAATCTATAATTTAACCCTTAAAATTTAAAAAATATAATTTTAATTTTAGTTTATGTAACATGCATAATGTATTTTAATATACATAATTGGAAGTGACATACCCCTATTGTTTTGTTTTCTAACAAGAACCAAATTTATCTTTTTTTTTTTTTTAATTCTCCCCCAATATATATGAACTCTATTATTGAGTGGGAATGTCAAAATAATTTCTGAAATGAATTCCAAATATTACTGTTTCGTGTCAATGTTTTCTATTTTCCAAACCACATTGTTTAGAGTGTGCCGCTAGAGGAAAAAGGAACAAAAAAACAAAAAACAAAAAACAGAACGAAAATAAAATAATGAATAATTTAAAACGTTTGGGGTGTGGTGGAACGCACGAGAGAGTCAAACTATTTTAAACTCATTGGCGGTTATTGGATTGGGTTTAGCAAGCCAACCGAGAGCATAAATCTTCGTTACTACGAGAAGAAAAAAACCGTAACCGGATAGAGGTAGTTATTTTTTGCCATCCACGACTAAAAGAACATCGCTCTCGTCCTTTCCTATGTACAACGTACATGTATATAGATAGATATTCGGATGACCCAGTTCTTCTTGTCATTCCATCATCGGGCAAAAAACACGTGCAGATAATCTCCAAAAGATGTCCATCCTTGAGAAAAAAAAAACTTAAGTCGAGATATTTCAGTTCTACCGGGTGATATTTTTTATCTTATAATTCAAAAACAATGCATTATATGAAAAAAAGTTTCAAATAAAAGTTTATTTATACAAGGTGTCTGGTGGCAAATTTATATTTTTAAATACGATTATTTTAAAAAGTAATAAACGGTGTGGGGGGAGGGTGGCGCCGTTGGAATTATCGTTCGTGCGGATTTGTCAGTCACGATGTCGCAGTGGTCGAGTGAGCATCGCGCGTTCGCTATGAAGACATTTTTTAAGAGTAATGATTCTTACGCAATTGCTGATGTTGGAGCGTTTTCGCACTGTAAATCCCATTTTTTGAAGCAACGAGGCTCATTTTCACTTAAACGGCCACGTCAACAAGCAAAACTGCCGTTACTGGTCTCCAAGAACCAGCAACCCTCGATTGAAACATCAAAAACCATTGCATTGCCCCAGGGTAACTGTTTGGTGTGCCTTATCCACGCATGAGATAATTGGACCATTTTTTCGAAAATTCTTGAGGCCAGGCGAAAGAGAAGTAAGAACTCGACGGAAGACATCTGAATGACATACTCTTTAAAAAATAAAATCCGCATTTCTATTCTTTCGTTCAATGCACTTAATAAAACTTTATGTCAATTATTACGTTTTTTATTTATGTTTGAAAATATAAATCTGCTACCAGACACCCTGTATCAGGAGGGAAACTAAACTACGCTATTGTTAATCAACCTAGAACAAGCTTTCAACGGTATTTTGAGGTCAAGTTCTGTTTTTTAAACCTTGTTTTACTGACGAAAAAACACCTTATTTAAGGCCAGTTGTATGTCGGGTGGTAAACGCTTTTTAAACGTTGACAAAAGGTAAAACCTTAAGAATTCATCTTGTGCCCAGTGGGATGGCCAATCAGATGACAGGCACTTTCATGGCCATCCCACTGGGCACAAGGTGAATTTTAAGGTTTTACCTTTGACAACGTTTAAAAAGAGTTTACCAACCGACATGCAACTGGCACTTAGACTGATGGGGTGCAGATCTACCCCAGCATTTTAAATGTATATAACATATTTAAATATAATTTACTGATTTAGCAAATTCGATTTAACCACTTAAGTTATTCACCAATTACTTAAGTTCTATGAATACACACCTCGTTTGAAAATAATTATTTATCTATTAAAAGAACCTTTGTGTAAAAAAGAAATTACACGTGCCTCTGGATGTAGTTGAATTTCGTATTTTTTGGAGTAAAATCATAAAGCTTTTTTGTTACTGTAATTGAGTTTAGTTTATTTTGTATGAATAAGTAGTTTTTATTTTTCATATTATCACTATTCACAAATACCTAGTGAGGACAATGTTCCTCGAGCTGAGACAAAAAAATACAAAAGTTTTGGATGCTGTAATATTTGTGCCAGAGGAAAGGACCAGAAAACTCGCAGGAGCTGCAAAAAAAATGGTAAAAAGTGTAAAAAGCCTGCTTCTGATGAACACTCGGACATTCAGCGAATTTGTGATGATTGTATTGAAAAGCTAAATTAAAATTCAGAAAACAAATTTTATATTAATTAATTTCTTATATAAAACAATAAAACATGAAAAAATCACATTTGTTTGCATTAGATCCTGTAATATTATTAGTCAAAGTGTTGGGGTAGATAGTTACCCTGTCAGTCTAATAAGGGTTAAATGCTAAGCTATATGTTTCTGTACATATTCTTAATCTAGAAAAAAAAACTGAACAACTTTCATTAGAACTATTTTTTTATACGACATCAAATTAAAAAAATATTAAATCAATTAGATCTCAAAAAAATTATTTTTAACAATCATTCAGCTTAATTATCAAATAATAATGATCAAATATTTAATTATTAATTAAATAATTTAAAAATAATTAATAATTTTGCCCTCAGGAGTTTCATTTTATCTTATTAAAAAAAAAAAAAAAAACAGGAAATGTAAAAGCTACTAAGAAACTTAAAAGGCCAAAATAACGAAATTGGAACTGGAATTCATCCAGAACACTTGCTATACACTCATACGCTCTGGAATGTCTCAGAACAATGTCTCAAAATTATTAAATTATTATTAAATTGTTTATTTAATAATTAAATATTTGATCATTATTTTTTGATAATTAAGTTAAATGATTGTTAAAAATAATTATTAGGATTTTTTTAGATCTAATTGATTTAATATTTTTTATTATTTGATGTATAAAAAATAGTTCTCTAATGAAAGTTGTTCAGTTTTTTTTTCTAGAATAAGAATATGTACCTCAAGCTTCCATTTAAAAAACAGAACTTGACCTCGAAATACTCTTGAAAGCTTGTTCTATGCCGACAGTCGTTAGTTTAGTTTCCTCCTTGATATAAATAAACTTTTTTTCATATAATGCACTGTTTTTGAGTTATAAGACTGTCTCAAGATAAAAAAAACTCACCCGGTATAAGCAGACAAAAAAAGAATATATCGAATAAATATTAAGGTGATTATCCATTGATTATTCCTATTATTGTTTAAAGTAGGGGGGTTAAGTTCGGATATGTCTCCGTTGTACAATTTAACTGAAATTGGTTTGGAGTTAAGTGGAAAAGTTTTGATTGGGTTTCTTCGAAAAATCGACTTAGATGTTTATTGAAATTTAGGTCAAAATATATCTCTTCTTTGGTCGAATATTACGTCTCAATCAACTTTTAGAGCTATTCTTCTACTATGCAAAAAATGGAGCCACCAATAAAACCTTTATTAAATAGCAAATTATTTTTAAAATTTTACAAATAATCATATAATTTGTTGAATTAACTCTTATACTAACATATTCAATAAATATTGTTGATAATTTTTGAATTTTATAAAAAAATAAGTAAAATTAAATTAAAAGATACAATTACAAATTATCATACTTTCTCAATATCCCTTTGAAATTTAAATAAAGTTTTTATAAAAGTTCTAATTTCATTTAAAATATCAATAAAATGAATCATTTTGAATTAAGCATCATTGATAGAAAGATAAAATATACAAAATGGATATTTATGAAGTTCAAGCTGTTCAAATTGTCTGCCTAATTAATCAAGGGCTAAGTCAACGACAAGTGGCAAGTGCTCTTTCAATAAACAATAATTTCAATATGGTTACTTGTAAAAAAATTAGAAATGATTTACTATTTAATAAAGTTTTTATTGGTGGCTCGATTTTTTTTATTGCACCGCAGTGTACTTTTCTGTAATTCATCCAGTTTGGTCTTTTGTGGACTATCTCTATTAAGATAACAGATTTTTAGCGAAAACTAGATGTAACACGAGTAAACAGCTCTGACCTCATCATATAATCCAATTATTGAATTTATGTTATGAATAAGATATAAAAAACAGCATTAGCTACCCATCGATTTGAAGAGAATTTGATTTCAATGGAATAAAAATAGTCGATTTTGAAGGGAATTCTTAAAAATTTACTAATTAATAGGCTATATCTTCGAAACTATTGATCTGAACAATTAAAAGGTCATTAGCTTTTTTGTAGGTTATTTTATACGTGATAATTTATCTAAATGAAATTTTTCACTGGAGTGGTTGTTTCGCCCAATAAATTTTTTTATTTAAGAATTACATAATAAATTTGATATTGGCCGTCTAACCAATCGATTGACACATATTTTAATAAAAACCTTTTTTAAAGAGAATAATATTTGAGACAAGAAACTTCATCTATGTTTAATCTCTAGGATCTATAGTTTAAGAGCTAGAGAGCGTTAAATGAAAATCAATATAAAAATTTATTTGAATCGAATCTACCGAAATAGATTTTGAATCGAAAAATTGGGAAAAAAGTCGATCTCTCCGATTTGTCTGAAAATTTTCAGATTATTAAAATGATTCTCGACATGACTAGAACCACATTTTATTTCGAAAAATAATGTTTAGTTTAGCCGAAAAAAATTCTTAAAAATTTACTAATTAATCGGCTATATCTTTGAAAATATTGATCTGAACAATTCAAAGGTAATTAGCTTTTTTGTAGGTTATTTTATACCTGATAATTTATCTAAATAAAATTTTTCAGTGGGATGATTGTTTCAGCCAATAGAAATCTTTATTGAAGAATTACTCTATAAATTTGATTTTACACGTCTAACCCGTCGAGTTACACATATTTTAATAATGACCTTTTTTAAAGAGAATAATATTTGAGACAAGAAAGTTCATATATGTTCAATCTCGAGGATCTATAGTTTAAGAGTTATAGAGGGTTAAATGATAATCAATGTAAAAATTTATTTGAATCAAATCCACCGAAATAGATTTTGAATCGAAAAATTGAAAAAAAAAGTCGATCTATATTTATAAATACTTTGAATAATCCTTAGATAATAAGTTTATTTGTAAATCCATAGCTATATGAAATTATTTGGAAATGAGCAAGTATTTATTGGTAGACTAATTGAATTTTGATTTCGCAGTTAGGATTATTTTTAAGACGTCAAAACATATTATTATAAAAATCTAATTCCAAACAACTGGAAAAACGATTGGAAGGCCGTTAAAAATAACTTGTTGAAGAAATTCAAAACAAAAATAACTCCACACCACACAAATATGTTGATCGAACAAAACAAACTGCAATAACACACACGCCTAAGAATCCATCGTACTCTGTTTTTCTCGCATGGCATTTTAATTGGATTATTTTACATTCCTTTTTTCGTTATATCGTTTACTCATACTAATTCATTAAAAAAAATATACTTACTTATTATTTTCTATTTAAATTTCAATGGTCCCGAAACTTTTTCAGATGTAACTAATATTCATCCTAATTATGACGTCACCTTCTTACACTTTTGTATACCTAATATTGAAATCTCATTAATTATTACTACTGGTGCAACTTATAGCAGCGTGGAATATTAATTTAAATATTAATCAAATAAAAAAATTAATTATAGATAAAAAAAATGGACTGTAAGTAGGTTTATTAGAATTTAATATAAATTTTGGATTATAAAAATATGAATTTTAAAATTGAATACAAGTGATGTTAGGAGTAACTTAAAACTATATAAATACAGATAAAAAGTTTGAAAATTGAATGTTAAAATTCAGCTATTTGAAAAAATACAAATATGGACAAAGTTTATATATAAATCAATTATATACAAATTAACATAAGAATATTATTAATCAAATTATTAAAGGAATCGTAGGGAGTTGGACAAGACTTTAAATTAAATTAAATACAAGTTTTGATTAAATATGCCATACGTTTCGTTGCTGTTTTGCAACTTCCTCAGTGGCTCATTTATTAAACTTATTTGTCAGGATTTTTTACTAAGAGAAAAAACATTTCAAACAGTATTCTTTTTTCTATCACAATTCATTCAATTCATCAAATAACATAAAATATAAACCTTTTAAACAAAGTAATTGTTTTCTGTCAAAAAACTAAAAGAATCAAATTGAACAAAGAATTTTTTTTATTATTATGTACTATTATAGTTTTTTGACAGAAAACAATTACTTTGTTTAAAGGGTTTATATTTTATGTTATTTGATGAATTGAATGAACTGTGATAGAAAAAGAATACTGTTTGAAATGTTTTTTCTCTTAGTAAAAAATCCTGACAAATAGGTTTAATAAATGAGCCACTGAGGAAGTTGCAAAACAGCAACGAAACGTATGGCATATTTAATCAAAACTTGTATTTAATTTAATTTAAAGTCTTGTCCAACTCCCTACGATTCCTTTAATTATTGATCATGGACACGAATAATGAAATATTATTAATCAAACTTTAGATGAAGAAAATGGACGTATGCTTCTCGTTCACCCGGACTCCTTATCCAATCAAGTTATATTTGGTTTTCAAAAAACCTTAGGGAATTCTTGGATAACAGAAAATAAAAAACTTATAATTAATTAGCTTATGCAAGACTACAGAAACATGATTCAAAGAAAATTAAGATGATAAATACCTTGGAGGGATTTGAGAAACCAGTTCAATTTTATTAAAAATTAATTAATTAACGCCAATCGCGTTTTTAGCACAAATTGCGAAATATATAGCCAGATAACCGTGAAGCGTTCAACACAATTTAATCTATTTTCTAGTTGGTTGTAAATCAACAAATAGAAAAACTCAATATCAATCTCAATTGATGAAAAAATAAATAAATTTATTAGTAATGAAGCTGTTGAAGCTTTTATTTTTGTGATTAATTTGATTAAAGTTTAAATTTTTATGCTTATCTGGCTATGGAATTAATATGAATTTTGAGCAGTCTCAAAATATCATCACAGCGTAGGGTTCAAAATAAAAGGAGGCAAAATATTATGGTTCAGGCCTTTTTATAGACACCAAAGCATGGAACTAAAGAGAAAAGGATGGAAAATAGTCCCTCAAAATTCAAGGTAAAGCACCACCTATCGTGGAATTCGACGCGGTGGTAAATTTCGAAAAGGAATATTTCGACAGCTCAATTTGCTAGCACCAACTGCAATATAGTATTTTTAGCGAAATCTTCTATAAAATTTAAATTATTTTTACTAATGCTCATAGCATTTTTAGATTTTGATTTTGAAACCTCTAAATGAAAATAAAATTCCTAAATTTAAACTACTATAGATTTTTTCTAATGATGAGGAATTTCGGAGATTATTTATATAATATTTTATATAATTTTAGTTTTTTATTATTATTATTATTTTTCTAATGAGTTAAAAATAAAATGAAATGAAGTTATTCGAAAAAATATATACTATATCTTGCAGTAAAAACCCGTTTTTAGTAAGAACGGGATCTTACTAGTTAAAACCCGTTTCACTGAATACCTTTTGTGGAAACTAGAATTTACTGTTGTTGGTTGAGTTTGATTCAAAGGTCTAAAATCTTCATTTTTGACCTTCCGCTTCATTTTGGGTGTTTATTTTAAAAAAATTTAAACGAAAATGTCAAAAATTACATCCTCCACATCTTTGATTCTAATTTTTGACATTTTCGTTAAAAAATTTTGGAAAATAAACACCAAAAATGAGGCAGAAGGCTAAAAATGAAGATTCTAGACCTTTGAATCAAACTCAACCAACATCAGTAAATTCTAGATCCCACAAAGAAATTCAGTGAAACGCGTTTTAACTAGTAATAACTCGTTATTAATAAAAAAAAAACGCCTTTTTTTAAAGTGGCGGGCGGTGTCTTTTCAACCAGGGGATGTTGTCCACAAAAAAACTTCATTTTCTTTAAATTTTATTAAACGCTTTATTTTATTATTCGCTCCTTTTTGCAAATTTCATCGAATACGGACGATATCATAGACTTTTACCCTATTTTTCAAATTTAACAATAAATTTTTATGACACGAAATGAAAATACTCTTTTGAAATTTTAGAAATGCGCTTCATCCACAGCATCCATGGACCATACTGATATATACATACTTATATTTACAATTTTACTAAGCATTTTAATTTCTCTGCTACCATTCCTCATAATCTCATGATAATATAAATAAATAATATTCACATTTTTAAATATCTGATGGACCTCAAAATGTTCAAAACTAATCAAATTATAAATATACTTGTGATTTTTTTTTTTATGTGAAACTTCTTTAGCAATGTATCTGTTTGAATTTGTTTGTTACAATATAGGGGAAATGACATATTAGAGGGAGATAAAAGACAAGCCTTGATTTTAAAATAATAATTTATTAAACCAATTATTTTACATTTATTAATGTATACATCGTATTTGAGATTCGACTCCGGAGATTACATCCCCACCATCGACTGTCCTTGATCATTTTTTTAGTCCTTGTTTTTAATAAGAGGAAAAAACTAATTAAATAAAAAAACCTATTTTCCGATAATTATTCCAATTCCATATTGCGGAAATTAATCCATTAATCCACAATAATCATCATCTTAAAATAATAATTTAAATTTTCCTATTTTTAATACATTTTATTTGTCGTAAACAATTAGTGGGTTTTAAAAGAATAATTTAAATTTCTTAATTTTAATAATTTTTTTCTTGTAGTGGGTTTTAACATTAAAGTTTCACTTTTCCCATGAGCTTAAGTAGATGAGGCTCATGTATTTTTTTTTAATATCTTTATTTCATTTAACTTTTAACTCATAGTGAGAAATAATACAAAAAAAAAAAAATATAAAAATAAATTTCTAAATATTACTTCGTCTGAAAGAAACAATTCCATTAGCGTTTTTGCTAAAACTACTAGTCGAGATTATTTACCAAGTTCTAAAATTACAACTCATGATTTTTGGAACGGAGTTTGTTCGTTATCGATCATGCAGTATGTTTACAAGAAGAAATTTTATTTATATATTTAGAATAAAAATGAGAATTTTATGGTAAATTTGTTGTGTCCGAAATCAACAACAGCTGCGAATCTACAGTCGCGCCACAGATTATATAATTAGAGTATATGGAACATTATCTAAAAAAACAAAGAAATAAATCATTGCTTTTATATTAATTTAATCTTATTTGTGAAATCGATAGTCTCAAGAAACTTCTGAAACGCCTGAGCTCGGTTTATCAATCATTTTATTTTTATTTCATGCGGATTTTTTAAAGAAATTGAAAATTTCAGTAAACCACTTGTGATTTTTCCAACCACAGATCAAAAAGGTTTTTATCTAACTTATAATATTGTGGGATTTTATTTTCCGCTCCTTTCAATATAAAATGCTTCTGAAAATAAAGATTCATTTTTGCCTTGAGAAAGACGTTTGTTGTTTGCCCGTCAGAATCTTTCGATAAACTGGCGGGCGAGCAGCAGGGACACGCCCCTCTTATATTGAGAAGCAAGGGCGCGAAAAGTTATGCATGCGTCATCCTAAAGGCGGGAATAATTAACCAATCAGCTTAATTGCTAATTAGAGCCACGGTTATAAAAGCAGCTCGCTCCTCGACGCGAGTTCAGTTGTCACTCAGTTGTCATTTGTGAATTGCTCATTGAATGAGGCAGCTCTCCGGGTTGACTGATCACCTTGGAACGATTTGATATAGAGGGCTTGTGTCTAAGAAGTAATTTGTATACACGTTCTGTAACGAAGAAACAATAAATTCGGGCCTTGTGCCATTATTTTATTTAAAGCATGTTTACAATTGCCTCTGGCAAGTTCGTATTTTGAAAAGCATATTTTCAACTGCCTAGTGCAAATTATTATTTTAAAATAGCATTTTTCTGGCTTTAACGCCGCCAAGAGAGATTCTAATCTCTGAAGATTATCTCCCATCCAAGCCCGGCGAATCTTCTTCCAAATAACCCTTCGAGCCAAACATAATTAAATCATCCATCATCTTAATCATTTCCTATAATATTTATTACTTAGTGCAAATTGCATATAGAGGCAGTTTCTCTGAAATATCTTTTATGCATCGCCATTCCTGGGTAAACCTGAAAAACATCACTTTGTTCTTCTTCATACAATCGGTCCTTGGAAAAATGGTGGTAAATAAGAATTATAAATAATAATAATAGAAAAATAACTACAAAATATTCTTATATACGATGGAGTGGATATATATTTTTTTGCATCGACACTTGTTTGTTTGGGAAGGAGCTTCAAAAAATATCTTATCATTTCTCTATAGATATGACATTGAGAATATAAAAAGTAGTACCTGGAACACCGAGTTTTGCTAGGTAATTTTTTGCTTTAGTTCAAAGTGATATATTAATATTATTTTTAACTAGCTGCAAGGCCCGTCTTCGGCGGCCCTCTTGCTAGCCAGGGTCCCCGAACCCTCAGACCACCCAGCACTCCATACCCTAACCCAGCCCTACTCCGCCCTCCCCCGTACCATCACTCCACCTCCGCACCCAGTTTTTGCATTTCTATCCTTCTAGGGACCCACATATTATGTATACAAAATTTGGTTGAGTTTGGTCCAAGAGCAAGAATTTTCATATTTTGACCCTCCCCCCCTTTTTGAGTGGATTTTTGGTGGAATTTTTTCTACAAACATTGTCAGAAATCTCATCCCCTATAACTTTGCTTATAATAAAATTCGCCGTAGAGTTAATAGTTTAGGAGTTATTTGATCATGTTCATTCGTGCGCCCCCCCCCCCAACCCCTTTCTGGGGTCAAAATATCAAAACGTTATATAGCTAACAACGTAAGTTAGAAAACATCTGTTACAAATATGAAATTTCATAACAATCCCTTTAGCCGTTTTTACGTGAATCGTGAGCAACTTTTAAGGAAACCACACAAAAACATACAGACAGACAGACAGGAATTTTATTGAGGGTGTTTTCGTTCATAACTTTGCTTGAAACGTGTGCAACCAAAATTTGGCGTGATTTGGAGCAATGTACAGACAAAACCTTAATTTTATATATATAGATATTTTAATAATTGAATATTCAATAAAAAATACTTCCAATTAATCAAATTGGCAAATTCTAATATATAATAAAATTTGTAATGAATTATTAGTGGGATATAATATAAAAGAACCAATTAATTTTATTAAAAGGAAATTTATTAAAAATGTAATTATATATTTTTATTGGGACAAACACCTGTGAATAATTATTTGAATTAATAAAAAAAACATCAAAAACAACTTAGCCGAAGATGAGATCGTGACAACCCAAAAACCCCCTAACCCGTTATTCTCAATATATAAAAATTGTTCATTTAATATAATGAGATTTGAATAATTGATTTCGTTGATTGTTGGCTGTTTTCTTTTTGTACTAATTATCTAGTAAACGCCTAAGGAATATGTTATTTCAATAGAGATAGAAAATTGGAGCCTAATATTCCTCTTAAGGCCTCCCCCAAGTGATTTCAGTTAGATATAAGCGGGGTTCGGGGGGCGAGTATAATAAACCAACAGCAGATATTGTCTTTATAAAGGGACTCTAACATGTTTAACTTCTTGAAAGGGCTTTTGATTATTGACATAGTACTACGTCTAACTCATAGCCTTAGAGGTAGTCGGCTTTCTATAGAACGAAGAAATATAGAATTTTCAAGACAGGCTAATATCCATTCTACAAGATAAAAAGATGGTGGTGCCATCTGAAGAGAGTTTCCATGACGCAAAAGAAACTGCGCATCGCGAATTTATTAGCTATATATTTTGCGGAAGACTTGCAATTTCTTCTGTTTATATTAATGTATTTCATTATATAAAATTAAGATGCTTATAATATATATATTATATAATTATAATAATAATAAGTACCTGGAGGCACCGAGCGATGCTCGGTAACTTCTTCCTTCAGTTAAAAGCTTTATTTTAATATTATTGTTAAATTTATTTAAAATTCTGATAAAAAGGTCGAATTTTATTTTAGAGCCGCTTTCAAATTAAAAAAAATATATAATATTCGCCCACTGTACCCCGCCCAAAAACCCATCAAAAACAATTTTGTCGAAGATGAGACTGTGACAGATCGAAGTGTCACCCCAAAAACCCCTAACTCGTGAATTTCATCAAAATCGGTAAAGCCGTTTTTCAAAATAGAACCAAGATACAAATATATAAACAAATAAATAAATATATATACAAATATACAATTTTTGCTCGTTTAATAAGAGTAGATAAAGAGTAGCTTCCTAAACATTTAGTCCAGGAAAATTCCGTGAAAAATGGCATAAACAGAAAATAATTCCCGGTAAAGATTTTATTCCTGGAATACCTTTATTGGTACTCCAATATTACTACCCTAAGTTTTCCCCCAAATCTGTGTTGTGGAAATTTTTCTACGCCCCTCAAAATGAGAAAATATCAGAGTTTTTTCAGTTTTTCTTGAATAACTCTAAAACGGCTTATTAAATCAAAAGAATATTCATTAAATAAATTAAAGGTCTTTAAATTACGCGTAAAATGATACATATTTCATCTATTTAGGTTCAGTAGAACCGGTACTAGCGCCTGTCACTTTTGACACTTTTGAATATCATCCTAAAAACTCGTACTTTTTTCGATTTTTCGCCATTTTAACCATAGAGTAGCACGTTTTCGGCAAAGACGACTCTATCTATCTCTAATCTATTTTTAAACTAGATTAAATTTGCTACAATTTAAATAAAGTTTGATTCTAATTGGATAATGGTAATATGAGGTTGAAGTTTTGAAAAATACAATTTTTTGCAAAAAATCGCAGTTTTTCCTTTATAAATTGAAAACCACTCATTCTAGAATCTTGATTCCTATCTTATTACCTAAGAAATTTTGTTGACTTGAACGTTTACTTGGACCACTTTTTTGATAAAACTCTTAGATTTATAGATATCCAGAATTTTCCATGGCGCTTTTGAGAATTCGGATCATATTCTGTCCGGAAAATGTAGAATATCTATAAATCTAATAGTTTTATTAAAAAAGTGGTCCAAGTAAACGTTCAAGTAAATAAAATTTCCTAGAGAATGAAATAAGAATCATGTTTCCATGATGAGTGGTTTTCATTTTATGAATGAAAAACTGCGATTTTTTGCAAAAAATTTCATTTTTTCAAAACTTCAACCTCATCGAGGGGTGAACCGCGATTGGAATTAGGTGTACACCGGCTTTGGAATTATTTGGAATTACTTTGGAATTCATTAGATAATCTATTGTCTTCTACTTGGAAATGAAATTGGAAGTAGGTGTACACAATTTTAGGTCGTGGTTCACTCCTCGAACCTCATGTTACCATTATCCAATTAGAATGAAACTTTATTTTTTATTTTTATTTTTTATTTATTTATTGTCACCGGGAACAAAGCCCTTTTATACAGAAAACGTTATTTAAATTGTAGGAAATTTAATAGAGATTAGAGTTGGTACTTTTGATGACAATTATTTTTTTATTATAAAATAACACTGCTTTACAAAAATTGGACAAATATTTGTATCCGTAAACCTAACAATGGATTCCACCAAACTTTTATACGCTGATTTTCATTCAATTTTCTGATTTTTTAACAACAGGTCAGAGTTTTGAGATATTATCGATCAAAACGACGAAAAAGGCCATTTTGGCCTTATTTTCAAGTCCTATTAGATATTAAACAATAATATGTGAAATCAAAATATTTTCTTTGATTTTCAAATTTCCACTTGTTTGTACCTCAATTAGAACTCAAGTTATAACTAAAAAACTAAGACCATGTTTTTATCTATGTTTATTATCCTATATAATCATGTAGTTTTAGTTTTTTAATTAGAACTCGAGTTCTAATTGAGCTACAAACAAGTGGTGGTTTGAAAATCAAAGAGGAAACTGTTTTCTATTACGTCAACAAAATATTTTGATTTCAAATATATCTGTTTAATATCTAATGGGACTCGAAAATAGGTCAAAATGTCCTTTTTCGTCGTTTTGACCGATAATATCTCAAAACTCTGACCTGTTCTAAAAAATCGAGAAATTACATAATAATCAGCGTAGAAAACTCTACAGGAATCCATTGTTAGATTTACGGAGTGAAATTTTTGTCGACCAGTGAACTAGTTTGAATGATAAATAAATAAACTGCAACGGATCGTTGATAAACTTTATCCAAATTCATTTGAAATATTAATATGTTTATTCCTTTATTATTAATCAGACATCATTTGCAATTTGAAGTTCATGTTGACTTTAATTCAAAAATAATTCTCATTTAATAGTCGAGGAATAACCATTCTACATTGGATTTTTGACATTTCGGTTATTATTAGTAACCATTAATGAAGACACAGAGGAATCGATTTAAAATCAAAAATAGCCATCTATTCTCATCTAATACTTGAGGAATAACAATTTTACATTAAATTTTTGACCCTTCGATTAATATTGGTAACCATTGCTGAAGACATGGAGGGATCGGCCTAAAATCAAAAATAACGATCGATTCTTATTTAATACTCGAGGAATAACCTTATTGCATTCCATTTTTGATGTTTTGACTATTAATGACAACATCTACTGAAAACATGGAGGAATCGACTTAAAATCAAAAAGACTAAATTCTTTTATGGCAAACAACTCAAGCTTGTGGCACTTTTTGGCCTCTCGACGAGACCCCATGTAATTTTTGGCAAAACCGTCACGTGCTAAAATTCAACCTAATTGAATACTACGATTTGTGACTTTAATTAAGTCCATGGGTTCCGTAGTCTTTACCTGAGGACCCTTTGAAGTCGCGCTTGCCTCGAGACCGATTACAATACTTTCCCCATGCTTCACATTGGATTAAGTAAAAAGGTCCGGATTGAAATATGTTTCTCGTACTTTGCTCATTTATTTATTTCTTTACTATTTATTTGTTTTTTGAACGAAAAAAGAAAAATAACCCACTCTAATGCACTGACCAAATGGGCTTTCTTCCAGGGGTCAATAAAATAAAAAAAATTTTTTTTATTAAATTCTCTTATTTTTTCATTTTAGATAATAATAATTTTTTAATATACATGATAAATATTCATTGGGAATAATAAATTATCCTCTGTAATGATGTGCGAGTTAAAAATTTCCTATCTTTCAACTGATTCATTTGTATACAAAAACATTCCGTTCGTTCTTTTAAGCGTTTCATTTATTTTTAGCTTCAAAAAATGTGTTGATGTTTTGATGATCTGTTAATCCTTATGCCGGTTGAAAAAGTCAACCTTGATCCGCCTTAAAAAGTAAATACACCTCCATTTGGCCGGGGATAAAAACTTACCTCTTTTGATATATTTAATTAATTATATTTTAGTGCTTCTTTCAAATGTGCTACAAAAAATACATATATTCGATACTTAAATAGTTCGCACAGAATGTAGTAAACCGGGCGTTAAATCGTCCACAGGAAAAAGAATTCCATCAGGTGAATACAAATAAGCCGACGTGTTCTGATGTGGCCATCTACTTGACTTTACCATACAACCTGGCTCCTAAAATTATTTATAATCATGTAGGGGGAGGGGTTAGTTTTTTGCATTTTTATACTTCTGGGGTCCCACTGATTATGTATACAAAATTTGGTTGAATTTGATAAATGGCAAAGATTTTCATTTTTGACCCCCCCCCCTCCTCCCCCGGTTTGGGCGGTTAGTTTTTGCATTTTTAGACTTCTGGGGGCCCACTGATTATATATACGAAATTTGGTTGAGTTTAATTGAAAAGTTTTTGTTTTGCCGAGAGTAGCAGAGTTGTTGATTCACAAAGAGAAACAAAGAGGTTGTCCTTTGCTTGATGCAAATAAACATACACACATATATATATCGAGATGATATATCTGTATATATATTATTTATTTGTATAAGACTATAGTTTCGAAGACTTGGTCTTCATCATCAGTCTTTCTTCAATTATAAATGTTTTTCATGGAGTCAATATCATATGGATATTGAAAACTTGGTGTTCTTTCGTCACTGCTGGAGGGCTAAGAACTAATAAAGACCTCTTTATTATTTATTAGTTCCTAGCCCTCCAGCAGTGACGAAAGAACACCAAGTTTTCAATATCCATATGATATTGACTCCATGAAAAACATTTATAATTGAAGAAAGACTGATGATGAAGACCAAGTCTTCGAAACTATAGTCTCAAACAAATAAATAATATATATACAGATATATCATCTCGATATATATATGTGTGTATGTTTATTTGCATCAAGCAGAGGACAACCTCTTTGTTTCTCTTTGGTTGAGTTTGCTCAATTTTGAGAGACTCAAGAGTTAACTACTTTTGTTGACTTAAATGATGTAAAAGTATATGTGATTGAAGTAAGAAAAATTACAAATAATAATATCTACCTAATTATAGCATGAAAAATTTAGTATTTGTATATTGAAATTGAAATCTCGTAAAATTTTGTTTGAAATTGGTTCACTGAAACTTGATATTTATGCTTGACATTTTTCTAAAAATATTTAATATCCTTAATTTTATTTTCATTGTGTATTTTAAATAAAGCTTAAAGCTTTATTTAAAAGTTTGACCAAAATAATATTTCAATCGCTTTTGAGAAATTTTGAAAGTAAAAAAAAAATAAACTGCAACGGATCGTTGCTAAACTTTATCCAAAGTCATTTGAAATATTAATATGTTTATTCTTTTATTATTAATCAGATACCACTAGCTATTTGCAGTCTATGTTTAAAATAATATAATAAAGAATTTAAAAAAGTACTATCTTACTCGTGAGTAAAGTACTTTAAAATATAATTTTACTAAAAACTTTATATAAGCTTTTTTGTAATCCCCAAGGTATTTAATTAGGATATTAAATTTCATCAAAATTGGTCATTTCCAAGATATTTAGAAAAAAACTAAAAAAGTACTGAAATAAAGTACTAATGTTTGTGGGCCGATATGTAGCTAAAACTAATCAGCGCTTCATTTTGTTAAAATATTGGTAGATTTTCAATTTCCTTTCAATCGGTCCAACGGTGTAGAAAAAATCGTGGACGAAAAAAACGATAACATACATCCATACATCCATCCGCACGCACTTCCTGAAAAAATCGCATTTTTTGGCCTCTCGACGAGACCCCGTGTAATTTTTGACAAAACCGTCACGTGCTAAAATTCAACCTAATTGAATACTACAATTTGTGACTTTAATTGAGACCATGGGTTCCCTAATCTTTATCTGCGGACCCTTTGAAGCCGAGCTTGCCGCTAGACCGATTACAATACTTTCCCCATGCTTCGCATTGGATAGAGTAAAAAAAAACTACCTACTCAAATAAAGTAGGTATATTTAAAAGTAAAAGCTTAGAGACATTATAATCTTAGTATGGTAAATTTATGTGAATAGTCAGGTGATTTTTATTTATTTATTTTTTTGTTTTTGTTTTTATAATTTCTCTGATGGAAAGAATTTGTCTAAATTAATCTTCCTTAATTCCCACTTTGATGCGATGAAGATATATTGCCGTAAATGTTCAATCAATCTCTTTTGAGAAAAGAAGGTCAGAATCTATATGTTCTAGTAAAAACATACTTTAGTAATAGATCTTATTCACCAATTAAATGAATTTATAACTAACTCATTTGTTTCATTTAAAAACAAATAGAGAGAGAGAGAGAGAATTACTTGGGGGCTTAGTGTTGAAATCAGTAGGCTAAGTGACTAAGTTCAGATTATTGGAATAGAAATGGAAGTGTACTAAGCCAACAAAGAGAAATCAATGAGGTTTTCCTCTGGTTGATGCGAATAAACACACATATATTCATATACATTATATATTACGGTGCAAAAAAATCGACCCACTAATAAAAACTTTATTAAATACCAAATTATTTTTTAAATTTTTACAAATATTCATATAATATATTGTTGATAATTTTTTCATTTCTGGAAGAAATTTAATTGTTGATAATTTTTGAATTTTATAAAAAAATAAGTGAAATTAAATTAAAAGATACAATTACAAATTATCATACTTTTTCAATATCACTTTCCATTTAAATAAAATTTTAATAAAAGATCAAATTTCATTTAAAATATCAATAAAATGAATAATTTTGAATTAAATATCATTGATAGAAAGATAAAATATACAAAATGGATATTTCTCAAGTTCAAGCAGCTCAAATTGTGTGGGCCTAATTAATCAAGGGTTAAGTCAACAACAAGTGGCAAGTACACTTTCAATAAGCAATAATTTCAATAATATATGGTTCCTTGTAAAAAAAATTAAAAATGATTTACTATTTAATAAAGTTTTTATTGGTGGCTCGATTTTTTTACTCTTCAGTGTATAAAAAAAAATACAAATCTTTTATAAAACAATCTTGAAAACTTAATTATTAAAGGGATCGTAGAGAGTTGGACTTGACTTTAAATTAAATACAAAGTTTTTATTTAAAACGTTTCGTTACTGGTTCGCAACTTCTTCAGTCGCTCATTTATTAAACTTATCTGTCTGGGGTTTTTACTAAGAGAAAACCCATTTTCTTACAGTATCTTTATAAATCACTCAATTTTATCAAATAATATAAAACATATAATATGGGACCACCCCTAAGGTACCCCCTTTCCAATCAAAGAAGGATCATTGAAATCGGTCCAAAAACAAAGAAGTTATGCGTGAACAAGTGAACACGCATAACAAAAAAGGTCCAATACCAATGAAAAATAAAACGGGACCAATCGGGAACTAGACTGAACCCAATGCAAAAAAAATCATCAAAATTCACAATTCACAATTGGCGAAGAAATCGAATAACAGATACATAAAAAAATCAGTCAAATTGATAACCTCGTCATTTTTTGAATTCGGTTAAAAACTTATAAAACAATTACATTGTTAAAGAGAGAATTTCATTGTTTTAAATGTTTTATGTTTTATATTATTTGATAAAATTGATTGATTTGTAAAGATTATGTTTGAAAATGGTTTTTCTCTTAGTCAAAACCCCAGACAGATAAGTTTAATAAAAAGAGCCACTGAAGAAGTGACGAACCAGCAATGAAACGTTTGGCTTATTCAAATAAAAACTTAGTATTTAATTTAATTCCTTACGATCACTTTAATAATTAATCATGGACACGAATAATGAAATATAAATCATGAAAACGTTTATTTTTAAACCCAGACGTTTCAGGAGAAATTCTCCCTTTATCAATGGATTTTTTTTTTAATGAAACAAATGAGTTATAAATTTATTTAATTGCTGAATAAGATCTATTACAATGTTTTGTAATTTTTTAGAATATCTCATTTCATTAATTGAAAAGATTTGCTTTGCCGAGACAGTAGCAGAGAATTGTTGATTCTGAAGCAGAGAACAACCTCATTGATTGCTTTTTATGAATATTTATTTCTCTAAATCAGACTATATATAATCTAAATATTTTTATTTTACATGTATATCATATTAACCCTGCCCACTTAGATTATATATGCTCTCTCTCTAGTGCAATTAGGAACGAGAATATAATAGTCGAGAATCGGATCCGAATAGTATAGGCTACGATCAAATACGGGTCTAATATCTAACAGAGTGACGGAGTAAATTTCATCTATTATGCTCTCAGCATGGACCAGTCATTATTGAAAATCTATTTATTATAAAACGAGCTTTTCGTGCGTGCCTTCGGTCCTGGCGGGCAGCGTCTCGGTCCAAAAATTGTATTCCTCTTAAAAAACCACACTCCAAATGTATACCAGTAAACTACCGAAAATACATTGTCTCTTAAAAGTTTCGCCTCTTTAATTTTTGAGAGGCGAGTGGAGGGGGGGGAATAATTATCAATATATTTAATGTTTCTTAATTTAAAATGAATTGGAGACTTTCATTTCAAAATTCGAGTCCAAATTACAATTATATTTCAAATTTGCCTCGTTAATTAATATATATTTAATGTTTCTTAATTTAAAATCTATTGGTGTTTTTTCATTTTCATTCGAGCTCAAATGAATACAATATTATCTCGACACAAAGTCTAAATCAAAAATATATAGTTTTAGTAACAGAAATCAAGATATAAATATTAATGTTGCATTGGTATAATGGCTAGAGCTGATTCCCTTAGTTCAAGAGTTCGTCGGTTCGATTCTAGGCAAGAGGGTAATTTTTTTAAAGAAAATTCTCTCAGCGTTGTTACAAATTAATCTAGGCTCATATATATATATAGTATTATAAAAATCTAATGTACGAAAGCTACTTACATTCCATTAAAATTGATTTTTTGGCTTAAAGAGAGATGATGTTGAGAACTGGGACAATTTGTATGGATGACATGCCAATTATGGTCCCTTTTGTGCCTCCACTTTGACTTGTAAAAATCGCTAAATAGACATATTAAAACAGTAGGGTAGACCGGGGCACATTTACGCGCTTTTTTTTATTTTTTATAATTTGTTCATTTGATTTAATATATTTAGGGTGATAATATAGTTATTAAAGTATATTGATATGTATATACATTTATTTTATTGTGTGAAAAAAATTTTCATTGGCCTAAAAGTCTTGTACGTAAACGTGCCCCGGGTGTGGGGCATGTTTACGTATCTATCAGGGCACATATCTTAGTAGAGTACAATAAGGATAAAAAACTGTAACTCAACATTCCCAGAAATGTATTATTGCCATTAAAAACAATTACCAACATTTTTTTCCTAAGCTAGTTAAGGTAACTAAAGTACAAAAATTAACTAAAAATTCTAATTTTACAGGCAATAGGCTGAAACAAAAACCACCTTAGACCTCAGCCTAGTCATCTTCACCATCTGATTCGCAAATAATGCAAACAAAGAAAAATGTTTTCCAAGTAACATAACCATCCAGAGGAGTAGCCACGGGGGGGGGTGAACCCCCGTATGGAAATAAATAGATTTTCGAAATATGTTTTTTATATATTTTAGAAAATATATTAAAAATATAAAAATTTTGTGTTAAATTTATATAAAGTTTATGTTTTCTATATATTCTTAAAATATAATTATATTAATATATAAAAAAACATAAACTTTATATAAATTTAACACAAAAATTTTATATTTTTAATATATTTTCTAAAAATATATAAAAAACATATTTCGAAAATCTATTTATTCTCATACGGGCCCCCCCCCCCCCCCCAAGGGCAGAGCTCATGGGATGAGTAACGGCAACGACAAACGGTTTCTTATGGCAAAGTATCCGTAATTAAATATATTTCATATAATTAGTAGAGATTATGCTGTTGGTGCAAGGTGAAACATCTTTATATATTTCATATGTTTAATCAAGAATTATGTTCTTTTTTAATTTCTTGAAGTGCCTTTTTAGTCCAGTTAAATTGTTCTCTAATGGGTCCCTCGCTGGAAAGTTTTGGGGTAGTATTGATTTCTTGATCCTTTGTGTTTTTTTGGTGTGCTGAATCGGAATCTGAGGTTTCCTAACAAAATTTCGTGATGGAATATTGTCAAAAATGCAAAAAAAAAAAAGGGTAAAAACATCTCATTTTTTGGTGGTTTTTTTGCTTATAACTACCAACTTTTCGTAAATAACCTTCCTTTTCAAAATGAAAGTTCATAAAATTTCCTACAAAGAATATGATCCACATCCTAAAAAGTGAAGAATATCTATAAATCTAAGAGTTTTATCAAAAAAGTGGTCCAAGTAAACGTTCAAGTCAACAAAATTTCCTAGACAATGAGATAGAAATCAAATTTCTAGGATGAGTGGTTTTCATTTTATGAAATTTTTTTTGCAAAAACACGAAATTTTGTTAGCAAACCTCAGATTCAGATTCAGCACACCCAAAAACATAAATCATTGAAGAAATTACAACTACCCCAAAACTTTCCGGGTAAAAACATAATTTAACTGGACTATTTGTTTTAATAAAAAAAAATTTCCACTAAATATTTTACTTTGTGGTCCACCCCCCCCCCCCCCCCATGAAAATTTTTCTGGCTACACCACTGCAATCAGCATGTCCCAACAGAGCTGCGTAAATGTGCCCCGTCACCATGATGGTTTTATTTTTCAATACTACACCAGTTAATATGACGCTATTAAATCGAACAAATGCCCATTGTAAAGAAGCATAATCTTCTGTAAAGGAACATGTATTTGTCTATTTATTATTCTATAATTTTTAAGAAAAAAATAAAAACCGACTTCAAAAAATTAAATGCAACAAATAAAATACACTAAAAGGTATAAAATAATTATTATCTTATTTAGTTACAACTAAACGACGAAATATTAACATGAAATTACTTTTTGAAGTCGGTGCCAAACAAACTATACCTATAAGCGAGCGTACCCGCCAAACGTACTAAGTAAGATCCGTCGAGTGCGATTCATAAAAGGTATATATATTTGGCACCGACTTCAAAAAGTAATTTCATGTTAATATTTCGTCGTTTAGTTGTAACTAAATAAGATAATAATTATTTTATACCTTTTAGTGTATTTTATTTGTTGCATTTAATTTTTTGAAGTCGGTTTTTATTTTTTTCTTAAAAATTATTTTTATTTTTCTCTTTTTAGTGATGTTATTAATAGTGATCATATCATCAGAACTTGACCAAATTAATATGACACCATCCCTAAGACACCCCCTTTCGGATAAAAAAAGAACCATCGAAATCGGTTCATAAACAAAGAGGTTAGGTCTAAACAAACCTAATAAAAAAGGTCTAATACCTATGGAAAAAAATCGAAAAAAAATGGGACCAATCGGAAGCTAGACTGGACCCAATGCAAAAAAAATTTCAAAATCGGTTGACAATTGGCCGAGATATGAGGTAACATAGGCACAAAAAAAAAAAAATTCAGTCGAATAGAGAACCTACTCCTTTTTTGAAGTCGGTTAAAAAGGTAAGCTCACTAGGAGCTTCGAAACTAGCATTACTTCCATTGTCTCCAAAGTTCTTCTAAATTGTTTCCAATGTAATAATTCCATCCTAGCAAAATTTAGCCATATCTCTTTAATCTCATACAAACAAAATATCCTATCCAATGGGATTTATCTATTGGTAAACCATAAAAATCAAGAGAGAACTTTTTCGCTCTGAATTACAAAAAGTATAAAATAATTATTATCTTATTTAGTTACAACTAAACGACGAAATATTAACACGAAATTACTTTTTAAAGTCGGTGCCAAACATATACCTTTTATGAATCGCACTCGACGGATCTTACTTAGTACGTTTGGCGGGTACACTCGCTTATAGGTATAGTTTGTTTGGCACCGACTTTAAAAAGTAATTTCGTGTTAATATTTCGTCGTTTAGTTGTAACTAAATAAGATAATAATTATTTTATACCTTTTAGTGTATTTTTATATTTGTTGCACTTAATTTTTTGAAGTCGGTTTTTATTTTTTTCTTAAAAATTTTTATTTTTCTTTTTTAGTGATGTTATTAATAGTGATTATATCATCAGAACTTGACCAAATTAATATGACACCATCCCTAAGACACCCCTTTCGATAAAAAAAGAACCATCGAAATCGGTTCATAAACAAAGAGGTTAGGTCTAAACAAACCTAAACAAACCTAATAAAAAAGGTCTAATACCTATGAAAAAATCGAAAAAAAATGGGACCAATCGGAAGCTAGACTGGACCCAATGCAAAAAAAATTTTCAAAATCGGTTGACAATTGGCGGAGATATGAGGTAACATAGGCACAAAAAAAAAAAAAAAAAAAAAAAAAAAAAAAAAAAAATTCAATCGAATATAGAACCTCCTCCTTTTTTGAAGTCGGTTAAAAAAAAGAAGCTTTGTTTAATTTCAACTTTGGAATCATCAATCTATAAAGATGAAACTTTCAAGGCTACATTATTTCCAATTGACAGCCATTTTTCTTTTTCTCTCTTTTTCTACCCATAGGCTATTTTTTAACGTTTCAATAGAATGTCCAAAGACATGTCATCTCCCCAGTGGCCAATGGATGTCTTGTCAAAGTATCGAACCCGAACTCGTCTTTTTTTTTTTAATATTCTCTTTCCATCCACGATCGAAGAACTAAATTTCCCCTTTGATATATAATTTCGCTAAAACTCTATTCCCACTCCCCCAACTATTCAATCTTCTAAAATTCCAATATTTGCCGATACTCATAAAAAGCGTGAAATATTTTCTACGCGAATTCTGTTTTTGCCAGTTAAAAAAATATGCGATATAGCAGGGGTGGGGTGGGGGAGTGAAATGGGAAAGAATTGGGCCATTGGTTTGGAACAAGGGGCCAAATGGCCCATAACTGGACAAAAGTGGCTTTGTTTACGGTGGCCAAGCATTAATCATTCAGACAAAGGGGCCGGAGCTGTGAGCTGAGCTGATGTGCGTGCGGGTAACACCGGAACCGGCTAATAAAAGAGCACACACACCCCTGCCTGATTTCAGCCATTCGAAATCATTTCTCTTTGATATCTTCTCAGGTGATTTAATGAGATATCGACAATCAAAACAACACCTCTCCTCCCTACGATCTTTTTTTTTCATATCATCCTACCTCTCCATTAAGAATTGATTGATTCTTTTCTTCCTGATTGTTTTACTTTCCCTCTTTTATTTATGGAACCCTCCGGAATTCATTTCGCTTTTGAATAAGGGGAAGAATAAATATAACAAATAAAAAAATCAAATTAATATACTTATATATAAATTATTTTAACGAGGATATCCAAATTAATTCTCATTGTCCCTTTTTTGAGGTTATTTCAGGTATTTCCCCGCAAAATATCTAAATTTAAATAATAAAGTATCATAGAAGTTGTGGAATTTTAAAAGAGATTGTTTATTATTGTTTTGGAATTCGTATTCATATATAGAATCGGTTTCTCGAAAACGACTGATTTGGAAGAAATTCACGGGTTAGGGGGTTTTTGTGTTGACATTTCGATCTGTCACGGTCTCATCTTCGGCTAAGTTGTTTTTGATGGGTTTTTGTTAATTGAAATAATTATTCACGGGTGGTTGTTTGAATAAAAATTTATAATTACATTTTTTTCAATTTACTTTTAATAAAATTAATTGGTTTTTTTATTTTAAATTCCACTAATAGATCATTATAAATATTATTATATATTAGAATTTGCCAATTTAATTAATTGAAGGTATTTTTCTATAAAATAATTTATTAGAATATCAATTTCATTCTCTTAAAAAATCCAACAATTCGAAGGATCGTTCCCCCTTCTTCAGGATTTAAAAGGGTCAACGAAAGAACCTCGGTATATATTAATATTATTTT
This sequence comes from Forficula auricularia, assembly GCA_024734495.1. Taxonomy (NCBI): domain Eukaryota; kingdom Metazoa; phylum Arthropoda; class Insecta; order Dermaptera; family Forficulidae; genus Forficula; species Forficula auricularia. The sequence continues at coordinate 4,730,372 of JALMQS010000187.1, read as the reverse complement.
TAATTGCAATTACATTCATCAAAACTTTGTGGCCAGTGATACGTCTTGGTGATGGCCATAGCGTGTGTAAACGTTGGTAAAAATATAAATTAAGTTTTATTTCCGCTGCGATTAAAAAGATTAAAAATCGACCTTTTTACATGAATTTAAAATTTAAAATAATATTAATATATCGATTTTAACTGAATAAAAAAATTACCGAGCATCGCTTGGTATTCCAGGTACTAGTTTTTAAATCGGAAAATCGAGCCTCATTTTGGGTGTTTATTTTCAAAAAAATTTTAAACGAAAATGTCAAAAAGTACATCCTCTACAACTTTGCTTCTAATGGAATTTGAAGTAGAGTAAACAGTTTAGGGGTTATTTGATTCGAATTCGTCACATATAATCAACGTAAATGAACATTGACGAGGGTTTTTACTGAGTCGTTTTGCCTAGACGCGTTTTATCTAGTTATAACCAGTTTACACTGAAATTCATTTTTGACCTCAGTAAATTCTAGTTTCCACAAAGGTATTCAGTAAAACGCGTTTTAACTAGTAAGAGCCCGTCCTTACTAAAAATCGGATTTTACTGTAATATATACCATTTACGTATACTAGTGCCAAGCTGCCTAACTTTGCCGCAGCTATTTCACTTTTATCTCACATCCGGTTGCATAACCTAGAGGGGTTGCACAAAATTAGAACTACCGATTAAAAATTCATAGTATTTTTTTTTAATTTTATATACTTATGGAAATATTTTCATTTTTTGGGCTCCCCCCCCCCCCTCTATTGTATGTACGTTGATAATACTATGTCAGAAAGAGATGCTCGGTAATTTTTTGATTCAGTTAAAATCGATTTATTAATATTAGTTTTAATTTTAAATTCATGTAAAAAACTTTTACGGCCGCTATGGCAAAGTTTTGAATGTAATTGCAATTAAAAATAATACTATATAATATTTGTCTAGATTAATTTGTAACAACGCTTAGAGAAATTTCTCTAAAAAAATTATGCTCTTGCCTAGAATCGAACCGACGAACTCTTGAACTATGGTCATCAGCTCTAGCGATTACACCATTGCAACATTAATATTTGTATCTTGATTTCTATTACTAAAACTATATATTTTTGATTTGGACTTTGTGTCGAGATAATATTGTACACATTTGAACTCGAATGAAAATGAAAAAACACCAATAGATTTTAAATTAAGAAACATTAAATATATATTAATTAACGAGGCAAATTTGAAATATAATTATCAGCGCGGATTTTAAACTGATGGCTCCAATCGATTTTCATTAACCAGGCAAATTTGAAATATAATTCTAATATGGACTCGAATTTTGAAATGAAAGACTCCAATTCATTTTAAATTAAGAAACATTAAATATATTGATCATTATTCCTCCCCCCTCCCCTCGCCACTCAAAAGTTAAAGGGGCGAAACTTTTAAGAGACGATGTATTTTCGGTAGTTTACCGGTATACATTTGGAGTGTGGTTTTTTAAGAGGAATAAAATTTTTGGACCGAGACGCTGCCCGCCAGGGCACCAGCCCGGAGGGCCGAGCTTCGAGGGGTGCCGAGCACGCACGAAAAGCCCGTATATTAATATACACGGAGATTATTTCGTTGTCCCTTTTAAATCCTTTGAATTGTCGGATTTTTTAAGAGAATGAAATCGATATTCTAATAAATTATTTTTATATAAAAAATACCTTTAATTAATTTATATAAATTTTATTAAACCAATTTTTTTTACATTAATTAATGTATACATTGTATTTTAGCTTCGACTCCGGAGATTACTTCTCCACCATCGACTGTCCTTGTTTTCAATAAGAGGAAAACTAATTAAAGAAAAAGCTTTTCCGATAGTTATTCAAATTCCATACATTATTCTGGAATTAGTGTTATTATTTTTTTTTATTAGTTTTGTTAAACCAATGATGTTACATTAATTAATGTATACCGGGTGTTTTAGCTTCGATTTCAGTGATTGCTTCTCCACACATCGAGTGTCCTATATTACCTCTTTGAGTCCTTGTTTTTAATAAGAGGAAAAATCTAATTAAAGAAAAAAACCTCTTTTCCGATAATTATTTCAATTCCATTATTCCCCAATCAAGTCGATTGGATCATTTATCCCTCCCGATCAGACCTCCATATAGTATCGTTTTTAATTAATTTAATTGGCAAATTCAAATATATAATAATATTTCTAATGGTCTATTAGTGGAATTTAAAATAAAAATAAAAAAAAAACAATTAATTTTATTAAAAGAACATTGATTAAAAATATAATTAGAAATTTTTATTCAAGCAACCACCAATGAATAATTAATTCAATTAACAAAAGCCCATTAAAAACAACTTAGCCGAAGATGAGACCTTGACAGATCGAATTGTCAAGACAAAAACCCGTGAATTTCATTCAAATCGTTAGAGCCGTTTTCGAGAAACCGATTCTATATATACAAAAATTGATCATTTAATAATATAAAATTTAAATATAAATATTATTGTTATTGATATAATTGTATAAGCCTTTGATTCCGGATAGACGAAATTAAACATATTTATTTATTATAACATTGTATCTGTAGGGCCATTTAGCCCTTTATTGTAAAATATACAAAATGATTGACTGGCAAATCGATTTTGTACAATGGAGAAACTGATGAGAGAGGCGGAGGTGCTTTCAAGTTTTTCCCACAAATGGAGTTGGGAGTTCACAATAAAATTTTATCTTAAACGTTAAATAAGTGAAGCCGAGAGTCTGGCTGGTCTCTCTCTCTCCGGATGCCCAGCTAAGAATCCGCATAAAGATCGCTGCCTGGCCTCATTTCCGGACGAGCCTCCTCAGAGCTTCTTCTTTTCAAACATCTTTGCTAACTTTATGATTTTTTTTTTATTTATCCGGAGAAGAAAGTGTTTTTCTTGGTTTGAAAGAATTGTACAATACTTTGGGAAAAAATAAAAATAACCTTGGAAAGAATTGAATAATTTTCTTATAGAAAACATCTCAAAGTTTTAATTATTTTCTAACAACTCAAGAGAAGATAAAATCTTTCTTTTTTTTTCAAGGTTCGAGAACTCCTTTTTCCAATAGGAAGTTTGTAACACTAGTCTGTTCAATGGAGTGTCTACTATTTGGCAACTTTTATGTTATGTATGCCGTTCTGAGGAAGTTTATTTCCAAACTTTTTTTTAATTATTAGAGCGCATGAAAATGCAGTACCTACCTAAATAGTCAAAACTGATGCAATGTGGAAAATAAAATAGGTGATTTAAATTTAGAAATACGCAAGGGTTAGATAGCATTCGAAGATAACATTACTAAACAAAAATTTATCCCCTTAAACCTAACAATGGATTCCAGTATAGTTTTTTTGGCTGATTATCATGCAGTTTCTCGATTTCTTAAAACAGGTCAGAGTTTTGAGATATTTTGGGTCAAAACGACCAAAAATGCCATTTTGTCTTTATTTTTGAGACCCATTAGATATTAAACAGCAATATTTGAAATCAAAATATTGTTGGCAATAGAAAACAGCTTCCTCTTGATTTTCAAATTACCACTTGTTTTTAGATCAATTATAACTCGAGTTATAGCTAAAAAACTAAATCTACGATATTATAAAGGTTAATAAACATATCGTATTAATTCTTTAGTTATAATTCGAGTTCTAGTGGAGCTAAAAACATAAAAACAAGTGGTAATTTTAAAATCAAAGAGGAAGCTGTTTTCTATTACGTCAATAAAATATTTTGATTTCAAATATTGCTGTTTAATATCTCAATGCAGGGGTTCCCAACCGGTGGTACGCGTACCACTGGTGGTCCTGTTTTGTTCACAAATACAGAAGGAGAATTTATTTGCATTTCCCACTCTATCATGATTTTTTGAAGAAAATGAAATATCTCCAAACCAGATGTGGTTGCAGATATCATTGTTCACTTGGAAGGCCTTCAAAAAATCTTTAAGAAGTATTTCTCTGAAAATTATTCAAAAGTGGACTGGATCAAAAATCCTTTTTCGGGAACCTCACCAAATGAATTAGAACTAAAAGAAAGTTTTATCGATCTTACAGAAGATAGTTCCATGAAAAATTATTTTAAAGAGAAATCTTTAATTAACTTCTGGATCGGATGTAAAACTGAGTACCCTTTGATCTTCCGGCAAGCTCTGCTTTTTTGATGCCATTTGTTACGAGTTACTTGTGAGTCAAAGTAGGACATTGAAAGTTTTATAACGCATCCCAGTAGGACGTTTGACAACCCAACTTAAAATAATACAAATCGCTAGTAAAAAAAGCACAAAATACTAAAAATTAATAAGTAAATAATTTTAAATTGATATAAGATAACTACTCTTGTTTTAAATACTACACCGAAGTTCAGTCAAATTGTGTTTTATATCAGGAAAGTTTTGGGGTAGTTCTGATTTTTTCCATATATATGTTTTTTGGGGCGCAATCCAAATCTGAGGTCTCCAACCAAAATTTCGTGACGCAACATTGTAGAAAATGCACAAAAAGGTGAAAATTTCCATTTTTGGCGGTTTTTCGCTCATAACTCGAAAACTATCAACTTTTTGTAAATAACCTTCCTATGCAAAATGAAAGTTCATAAAATTTATTACAAATTTCATTATTTAGGTTTTTTCTCCGACTAACTGTTCGGGCTCAATCGCAAAATCTATGTTTTCGACCTCGGAAGCCCCAAAAACTCGCACTTTTTTCGATTTTTTCCCATTTTGACAATGAAGAAGGACGTTTTCGACAAAGATCACTGTATACATTTTTAAACTAGATTAAATTTGCTACAATGTAAACAAAATTTCATCTTAATTGAATATTGGTAATCCGTGCCGCAATGAGGTTGAAATTTTGCAAAAAATTGCAGTTTTTCCTTCATAAAATGAAAACCACTCATCTTAGAATCTAGAATCCTATCTCATTCTCTATGCGACAATAGGAAAGTAGTTGTCAGTGGAAGTAGGATATTTCACTTAGGCGGTAAGACGTAGGGCGAAAGGTATAATTGTAGGACATGTCCTCCAGGGTAGGAAGGTACTACACGTCATCTTGCATCTTTATCATGAAAAAGTAACCTAAAATAAATATTTTATCAGAATTTGAATTTAATTAAATGAATAAGTATGAATTCCAAGCTCCAAAGAACGAATAAACAGAATCTCTAAGTGATTTTTTTTAAACTACCCCTCTTTTTATATAAAAAAAAGATTCACCGTTAACGAGTTATGGAAGCTGCTGGAAGACGAAGACATCGGCACCGTCGTCGTCGTCGTCGGTAGAGCTTATTTAACATTTTCAATTTTAGCAAAATGGGACACGAAGAGGGCGGGGGTGGCAGGTAAAAATTGCTTTCGTTGAAATGCCATCGATGACTCGGAATGTGATAACACTCACTGACGAAGACGACACCAGAGTGGGTTAAAACGCACCCCCAGGTTCTCATTGCAGGAAATTAGACCCACCCCCTATCCATTCTTCTTCAACCCCTCCCACCACCCCCACCCTCTCTTCTTTATATCATCTTCTTAAGGAAACTTTGAAAAGTGTGTTATTAAAAGAATCGCTAGGAAAAGAGGCGCATTTCCAAAATACGATCATAGATTTAAACCAAAACTTTGTTGAGAGCCCTTTAAAAAGGAAACGAAAGCGGGCGGGATCGACGATTTAGAGCAAAATAATAAAAAAACGCTTTTATTGTTACTTTTTCACATATTTTTTTATTATAATGGGAATCAAGAAGTAGGGAGAGGAGGGTCGAGGGGGCAACCCCCCCGAGAGTGACTTTTCCAATTTTTATGATTTAATATCAAAGAAAGTTATCATAAAATTAAGTGAATAAAAAATACTAAAAGATTAAATATATATATATATAGGTATAAGACGATCCAATGTTCCAGAGAGTGATTTATCCACACTGCATCTAAGGATATATATATATGTAACACCTTAAAATGCAATAAAAAATTTTATTAAAACAATCATAAAGTTTTGAAGAAAGTTTACGTTTTGTTTTATTTTATTTTATATTAAAATGATTTAATCAACTTGAATTATTATCATGTTTGGCTCGAAGAGTTAGTTGGAAGGAGATTCGCCGGGCTTGGATGGGAGATAATCTTTAGAGATTAGAATCTCTATTGGAGGCTTTAAAGCCAGAAAAATGCTATTTTAAATAGGAATTTGCACTAGGCAGTTGAAAATATGCTTTTTATGAAATAATGGCACAAGGCCTGCATTTATTGCTTCTTCGTTACAGAACGTGTATACAAATTACATCTTAGACACAAGCCGTTTCGTTCCCAGGTGAGTTGTCTCCTTCGATGAGCTTTATCAACTGAATAACAACTCACAACTGACAAATGACAACTGACTTCGCTTCGAGGAGCTGGCTGCTTTTATAACCCTGGCTTTAATTAGCAATTAAGCTGATTGGTTAATTATTCCCGCCTTTTAGGCGACGTATGCATAATTTTCGCGCGCTTGATTATTTATAAAAAGGGCGTGTCCTTGCTGTTCACCTGTCATTTTATCAAAGGATATGAACAAGCAAACGTCTTTCTCAAGGCGAAAACAAATCTTTATTTTCAAAATCATTTTACATTGAAAGGAGCGGAGAATAAAATCCCACATATATATATATGTAACACCTTAAAATGCAATAAAAATTTTTATTAAAACAATCATAAAGTATTGAACAAAGTTTACGTTTTGTTTTATTTTATTTTATATTAAAATGAATTAATCAACTTGAAGTATTAGTTTTTATTTAATATTTAATATACAGAATAAATTTGTAATATGTGCAGAGGCGTAGCCACGGGGTGGGGGGGTGTCAGAACCCTCCCAAAACCAGGGCTCATGGGTTAAGTAACGGCAACGACAAACAGTTTCTTATAACAAACTAACCGTAATTAAATATATTTCATATGTTTAATAAAGAATTATGTTCTTCTTTAATTTCTTTAAGTACCTTTTTACTCTAGAGGGAAAGTTTTGGGGTAGTTTTGATTTCTTGATCCTAAATGTTTTTTGGTGTGCTGAATCCGAATCTGAGGTTTGCTAACAAAATTTCGTGACGGAACATTGTCAAAAATGCAAAAAAAAAGGTATAAAAAATCTAATTTTTTGGCGGTTTTTTGAATACCTATAACTCGAAAACTATCAAGTTTTTGTAAATAACCTTCCTTGTCAAAATGAAAGTTCATAAAATTTCCTACAAATTTCATCATTTAGGTTTTATCCGACCAACCGTTCAGGCTCATGCGATAGTTGTTTCTGCAAATCCCAAAAACTCGCACTTTTTCGATTTTTTTCTAATTTAGACCATGAAAGAGCACGTTTTTGACAAAGACTACTCTATACATTTTTAAACTAGATTAAATTTGATACAATTCAAACAAAGTTTCATCTTAATTGGATAATGGTAACCCGGACGCAATGAGGTTGAAGTTTTGAAAAACTGCAATTTTTTGCAAATAATGAAAACCCCTCATCCTAGAAACTTGATTCCGATCTAATTCTCTAGGAATTTGTGTTTACTTGAACGTTTATTTGGACATAATAATAAAACTTGAGCAAGATGCGAGTTTTATTATTATATTAAAATGTTTCACCTAGAACCAACACCTAACTCCTTAAAAGTTATTGTTTATTTGGACCACTTTTTTGTTAAAAGCCTTAGATTTATAGATATCTATCATTTTCCATAACAGGAAATGATCTGAATCCTCAAAAGTCTCATAAAAATGCTGGATATCTATAAATCTAAGAGTTTTGTCAAAAAGTGGTCCAAGTAAACGTTCAAGTAAATACAAATTCCTAGAGAATGAGATAAAAATCAAGTTTCTAGGATGGGTGGTTTTCATTTTTATAACCGACTTCAAAAAAGGAGGAGGTTCTCTATTCGAATGATTTTTTTTTTTTTTTTTTTTTTGTGCCTATGTTACCTCATATCTACGCCAATTCTCAACCGATTTTGAAAAAAAATTTTGCATTGGGTCCAGTCTAGCTTCCAATTGGTCCCATTTTTTTTTCGTTTTTTTTTCATAGGTATTAGACCTTTTTTATTAGGTTTGTTTAGACCTAACCTCTTTGTTTATGAACCGATTTCGATGGTTCTTTTTTTATCCGATAGGGGGTGTCTTGGGGATGGTGCCATATTAATTTGATCAAGTTCTGATGATATGATCACTATTAATAACATCACTAAAAAGAGAAAAATAAAATAATTTTTAAGAAAAAAATAAAAACCGACTTCAAAAAATTAAATGCAACAAATAAAATACACTAAAAGGTATAAAATAATTATTATCTTATTTAGTTACAACTAAACGACGAAATATTAACATGAAATTACTTTTTGAAGTTGGTGCCAAACATATACTTTTTATGAATCGCACTCGACGGATCTTACTTAGTACGTTTGGCGGGTACGCTCGCTTATAGGTATAGTTTGTTTGGCACCGACTTCAAAAAGTAATTTCATGTTAATATTTCGTCGTTTAGTTGTAACTAAATACGATAATAATTATTTTATACCTTTTAGTGTATTTTATTTGTTGCAATTTTTTGAAGTCGGTTTTTATTTTTTTCTTAAAAATTATTTTGAAGGAAAAACTGCTATTTTTAGAAAAAAATGGTATCAAATTTAATCTAGTTTAAAAATGTATAGAGTGGTCTTTGTTGAAAATGTGCTCTTTCATGGTCAAAATTGGAAAAAATCGAAAAAAGTGCGAGTTTTTGGGATTTGCGGAAACAAAAAAAATACGCCAATTTCCAACTAGGGCTTGAGCCCGAACGTTTGGTCTGAGAAAATAATAAAATTTGTAAGATATTTTATGACCTTTCATTTTGAATAGGAATGTTATTTACGAAAAGTTGAGTTATAAGCAAAAAACCGCCAAAAAATGAGATTTTTTTTATCTTTTTTCCGTCACAAAATTAATTTTGTTAACAAACCTCAGATTCGAATTCAGCACACCCGAAAACATAAAGAGTCGAAGAAATTACAACTACCCCAAAACTTTCCGGGTAAAAATATAATTTATTTTGACTATTTGTTTTAATTAGAAAAAAATTCCCACTAAATATTTTGCTTTGTGAATTGACACCCCCCCCCCCTTCACATGAAAATTTTCTGGCTAAGTCACTGAATATGTGCTAAACTTCTTTCAAAATAAGCTGACGTGTTCTGATGGGCCATCCACTTGACTTTACCATACAACCTGGCCCCTAAAATTATTTATAATCAAGTAGGGGGGTGGATTAGTTTTTGCATTTGTATACTTCTGGTGTCCCACTGATTATGTATACAAAATTTGGTTGAGTTTGGTAAATGGCCAAGATTTTCATTTTTTGACCCCCCCCCCCCATTTTAGGATGTTAGTTTTTGTATTTTTAGACTTCCGGAGGTCCAGTGATTATGTATACAAATTTGGTTGAGTTTGCTCAAACGGCCTAGATTTTTAATTTTTAATACCCCCTCCACCCCCCTTAATTTTGCGTCGATATGCACCAAAATCTAATCAGCTCTTAATCTCAATGGACCAAAACTAAATATGAAATTTGGTTTCGATATTCTCACCAGTTTTTGAGCTAGCTCGTCCACAAAAATGGTTACGCACGGACTAACTAACTAACTAACAGACATTTTGACAAAACAATTATTATCTCAAAAAATTTAATTTTTTCGATGTTTACTTATTAGAGCTTTCTTGTAGAGCGAAATACCATGGTTTTGCTCAATTTTTTTAGTTTCAGCCGTTTTTGAGATATTTCGAAAAAAAAAGAAGGAAAAAACCACTTTTTTCATGCACGATTACAATACTTGACCGTACCCTGTATGGTAAAGTAAAAATGGGCGAAAATGTCTAGCTTCTAAATTGTTCACTAATAAATAAATATATGAATATTATAATATTGAAAATATTAGATTGGATTTTATTTACCTTGAATTGAAGGCATATGTGTTGTCTTGTGGTTCTTTTCACTGACTGAATAAAGTAAAGTGAGCGGCTAGCCGATTAGATTAAAACACTCGGCCAATATTCTCGAGAATTTCGATAAAGATTAATTCAAGGGAATTTTTAAATGAAAATTTTACGTTCTTTAATAAATTAATAAGGTGATGGGGCCATCCTATGACATAACATATTACATCTCCCCCATTGTATATTTGAATTAAAATAATAATAATAAAATTATTATTATTATTATTATATTTAATGGTATTTTTTATAAGTTGAAGAATTTTTTTTAATTTGTAAGCAAAATATAAGTAATAAGAAATAGATATTTGTAATTTTATTTATGCATTATGCAGAAAAAATTGCGATTTTCTTATGATTTTTTTCAAAATAAATATAAAAAATATCTGAAAATCTATGCCCTTATTTGAGAATATTTATTTAAATTAGAGATATGTATGAACAGATTGTGTATATAAAATTTGCTTGAGTTTGGTCCAAGGGACTAGATTTTTTCGTTTTTATATTCACACTAGTTTTTGAGATGTAGGGTAGGTACACAAAATTTGGTAACTCACGTAAATACTGACTAACAGACATTTTGACAAAACAATTAATATCTCGAAAAATATAATTTTTTGTATGTTTACTCATTAGGGCTTTTGTGCAGACCAAAACGCCATGGCTTTGCTCAATTTTTTTCATTAAAATAGTTTAAGCCGTTTTTTTAGATATTTCGAAAAAACAATGCAAAAAAAATCCTTTTTTTTTTTCATGCACGATTACAATACTGGATCATAATCTGTATGTTAAAGTAAAAAATCGGGGATAATAATTGTTTGAAAACCACTTTTAATAATAATGAAAATCAAAAAAAGCAAAAATTAAATGTTTTTTTAACGAGTTTATAACATAATGTATAGTACCTGGAGCCACCGAGCGATGCACGGTAACCAAATTTTAAAAATACAAATATATAGTAAACGCCGCCTGGACCCCCCCTCCCAAACCACGCACCTCGCCCCCACCACTGCACCCCCACCCAAAACCCACACCTCGCCCCACCCCCATCAACTGCGCCCCCCACATCCATCCCCACCCCGCACTCAGTTTTGCATTTCTAGTGGTCCACACATTATGTGTATATAGGTATATAAATAAATTCCGTATAATTTTATTTTTAATTAAATAACAATTTATCAAATTTTTTAATCAATTAAATAAATAATAATTTTATTGAAGCAATTTTTTACATGAAATAGGCTTTGATTTGGGAGATTACTTCACCACTATCGACTATACTTGATCTTCTAGCTTGCGATAATATTTTTATTTCGTGTTTTTTAATAAGTGGAATTTTAATCATTTAAATTGGCAAATTCTAATATATAACAATATTTGGTATAAAGTATTAGTGAGTTTTAAAATTAATAAATAAAAGATAATTGAAAAAATGTAAACAAACTTTTTTATTGACATTTTCATCTATAAATAATTACTTTAATTAAGAAAAGATAAATTATTGGATAAAAATGTTTCACCAAGTACCAACACCAAATTCCTTAAAAACTTAGAAAAGATAAATTAAGATGAAATTTGTCGAGTTCCAGACCTAGCCAGATCGTTTTCTCATCCTCAAAACTTGTTAATAGAGTTGGTTTCATCAAAATCGGTAGGTGCCGTTTTCAAAATAGAGTATGAATAACTTGAAAACTTATAGAATCGTCAATAGAGGCGCCACCAGTGTTTAGTCCGTTTCTCTATAAGTAAACTAGATTTATTTCTCTAATTGGTTCAGTTAAATATTTTCCTCAAGTTGTCTATAGTTATGTAATTAGTTAACTAAAGAAAATATTTTAAATTTAATAAAAACGCCTGGTGGATCTCGAAGATATGATTGGTTATAGATTCTCAGGATGAAGCGTAAGAGGGTGCGGGGGGTGCGTTTGACCCCAACGCCCCCGTGTTCATGACCCCGAAGATAACGCAATTGAACATGAGCACAAGATGAAGACAACCGCCCCCGTCTTGACCTTGGGGACGACTCCGAAGGAAATTAATAATGGAAAAACGACGAAAAGCAAGAATGCCAAGCATTTTGATTAAAAAAAAGGAAGCATATTTAATCTGAAGGCAAAGTGGAGGAGGAGGAGAAACGCTGCTGGGCATGGATGAACGAGCCAGGGCCAGGGCTGCGAAGAAATTTAACAAAACAATGAGTAATTAATATCTCTGATATTAAATAAATTGTTATGGCTTTGTTTTTTGTTTATTTTAAGATTTTTTCTTCATCCGTTGATAAATGAATTGAAATTAAAATATTTCATTAAGATAAAAGCAACGTTTTTGTTCTACTCGTTTTTTCATTATTATTATTATTATTATTTTTTCTTATACATATACATAACATTTTAAATAGAAAATAAGTAAAAATATACACTTGAGGAGAAAAAATCGAGCCACCTACTCTCTTAAAATACACCCACGGGTATACCCATAATTAATGAAATTGCAGAAGGACAAATTAGTACATGAGGGTCGAAATAATATTTTTATTTCAATTTTTAGCTTTTATTAAATTTTTTTACTTAAATCTATATAAATTATTAAATAGAACAGTTCAATATTAAAATCATTTAAAATAAAGGTTAGTCTATATATAAATTATTTATCAAATTTCAACATTAAAAATAACTTCAAATTTAAATTTAAATAGAAATTGAAAATTAATGCATTGCTTTGAGTGAATCTTTAAGAATTATCTAATAATCCCTTTAATTTCAGAGGAAAAATAAATAACAATTTATAATTTTACTTTGTAAAAAAAAATCAATACTTGAAAATGATGGATGGGGGAAAGAGGAACTTGTGAACCGGACACAAACAAAAGGACTCGAGGATAGACATTCTACTGAGAGCTCTCTAACATCATCAACCCTTTCTGCACAGAGCTTTCTAACTCTATCAACCCTGTCGAGCTCTCTGAACCTATGCTCTCACTATATCTTTCTACATATCTCTATACAGCATCTCGAATTATCATTCTAACCAGAGACCATTCCATTCATATATATATGTCCGAGGCACTCACTATATGTGACCTTCTCCGAGAAAAGGGACCAAGTGTGTGAAAATGAAGTTTTGAGAAAAACGCATTTAAAGTTTCATAACGCATTATCACTTTGAACACACCTTCAGTTGGGAGATGCAATTTGGTATGGTTAGTTATGATTGGGTGCCGACTTTGGTGACGTCATGCCTATGTGGTGACGTATTTTTTGTAAAAATAACTATAAGAAAGGAAAAGAATAAAGTGACGCTTCAGTCTTGTGCCAACTGTATAACGAGTGTTATCAATATCTCAAAAGTTGTTTCGCAATTTTGGTTCTTTTGTAATTTTGTTACTAAGCTGATGTTAATTTGAAGTAATTTTTATAAAAATGGATATTTCTGACAGTTTTGATGATGATTTAAAAAGACTAGACTCGGTTTATGGCGATGATGAGATCGATATGACGTTATCTGAAAGTGTCGGTGCTAATACTTCGGGACTAACTGAAAATCAAAGTTTTTTGCATGATGTTTGCGAAATTCGAAGACTGACGAAAAAAAAACAATTTAAAACCAAAAAATCAAAAAAAATAAAACTTTAATGTTTTTCTAATTTTTATCGATTTTCCCAAGTTCGTTTTGTACGTTTTTATGGGGTAAATAAATTTTTATCAGAAATCTAACTCATTTCATCTTATTCTACACCCTTTTAGGTACCAGAATCCACTCTTAAGTCCAAACCCGTTTTTTGACACACTAGGTCCATTTTCTCGGAGAAGGTCACATATATATATATATTAATTGGAGCCAACTTGCTACCAGAAGAGAAGCAAACGTGAAAATTGGAACCTTTTCAACACCGGCCATACCACAGGCACCGAGAATTCCTTTCGAGTGCACCTATATATTCACTTATTGGTGCTGAAGTACAAATCGGAGTCAAAGTGACGGAAGGAAGAGTTATCCTATACATTTGGTCCATAAGGAATGTAACATCTTCACATAAATTTTCTTAAACAACCCATTTTACTTCTGTTCACTTCAATTAATGATAAAAGAAAAATAAATTCACATAGTTAAAATTTAAATAATTCTCTAAAAAAAATTTATTATTATTGAAAACCACACATCCATCCTTTTTGTTTTATTTGCATTTTGTTTTATTATTTAAATTCATTTTTTTACTTAAATTCAGTAACGTAGCTTATTTAAAATTCCATCCATTTCAGCAACAAGCATTGAGAGAGAGACTACCCTGAGTAACACCCGCCATTCAAGAAATAGTATCTAAGCAAAGCATTGCTATAAGAGCAAACCCACGTCACCTCAGATCCATAGTCAAAATCAAACATCCATCATCACTATACCCACTGCACTCTTTTTCTAAAACTTGACTTTTTCAGATTCTAGGCATTGGATTGGAATAAAAAAAGGTGTCATAAGTTAGGTAATTTATTACAGTTTAATAAGAAATAAAAATTGTTACACTTTGTACACACATTTTTTGATATATGAAAAAAATAACAACACAAGCAAACTTTGTAATTTTAAGATAATAAAGAATAATTTCATTATTTTTCAAATTTATCTTACACAATTTATTTTTATTTTTCTCAATAAATTTAATTTAATTTAATACAGAAATTTAGAATTAAACATTAGGTACACTTTATTTCCAATATCTTAAAATTGTACAAAGTTTGCTTATGTTCTTAATTTTATTTCTATATATCAAAAAAATTTGTGTACAAAATGTAATCCAATTTATTTCTTATTAAACTGTAATAAATTCCCTAACTTATGACATCTTTTTTTATTCCAATCCGATGCCTAGAACCTGAAATAAGTCAAGTTTTAGAAAAGAGAGTAAGGTGGCTCGATTTTTTTGTCCGCAAGTGTATATTAATGGAGAAACTTTTTTAAAAATATACTAAAAAAGATGAAAATAAATTTTTCTTTACTTTCTACATAAAGGGGCGTACAAATTGAACATGTTTCCTCATCAAAATTGCGCCCTTTCGTAAATTGTCTAAATATAAAATAAAAATATACATTTTAACTAAAAAAAAGTCATGAATTTTACAAAAGATTTTTATTTTCTGTTTTAGAACAAAAATTAGCCTGTAAAAATGCACTTTCAATAGTCTTAAACTGGAAATTGACCCTTACTTGCCTTCTTCCACGCAAATAGATTTTCGAAATCTGCTTTTTCGGTTTCTTCTCCCTCTACACTGAGCATAATCTTTTTTTGACCCATAAATACGAAAGTATTAGTTTTAACCATAGAGTAATATAGAGTGGAAGGCTACGGTATATCGAAAAAGCGCCTTCTCAGGGCGAAAATTTGTCATATATAAAAGATACATACCTCTTTGTGTTTTATATACCTATATATATATATAAGTGCATATTTTACTCTTGTTAAAATTGTTTAATCATCCGCTACTTGTTTGTGACTTCACCAAAATGTCGCGGTCGTAAATTCGCGATATAAACTTTCGACAATTTAAATTATAATGTTTAGAAATTTAATATATATTTCGGTGAATTGGCGAAGCATTTTTCTTTTATAATAAATTATTTGTTTAAGGGTCATATTTTGCTGGGACAGGTGGCTGACTGAGGCCTTTCCTTCTCTTATTATAAAAAACGTGCTTTTCAACAATAGACGAATATTTGGTGGAATATGGTGGGAAAAGCAATTGGAATAACAATAAATTTAAATTGACATGTTTACATAAATGTGGATGGCTCTTAGCAACAGATGCCAAGTGAATTTGTGGGTTTCTCCGAATTTTGCCAGAAACTCGTGAGAGAATTTTCTCTAGAAGGAATTCTAAAACTGGGCGTTTCAATTATGTCACCACGCCTTACTCATTAGGGTATTAACCAATCAGAGGTCTGTGGAAAATTCACAGGGTCCTGTCAGAGAGTTCGGGGGTGGAAGTCAGTCAGCCAAGCAGTCAGTTTTTGGAGAGCAGTGAGTTTGTAAAGACCAGCAGAGAGAGAGACTTCAGTTAGGAAGTTGAGTGAGTTAAAAATGTACAATTCCCCTTATGCCAAATAAAAACTATGTAAAATAAAAATGTGTGCTAATTCAACCCTTGCCTAGAGATAGCGAACTTTTTCCTCAACAACACACATCTTCCAGCAAACGGCAGGCGAGGCAAAAAGAATCCACGATCTACGAGGTTCGCGTTACCCTTAGTAGGCATTCATAATCCTTCGGAACTATGAAAGGCCCGCTATAAATAAAACAAATAATGTGTTCGCGCCCTTAACCACTGGCGCGCGACAAAATTTGTCCCGTAGAGAGCGGCTCCTGCCATTTTATTTCCCAATGGTCCTCGCCAGGGAGCTCTGTAACTCGTATACGCTAAAATACATTGGCTCCTAATGGAGCCTTCCACTCTATATTTTACTCTATGGTTTTAACTTACTGGAAGGTCTTACATTTTTTTTTCTTTTTTTGAATAATATTTTTTTTTATTAATTCTTGAAATTGATAAAAATACCCTAATAAGTAGGCATGTTTGCGAAATTTCAAGAAAATAGATATGAGAAAAGTAGGTTAAAATTCGATTACAATATTTCACCCAAATAAACAGACAGAGTTGAATAAAAAAAAGTATGGAAAAAAAATGTTGATTTGAAAAAAGCTAAGAGATTCCTTTATCAAGCAAAATGGATATATAAGTAGTAGGTATAACAGCAGCGAAATCAAAACAAAATCAACTCTATGAATTATTTATTTATCTTTGAATATAAATTTCTGATGTTAGAACATTCTAAAGCAGAATGTTAGCTTTAGTGGAAAAAGAAAATACTCTAGATTTATACTTCAATATTTTATTGTTTGTTCATATTTTATCGAACGTATCCTTTTTCTTTATGATGACATATTCAAGAATTTCAACTTGACAATTCTACTACTGTATAAATAGAAGTTTCATTTAAATTGTCATTCGAATTCGTTTTTAGTGTAAACTTCAAAAAAGTTCACATGATTTTTTTATATCTTCATCATAGAAATTATTAAAATTTGAATTTTTATTTAAATCACACATAATTAATTATAATTATTTATTGAACACGAACAAATACAATATAACTACTAATTATTATTATTATTTGTTCTTGTTCAATAAAATAATTATAACCTATTATGTGTGATTTAAATAAAAATTCAAATTTTAATCAAATTATTCACAAAAAATAAAAGCTTCAACAGCTTAAACATCACTAATAGAAATAGATTGTTTAGTCAATAGCCCGGGCAAATTAGACCTAAAAAAGGCCGGGCTGGCCAATTAAAATGCACAAGATGGAAATAATTTTAATCTAGGGGAATCCCAAATAAGAGTTATATGAGTTTGCGACGGTTTCTGCCTGGTGCTAAATTTTTGAGGGCCTAAAAACTACGAAAATTTTAGACTTTTTTTCTGGTTTTGACTTATAACTCGAAAACCATCCATCTTACAGAAATTTACACTCTTAGCAAAATGAAAGTGCATAAAATTTCGCGTCGAAAAACGTACTTAAAAGTTAAAATCGGTTCAGTCGCTTAGCTACAATCGATCGTCAAATATAGGCAATTTTTATCAACATGGCGGAAATGTGAATTATGCTCATTTATAGGTGGTCAAAAGAAACTACTCTTCAAATTTTTGCGCTTCTGACCCTCATAATAGTTGCCAATTGGCTAAAAAATGAGATTGGCAAAGTTTCATCTTAATTGGACAACGGTAATAAGGTTGAATTTCTTGAAAAACTGCAAAAAATTTTGTTGGCTTGAGGTTTTATCTGGCCAACTTTTTTGTTAAAACTTTTAGATTTGGAGATATCGAGCATTTTACAAGACAGGGCACACGGTCCGCGGACTACAGTTTAAGAATCGCTGGTCTAAAACACAACCTTACTTTAATACTTCGGTATTAAAAAATGTATTATATTTAAGTATTAATCCTGGATTAATCTATTTTATTAACAATATTTTATTTCTTTTTGTTTCAGGTAAGAAATCAACTTTTTCTGATAATACCTACGTGAAGTTTATTGGTGAGTTTAAAATGAAGTATGTGGAACACGAGCGATGCTCGGAAATTTTTTGATTAAGTTGCAATCGATATATTAATATTATTATTAATTTTAAATTCAGGTAAAAAGGTCGATTTTTAATCGCAGCCAAAATAAAATAAAATTGAAATAAAACTGAATTTATATTTTTAACCAACGTTTTGACCAGCTATGGCCATCATCAAGACGTATCATTGGCCACAAAGTTTTGAATGTAATTTCAATTAAAAATAATATTAATATACACGGAGGTTCTTTCGTTGACCCTTTTAAATCCTAAAGAAGGAGGTAAGATCCTTCGAATTGTCGGATTTTTTGAGAGAATGAAAATTATTTTATAGAAAAATGCCTTTTATTAATTAAATTGACAAATTCTAATATAATATAATATTTCTAATGATCTATTAGTGGAATTTAAAATAAAAAAAACAATTAATTTTATTAAAAGATAATTGAAAGAAATGTAATTATAAATTTTTATTTAAACATCCACCTGTGAATAATTATTTCAATTAACAAAAAACCCATCAAAAACAACTTAGCCGAAGATGAGACCATGACAGATCGAAATGTCAACCCAAAAACCCCCTAACCCGTGAATTTCATCCAAATCGTTGAGAGCCGTTTTCGAGAAACCCATTCTATATATATTATATACAAGAATTGCTCATTTTACACCTAGACAATTAATAAGTGAACAAATTCAACTGTAATTTAATTTCTACAATTCCAATTAAAAATTTAACACCACACACAGGCTGATTAAGTTTTCTAATACTAGTTTTTCTTTCCTTCCCCTGAACGATGTATAAATCTCGACATGGCAATTTAACTTTATTTCCCTCCAATAACTAATATTTTACAGTGAACAAGGATAATACCCGAACGCCATATCATTTAACACCGCTTAGTGATTGGAATTTCAATCCTACGCTTCTTCTTGTTCGCTCCCCAAAAACTAATTACTTAGATAGAGGGGGGTGGCAGGGGGTGGGGGGGTTGTTTTACTCAAACTCGTTCTTCTTCATTGCCTGGGACTAATAAGTAATAATATAAGGAAGAAAAGCGATAGCAAAACCACCTGAGGCATTATCCTACTAATATCGTTTACCTTGTTTATTTATGATCTACAGGTC
The DNA here is from genome assembly GCA_024734495.1 of Forficula auricularia. Lineage (NCBI taxonomy): Eukaryota > Metazoa > Arthropoda > Insecta > Dermaptera > Forficulidae > Forficula > Forficula auricularia. The sequence continues at coordinate 4,711,112 of JALMQS010000187.1, read as the reverse complement.
TATGTTTAGAACACGAGGGAGGGGCTTATTAAAAGTTGTTGCAAAATTCACCATGTCAAATGAACGAAATATTATAAAGTTAACAAGCAAGGTTTTGAGTTACAAAATACCTTACATTAAAAAAAAATCAACATTAGATTAAAATTAAGTTGAGGATTCGGATCATGGAAAATGCTGGATATCTATCAATCTAAGAGTTTTATCAAAAAAGTGGTCCAAGTAAACGTTCAAGCCAATAAAATTTTCTAGAGAACGAGATAGAAATCAAGTTTCTAGGATGAGTGGTTTTCATTTTATGAAGGAAAAACTGAGATTTTTTGAAAAAATAGATCATTTCCTGGCATGTAAAATGGTGGATATCTATAGATCCAAGACTTTTAACAAAAAAATGGTACAAGTAAACGTTCAAGTCAATAAAATTTCCTAGAGAATGAGATAGGAATCAAGTTTCTATGATGAGTTGTTTTAATTTTATGAAGAAAAATCTGAGATTTTTTGAAAAAATAGATCATTTCTTGTCATGAAAAATGTTGGATATCTATAAATCTAAGAGTTTTATCAAAAAAGTGGTCCAAGTAAACGTTCAAGCCAATAAAATTTTCTACCTAATGAGATAGGAATCAAGTTTCTAGAATGAGCGGTTTTCATTTTAAAAAGAAAAACTGCGATTTTTTGCAAAAAATTGCAGTTTTTCAAAATGTCAACCTCATTACGGCACGGATTATCATTATCCAATTAAGATGAAACTTTGTTTAAATTGTAGAAAATTTAATCTAGTTTAAAAATGTATAGAGTGGGCTTTGTCGAAAACGTGCTCCTTCATGGTCAAAATGGGAAAAAATCAAAAAAAGTGCGAGTTTTTGGGATAGGTATTCAAAAGTGATCCCGGGGGCTGTTTTTTGGATCCCCATTAAAAATCGAACTACTAGACCAATTTTGCATTCTTTTTTTTTAATCAACGCAGAATTTTGTCCTCTAAAATTTACTATAGGGCGGTTTTTACAAAATATCGACCGTTTTTGAGTTATAAGCGAAAAACTGGAAAAAGTCCGAACATTTCGAGGTTTTTCGGCCACCAACAATTGTCCCCCACACTTTCGAGGTCTCAAACTTAGATTTGGCATACCCACACCATACCAAATGATCCTAGAAAAAAAACATTTTCCCGCAATTAATGTAAGCTGAACTACTTTTTGGATCCTCTATTTACTGGGCTATAAAAGAAATTACTAGAATTATCGAAACATTTGTATTTACAATGGGTCTAACAACATCAATATACTTGTTCGGTTAAATTCTGTTGTCAGAAAAAATATATATATACTCTGATGTATATGTATTTGTGTATCTATGAAGCAATATTAACTTTTTTTTTTTTTATTCTCTAAAGGGAGATTTTCCATTTGACAATATTAAATGTATATTGAGATTCTTTAAAAAAACATCCTCTTATAAAAAGCCACTCGAAAACTAAATTTACATTCTATTCTAAATGGAGTTTTGCATTTTATTTTGAGATTTTTTTTTTTTAATTCAAAAAATTAATATTAAAAGCAGGATTTTTTTTATTCTATCTATATTTTATAATATATAAATATAATTTGTAGGGATTTAACAAGCTTCATTTTTGTACATACAGGGTGCATAGGAAAGTCCCTTTAACCTGAAAATACTTGCGAACGGAGAGTGCTACAGCCACGCAACAATGGTATAGTAAAGCGACTATGCCCGACCTAATGCAAACGACACCAGCGCCCCTAGTGGCGAAATGTGGAAGTTAGCCATTGCAAATCGAAAACGAAAAGAGATAGAGCAAAATTTCCAATTAGAAAGTTTTAGAGCATCAATTAATTAGTACGAAACGATATTTGGTTTACACGGAAAGGATAAATTACTGCCTGTATCCAAAAATGTCCGTAATCTATGCGCGACTGTTCTACTCTACATATTTACATTTCGGAAATGTAGCAGTGTGCAAATGCAGTTTGTGACTTTGTACTGTACTGTAATGTCTGAAAACTTTAATTTCCAATGCATTTAAAATTTTAGTTTAAAAGGTGTTGGCGCTCGCTTGATACAAACAACATAATCTCATAGCATAAAATTATTGATGGCAGACGATAATTTGATTCCTAATGTATTGATGTAAGTACATACTAGTATTTATTCATTAAATTGTGCATATTTCTTCTTTCCTCTGGCTATTCCTTTCAAATATTTACACAAAATGGAGTGCATAGATTACGGACATTTTTGGATACAGGCAGTAATTTATCCTTTCCGTGTAAACCAAATATCGTTTCGTACTAATTAATTGATGCTCTAAAACTTTCAAATTGGAAATTTTGCTCTATCTCTTTTCGTTTTCGATTTGCAATGGTTAACTTCCACATTTCGCCACTAGGGGCGCTGGTGTCGTTTGCATTAGGTCGGGCATAGTCGCTTTACTATACCGTTACCTCACTTGCGTGGCTGTAGCACTCTCCGTTCGCAAGTATTTTCAGGTTAAAGGGACTTTCCTATCAGGTGCAAAAAAGTGGAACACTTAGATTGATTGGGTATCAAAAGAGGGCATGTAGCTGGTCTCCTTGACATCAACCCTAATTCCCGGAGACGTCTTCTGATATTCCAAACACTTAGGTTGACTTGTCGAGTTTGTACCATAGAAGGCTCTGTTGAATTTAGGCTGGTGTACAATGCCGATCCCTCAATACCTCCAATAGTATTCAATAGTCATCTCTCTTATTTGAAGCTCTAATTCGTCCAGATCCCGGTCTCCTGGCATAAGAGTTTGTTTCTCTATATCGTTTTCCAGCACTGTGGATACTTTCAACCGATGCTTTAAGTCCTTGAGCGATATACCGATACGATCATCCATCATTTATATTAGAGCTACAGTTTGAGCTACTTGCTCGGTCTTTAGAGGCTTTATGCTTGGACAATATTTCAAATTAAATTAAATTAAAAGATGAGATATTCAAATCGAACTGATATACATTAAAATATTCAATTTTAACTCGATATTATACTATAATAATTTAATACAATTCAATAATGGGATCAGATTTCAAACATGAAAATTTATGTTAGTTTAAATAAATTTAATTTTAAAGAGTTTAAATTAAAGTAATACATTGTTTTCACTGTAAAAATGTTTTAAAAATATGTGTACAATCACAGAATGTATTAAAAGTTTAAATAAAATATGTTTTTTCTGAAAAATATTTGAAAAAACTAAATTTTTCTAAGTGTTCTACTTTTTTTGCACACCACAGTGTATATTTTTTTATTCTATAAAAGTATAAAATAATTAATTAACAGGAATAGGCAGGAATTGATAAAAATAAAAAACAGAGTTTTTATTAAAAAAAATAGACGTTTCGTCGATTAATTTCGACTTCTTCAGTGGCTCATTTAACACTTTGTCAAAAGACAATTCCACTACGCGACGAAACATTCTTTAATTTTTTTTATTTAAACTATAATACATTGTTGGATGTCTACTGCTCAAGAATCTTGAACTTTTACACACTTGAACAATCAAAATTTATCACAAAAAATAATAATCCTTTCTTTGTTTGTTTAAAGAGTAGAAACATATTATTTTTTTTTTGTATAAATTTGATTGTTCAAGTGTGTAAAAGTTCAAGATTCTTGAGCAATTGGGGCATGATCCAACAATGTATTATAGTTTAAATAAAAAGGATTAAAGGATGTTTCGTCGCGTAGTGGAATTGTCTTTTGACAAAGAGTGATAGAATGAGCCACTGAGGAAGTCGAAATTAATCGACGAAACGTTCGGCCCATTTAATAAAAACTGTTTTTTATTTTTATCCAATTCCTGCTATTCCTGTTAATTAATGCTTATTATGGATACGAGTGATCTACCGTTGTATAAAATAATATTTAAAACAATATTTT
>JALMQS010000187.1:4691526-4706832 GCA_024734495.1 Forficula auricularia | reverse complement strand
TTTGAAGAAATATTGAAAATTTTGATGTTTTTATTCGGCCTGCACCCACGGGTGTATTTTTATATATATTTTATAGTAATTACTATACAGTTGCCCAAATTCTAATTGTGAGATGTTTTGTCCACTATTTTTCATTAGAATCCATGCATTATGCATTATAACATCCAGAATCCAAGTAAAAATGGGCCAATACCATTTTTTACCTGACAACCTTCCCATATATTTTAAAGAGATTTTTATAAAGCAATGATATTGAGGTACATTTTTTTCATGTCAATAACTCACTACTTTTGTTACAGGCTCGCCAATTGGCAAGTGGAAGCAATTGATACCACAGCGTTGTCAACCCATTTTACTATTATAATATTTTCATCCTTACACAGTTGTCTTTCAAATGTGTCTCTAGATTTTTTCATCTCCTTCGACTTAGATATTGGGCAATCTTTTGAAATTTACTTTTCATGAAACGTTCCAGTACCACCATATCCTTGATTTTTGAGATGAGATAGTAAACTCATGGATGTAAATAAATTATCAAAATATAATTTTAAGGCAAACTAGATTTAGAGCCTGAAGATGATCCAGCATTTGCACCAAAGTAGCAGCTGCCGGTTACCTTGCTTCATATTCATCATTAGCTTGTGGATTTTTTCCTTGATAAACCTCAAAATTGATCAAATATCCACTCTGCATTCAAACACCAAACTTTGTACCCAAAGCGTATGGGTTTTCCTCTTATGAATTGCTTGCAACTGTGTCGTCCAAACAGCGCGACCATACTTTCATCAAAATTCCAAGTGTTGTTCTGGAACAAATAATTCTAATACCCGAACTTGGACCAAATCGAAAAGTGGACGTAATTTCCACATTTTGTCTTCGGAATTAATTTTTGTATTGTCAACAAAATGAATATTTTTGGAAATTTCCAAAAAACGGACTCGTCTCTTTGCGTTTACAACTAGCTCATTTCGGCGATCTAGTGATGCCCCCAATAAGAACGCTAGCTCGGGACGGAATTATATCCGGATAAATAAAAATTGCGATAAATACTTTCAATTCGTCAGAAGAAAGATTTAAATTTTTAAAATTTTTTGGATAGAATATTTATTTTTGATTCTCTTATAATCAAATTAATAACATCAATATTTTTCAAATGATTTTCAATGGTGTTTGATTTCTGCGTAATCTAAAAATTTGGGCTCGGGAAAGAACACAAGAGACTGTATAGTATCATTATTTTTCCTACAATATTGTTTTTTTTCTGGATTTTTTTTACGGTGTTTTCATAATGAAAAATATGTATTAGATAACTAAGCACTTCATTATTATATTAAATATAAAATGTAATCAGATATCAATATTTTAATAATAATAAGTAATAATAAAAATACTGTTTTATTCCAAACTTTCAATCTTTTATTTCATATTTACCTATATTTTCATTTTTATGCTTTTATAGCTGATTTCTTTATAAAAATAGAAATTAAGATTGAAAGCCATCTAGATCGGAAGTTTTTTATGAGATTATCTCATTAATAATTCCTTATCTAGATGGCTTCATTCTTAATTTCTATTTTTATCTTTAATTATTTAGTGAGGAAAAAATAATTTTAAATTTCCTGCCTCCATTTTAATGCACGCGTGCGTAAGTGCCATGTGTCAAACTAGCGCCATTGGCGGTGAAGCTTGTAAACTTTGAATTTCCTTTCAGATCGTGTGAGTTCACTATCTATAGCATAGATAAAAGATAGGTTTTCAAAGTCATAAAAGTATAAAATTCACAAATCTTCCATTTCACTTGTAATTGTACATTTTTAAAGAATTTATTTTATTTTGAATATGGAAAGAATGGAAGAAAATACTACAGAGGTAATAAAAATAAAAACTAAAAATAAAAGAAATAAGTGTCTTCGTAAAAGACAACATTCCTCCGATGAAGAAATTAAACAGGATTCTGATGAAGATATAAGGTTGGTTTATTATTCATTTCTTCAATTGTATATAACTATTTTATTAAATTAACTTTTTATTTAGATATGGTACTATAATGTTTTAAAATTATAAATTGTGGTGTTTTTTGAGGCTCTTGAAAACCTTGGAAACAGATGTAATGTCTTCGTTAGGAAAAAGAAATACATTTTCTTTATATTCTAGCAAATTTATTTTCATGAAAAACTTATGAGACTTTTCAGGGGATATTCTCACACCATCATCAGTCTAAAAAGAAAACATATCACATGTCATTCACAAGATAAAAGAAGAAAAGAACTCACCCAAGCTTTTCATAATATAGTACATATGTCTGTGTAGAATGTCATTTTTTTACAATTAATAACATTATAATTAAAAAGCTTGTAATAAAAATAACAAATTAGAATTAATTTTAATTAATTAACCTAAATAAATCAAATAAAAAACCTTCCATATTTGCTATTTACCTGGAGGTATTTTGTGTGTTAAATTGTTATTAATATATTATGTCAATATCAGTGAATAACCAAGGGACCCGGGTTCGAATCCGACTCGAGGCATCCAGCTAAAATCTGACCCCGGGAGTAGAGACAAATTTGAAAAATAAATATATAGTATCGTAAAGTGGCTTATGGCTAAAAAGGCCGAAAAGCCAAAAAAAAAAAAAAAAAAAAAAAAATATCAGTGAATATATCATATATATAATGAAATGTTTTAAATCTTATAAAATGCCTTTTTTATAAGTTGTTTTCTATAGTTATTCCTCTTAAACATTTTCATAATATACACTCACCGGCAAAAAAAATGCAACACCTAATTTTTTTTATTTTGTATATTTTAATTTTATAATATTTGAAAAATTGTATTGATTAATCTAATTTAAGAAAATTTGATATTTTGAAACAATGTTAGAGATTTGTAATTAAATTATTAATAATATAGATTAAAAGTGTTTAAAGTTATTTAAAATGATATAAATGTTTTAACTTTGTTAAAAAATTAATATTATAAAAGTAAAACATTAAAAATTAAAAAAAAAATTAGGTGTTGCGTTTTTTTTGCCGGTGAGTGTAGTAACATATATATGTGTAGAATGTTATTTTCTTTTTACAATTATTAACATTATAATCATAAAGCTTGTAATAAAGATAACCAATTAGAATTAATATTAATTTTAATTAATTAACTCAAATAAATCAAACAAATTTTTTCATATTTGCCATTTACCTGGAGGCTTTTTTGTATTTTAAGTATTATTAATATAGTATATGTCAATATCATTGAATATATCATATATATAATTAAATTGCCCACACCCACTCACTATGGTGACCACATCTCTTGAATTTATTTGATAAATTCAAAAAGAGATAATATGCTATGATATTACACTAGAAATGTCATAAACACGTTTGTTTCTACAAATCTTATTACATCGACTCTGTCGGTTAATGAACAAATTTATGAATATATCACTCTAAAAATGATGATATCACATTGTATAAACAATTATGCAAAAATGCATGTATTGGAATAGTGACTCAACATCTCGTCATATATAGAATCTCTTCTATCCTTTTAGTATATTTCGGTTTGATCCTGCCCAAATATGCTATATTATGTCTATGACATATATAGAGAGAGATACTCTATCTTTTAGTATATTCAGAGATTGTTCTGGATATGCTTAATTATGCCGAGATGTCGTTGGCCATGATTGGTTCTGTGTCTCGCTCACCGGCTTCCATGGTTGGGGTACCACGGCGTCCACGTAATCAGGAACTGACAAACCTGCAAGCCTTATTGGTGTTGCCTGGCATTATGCTTGCTAATCAGTGCGGGCGGGGGACGTACGTGTATTGTACCCGCTTGCGTGTCATGACTTAGACATGACAAGGTACCTGGCTAAACCTCTGATTTAAAATGGCCCAGCGGGTACATCTGACGGTGGTGCAGATTGGGCATAGCGAGCCCACGCTGTGTGCGTGCTAGTCAGCGCGGGACGGGAAGATAGTACCGGTCGCGTATCATGAATGGATTTTATTCATCATGGTAGGGTACCTGGCCGCACCCATGACTTAAAAAGGCCCAGCGGGCACATCCGACGGTGGTGGGCTGTCATTAACTTGATGATTTACCCCCGGCAGACATTGGGCATAGCAAGCCCTCGCTGTGTGCGTGCTAATCAGCGCGGGTTGGGAAAGTACATACGTGTATTGTACCGCTCGTGTGTCATGAATGGATTTATCCGTCATGATAGGGTACCGGCCACACCCCTGATTTAAAAACGGCCCGGCGGACACATCTGGCGGTGGCCTGGGTGTCATTTACTTGGCATCTAATACCCCTGTCAGATATTAGGAGTGGCGATCCTTCGCTGTGTGTATGCCAACGGTGAACACATCTGAAAGTGAAGTGCGGCTGTCATTTAATTGATGTCTTACAAGTCACTCAAGAATAAGGGTGTGGCGCCCCTCACCGTAGTGAATGCCAATCTGTACCACTTGAATGTGGTATGCATGGTTTACACCATGTAGAAGAGGTTGCCGACTTCCAGATTTAACAGGCAAGCCTGGGTTGGCACAAAAGGTGGCGAATCGTTGGCCAAACGGACAACCGGTCGCGGACCTGGGCTGGAGATTCTGAATCTTCACATCCCATAAGCTGTTTTACAGCGGGCGTGGTCCGGCCCGGACGATTTGCTAGCGCTTCGTCAGGTGTACACGATGTTGCAATCGTGTCAGGCAAACCAATCGCACATACAGTCGATCACGTACTGGGACTGTGGGAAGAGAGTCCGAATCTGAAGAGGTGGAGCATGGAAAGTCATGTGTAAGAGAAACCTCGAGCAACCATACCAAAGGTTGTTAAAAACTAATGGTGCCATGGGGAATGGAGAAAGCCCTAGGGACGAAAGTTCTTAGCTCCATTCGACTGAGGTTGGACTCGTGGTGGCAAAAGGTTTCGACTAGATAGATGTTGTTAACTCGCCAGATGTTGATAGGTTCAACACTAGCGAGGGTGGATTACACGCCCGCTGTATTTCACGTATACCTCTGTGTATACACTTACACCTTGATTGATGCCATTCGTGGCTCTCTCAGGGTTACATACGAGACGAGAGTCCTGTATGCGCTGGTTGCGAGTGCGAGTGAAGGCCGTTGAGGGTATAGACTCCACTTTAAACAATTCGGTGCGTCTTGCGCTGTCAGATCAAATGGGTGTACCCAGTTTTTGACCTAGGGGGGGGGGGGGGGGGTAAATCCGCTACAGGTTGGCAACTCAAAAACAATTTTCAAATTCCCGGTTCTCCCGGCCAAAAACTTCAATTTCTCCCGGTTGACAGTAGCCGATTAACAATTATTTGTAAAAGGTCAGCCCATAATTATACGAGCAAAAAAAAGGCCAATCTGCTACTAATAATTATTTCTCACCTCTCTGGTCATTTGTCTCCATTTTCCCGGTTATATATCGAAATTCCCAGTTTTTACCCTCAATTTATTTCAAAAGCAATTTTCTTGGATTTTCTGCAATGCGAGTTAAAACGAGTTCTGTGAAAGAATCCGCCAAACTATTTAAAAGTTTTCTATGTACGATAAGCTAGTCCAGTGCCTGGAGCGTTAAAAACATGAAAACCTCGGATTTCAGTTACAGTGAATGAAATTTAAAAATTCAAAATGTAATGTTTAGCTAAAAATATATATATATATATATAAAAGTTTACCTATTACAAAAAAAATTTGCATGTGGTGGTAATAGGTTTCGTTATTATTTCTTGAATGGGATGTTACGGAGATGCGAAATCCAATTTTTCGAACTCGGCAGCCCCCCCCCCCCCCCGGCCACTTTTGAAACAAAGACCACTCTATACATTTTCAAACTAGATTAAATTTGCTAAAATTTGAGGCCAGAATGAGCTCGGTAGACTCAATAATTTCCGAGATACAGCTTTGCAAAGCTTGGCAAATTTTCCAAACTTGAACATTCTAAGTTATATATGCAATTGTCTTAATATCTTCAATAACCTGTCTTATATGAGTCAGTGAAGTAAGTTTATTCAACTTAACACTTTTAAGGAGGGGGGGGGGGTCACTGTTCACAACCAGACTACTGAAATTGAAATACAAAATTTATTTATAGTTCAGACAAATTACGATTTTAACAGGAATTATCTCCCGGTAAAGGTTTTATTGATGAAATAACTTTATTGATGCACCAATATTACTACCCTAAGTTTTCACCTATATCTGAATTGTGGGCGCCTCAAAATTAGCAAATTTCGGGGTTTTTCTTTTTCAGACTTTCTTGAATAACTCTAAAACGGATTACCAAATCAAAAAGATTAGATAAATTATCTCTTTAAATTACGCGTACAGTGATAACAATTTCAAAGTTTCATCTTAATTGGATAATGGTAACCCGTGCTGCAATAAGGTTGAAGATTTGAAAAATTGCAAATTTTTTTGCAAAAAATCGGAGTTTTTCCTTCATAAAATGGAAAACACTCATCCTAGAGACTTAATTCCTGTCTCATTATCTAGAAAATTTTGTTGACTTGAACGTTTACTTGAAAAACTTTTTTGATAAAAGTCTTAGATTTATAGATATCCAGCATTGTCCATTACAGGATTTGATCCGAATCCTCAAGTGGCATGAAAAATGTTGGATATTTATAAATCTAAGAGTTCTATCAAAAAAGTGGTTCAAGTAAACGTTCAAGTCAACAAAATTTCTAAATAAGATAGGAATCAAATTTCTAGGATGAGGGGTTTTCATTTTATGAAGGAAAAATTGGGATTTTTTGGAAAAAATTGCAGTTTTTCAAAATGTCAACCTCATAAACGTCCCTTCACTAGTAACTGTAGAATAAGGCAATGCCATTAAAATAAGTAGAACTGTATTAGCGTTTGGATAGAAAGTTTCTGCATGTTAAATCACGTCTGTTAACTCTAAAGTTTCTTGTTTGTCCAAAAAACCGCCACAGCTAGGCTTCTGACTCAATCCCCTCTAATTCATAAAATGTGGAGACTTCTTCTATAGATTGGAGGAAGATGAGGAACATTCGATGGGGTTGGAGGTGACTATCCTTAAAAATAAAATAAATAATGATATTAATATAGAACTAATTGGATGTTGATGAAAGCAGTCCACGGTGGTTGTAAAAAATAAGACTATAGAGGTTTTATTATTTCACATTTATTTGTTAAACCGACGTTTCGGAGATTTATTCTCTCCTTCTTCAGGGTCTATATAATTGAGGGGAAGACGAACATTAATTAGTATTGGGATTTTCACAAATCATTCATAATATAAAAACCATATATACAAAACAAAAATAATAATCATAAATCTACTTACAACAAAAAGTCAATGAAAGTAGTTCAAAAAATAGTTACTTTCTGTCTCCTTTGACAATGCCAAAAAAACATTATAAAAATTCTTTTTCATCTCGAATAGAAAACAGTAAAAAGCAATTGATGATCCATATGTTAATGAGATATATATAAATGAATGAATGTATAACATGTCCCCACCAATCATTGGATGCGCAGAATATCGTTGCGCATATCGGTATAGTTGTTGGGTTTTTTTTTAAAATTTATATTACAATTATTTACTAATTTATAAATATGGTCATTATCAGTCCCAAAATTTTTACAAAATATATACAAAGTTCTTTTTTTTTTTTTTTTTTCCTTTTAAAAAACATAGTTCGGAACGTCATTAATATATTTACATATTATTAATATTTTTTTTTTTTTTACTTAAATTCGTCACAGGAGTTTTAAATTATTAATCAAACCATCCCAGCAAATACTCAGGTCCATCACGTCGGATCTGTAATTTACTGCGCGCGATGAGAGATTTTTAATTGTAATCATTTCCAGGATTTTTCGTTTAAAATAATTATTTTCCTGGAAAATGATATTAAATTCATTGAAATTAAATTTATGATTTTTTCTTGGGCGTGAAACGCGAGGGCTGTATTATTTTTATTCGTTTTTGAGATGGACAGTTCGTGTTCACGTAATCTCTCAACTGCCCTTCGCTTAGTTTGCCCATATATATAGCCTTTGCACGGCAGTACTTCCCTCAATTATATAGACCCTGAAGAAGGAGAGAATAAATCTCCGAAACGTCGGTTTAACAAATAAATGTAAAATAATAAAACCTCTATAGTCTTATTTTTTACAACCACCGTGGACTGCTTTCATCAACATCCAATTACATATTTATACCAGTCCGTCTCCTAAAGAAAATCTCTATCAATTAATATAGAACATTTTAACTTTATAAGGCGAATTGGACGCCCTCAGAGAATAAAATCTAGACCAGTTTTTAATATCAGATGCTAGCATTAAGGATCAAAAATGTTATCCTAAAGAATAAAAATAATTTAAAAAGTACGATAATATTATATTGATGAAGATTTTTCCGAAGGATATTCAATTAAAAAGAAAAGAATTGGATACCTAAATTAATTAAGACTAGAGAAGAGGGAAAATTTGCGCATAATTAAATACGATAAACTTATTATAAGAGAAAATCAAAATAATTTGAAGGATAATAGGAACTTCAAAAAGACCTCTAGGAGAAATAAATTCCCCAAATAGTGATAATTCCAATCCTGGTATCGTCGATAATAGAAGTAGTTTAAATGATAATACTAATAAAAATACTATAAATAAAGGAAAGAAATTAAAAATAAATGATGGGAAAATCACAACATATTTTCAAAATAAAAGTGAATCTCCTGGTGACTTGAGAGGACTTGATGAAAGAAAGGATAAGTAGGATAAGGACGGTGGAACTCGGACCTTGGAACATACAAAAAAATACAAACTCGCAATCTCGACTTCTTGCCCAGTAAGTCTGGTCAACTCGAGCATAAATGACCACAACCTCCCAAATGATATAATAAATTCAATAAATGCAATTAATTCAATAAATGCAATTAACTCAACTAATTCAACGGATCCGATTAATTCAAATAATTCAATTAAATCCAAAAATTCAGAAAATGAATTTACTAACAATGCTGAAATTAAATCTTTTGTAAAATATAATAAGACAAATAAAATTAAAAATATTCATAAAAAGAATTTAATTAAAAATAATTCTATAAAAAGAAATCTATTTAAAAATAATTTAATAAAAATAAAAATAAAATTAATAAATTTAAAAACTAATAATAGGAACACTAAATGTACGTAGTCTAAAGGATGAAGAAAGATTAATTGAACTTGAAAATGCACTTGAAGATGTTAAAATGGATATTTTGGGCCTGTCTGAAGTTAAAATAGTGGGCGAAAGAATAATTCAAAGGAAATCTGATTACATCTTCTATCACTTCGGTCAGATTAAAGGCATGAGAGGAGTGAGATTCATGATTAATAATAATATGAAAAAAAATATTTTAGAGATTAGAGGATTTTAGAACAGAATAGCCCTCCTTAAAATTGCCTATAAGAATAATTACATTGACATTGACAATCTTACAAATATATGCACCAACAGAGGAGGCAGAAGAACAGTCAATGAACGATTTTTATAACCTACTAAACAACATTATAGAAGAATAATTTTTAAGAAAAAAATAAAAACCGACTTCAAAAAATTAAATGCAACATATAAAATACACTAAAAGCATAAAAATAATTATTATCTTATTTAGTTACAACTTAACGACGAAATATTAACATGAAATTACTTTTGAAGTCGGTGCCAAACAAACTATACCTATAAGCGAGCGTACCCACCAAACGTACTAAGTAAGATCCGTCGAGTGCGATTCATAAAAGGTATATGTTTGGCACCAACTTCAAAAAGTAATTTCATGTTAATATTTCGTCGTTTAGTTGTAACTAAATAAGATAATAATTATTTTATACCTTTTAGTGTATTTTATTTGTTGCATTTAATTTTTTGAAGTCGGTTTTTATTTTTTTCTTAAAATTATTTTTATTTTTCTCTTTTTAGTGATGTTATTAATAGTGATCATATCATCACAACTTGACCAAATTAATATGACACCATCCCTAAGACACCTTTCGGATAAAAAAAGAACCATCGAAATCGGTTCATAAACAAAGAGGTTAGGTCTAAACAAACCTAATAAAAAAGTTCTAATACCTAGGAAAAAAAACGAAAAAAAAATGGGACCAATCGGAAGCTAGACTGGACCCAATGCAAAAATAATTTTCAAAATCGGTTGACAATTGGCGGAGATATGAGGTATCATAGGCACACAAAAAAAAAAAAAAAATTCAGTCGAATAGAGAACCTCCTCCTTTTTTGAAGTCGGTTAAAAATCGAAATAATAGTAAAAATAAATTAATAATAATGGGTGACTTTAATAGCCAGGTGGGGAGAAGAATAGAAGAGGAAAAGAATATTTTAGGTCCCTATGGTTACGGAAAAAGAAATGAAAGGGCAGAAAGTTTAATTCACTTATGTCAAACAAACAACTTAAAAAATTGTAAATACATATTTATAAAAAAGCTTTTAACCAAAAATATAAAAACCGACTTCAAAAATTAAATGCAACAAATATAAGATACACTGTGCGCGTGTGTTATTATCTATTTAAGAACCAACGATTACAGATAATAACAAAACTACGTTTTAAAGTCGGTGCCAAACAAACTATACCTATAAGCGAGCGTACCCGCCAAACGTACTAAGTAAGATCCGTCGAGTGCGATTCATAAAAGGTATATGTTTGGCACCAACTTCAAAAAGTAATTTCGTGTTAATATTTCGTCGTTTAGTTGTAACTAAATAAGATAATAATTATTTTATACCTTTTAGTGTATTTTTATATTTGTTGCACTTAATTTTTTGAAGTCGGTTTTTTATTTTTTTCTTAAAAATTTTTATTTTTCTTTTTTAGTGATGTTATTAATAGTGATCATATCATCAGAACTTGACCAAAATTAATATGACACCATCCTCGCTAAGACACACCCCTTTCGGATAAAAAAAGAACCATCGAAATCGCGTCTCATAACAGGGAGGTAGGGAGGGAAGGCTAGCTCGAGAAAGTGTCTCCACCTGACGTCACCAGCCGCCATCTTGCAATTGGAAAGAATAAAGAATGCCCATAAGAGCAATGCTAATATTTATATAGTTTAAACTATATATCTTTAAATAAAAAGGTTCTTAAATAGAACATATATATAAATAAATATTCAAAAATGTTATTTCTTAGATCTGCAATGAATTTAAATAGCTACTTTCAGTAAAAATTTGATAAAACAAAAGAGCGCACTCGTACCCATTATTAGGTAGATTTCGAAGAATATATGTGTATGTATGTATCCCAATTTTGTATGTGCGCTGCAGGCCGCAACATTCAACCGATTGCAATAAAATTTGGCTCTAAATTCAGTCTTGATGTAAACAAGAACGGAGTAGTTTTTGGTGACTTCAGCCCCAAAGGGTTGCAAATGGTGGGTGATTGAAATCTTAAAAAATTCATGACAACGTTAATATGCCTGATACCAATTTGGTTGCAGATACCTAATATTCTGATAATTAACCTCTACAACTTTTGTCTGAAATTTTTTTTATAGGAACAGTCTAAAAGGGGGCAGAACAATAGGGTTCGAAATCTAATCTAAACTGAAGGGAGGGTTCCTTCGTAAAAGATTAAATATTTTTTTATTAAATACTAAATATAAGGGAGGAAATAGGTGTATGGTAAAGTTATATGGATGAGCAAATCAATTTTTATTTATTTATTAAACCAATGTTTTTTACACAATTCAAAGATTAAGAATTAATAAAGTTATAAAACAAATAAAAAATTTAAATATATATTATAAAAATACCAAAAATATAGTTTTTTAAATCAGGTACAATTGTAAGAAAAAGCGAAAAACAATTAAACACATGAATGGGTTATTCAACAATTTTTAAATACATATTATAAAAATAACTAAAATATAGTTTTTAAATCAGGTACAATTGTAAGAAAATTTTGACGAATTAATATTTGGAACACGAGAAATAGAATAAATACCCGTAAAGTGCGTCAATTAAACTAACTCTAGTGTCAAAAAACTTGAAACTTTTTTAAATCAGGTACAATTGTAAGAGAAAAGCGAAAAACAATTAAACACATGGATATTAGGTTTATTCGACAATTTTTAAATACATATTATAAAAATAACTAAAATATAGTTTTAAATCAGGTACAGAATTGTAAGAAGAATTTTGACGAATTAATATTTGGAACACGAGAAATAGAATAAATACCCGTAAAGTGCGTCAATTAAACTAACTCCTGATGTCAAAAACTTGAAACTAGTTTATTGTTTTAAAAGGAAAATTAAAATATATACAGTCTAATCTAAACATAAACAATTTTAATAAAAAACAAAAAATGTATGAAGAAAATCAAACTTGTTTTTTATCACTGTTAATAATAAAAAGAACTGTCTTAAAAGATGGATACTATTAACATACGTTTCAGATGGGAAGAAGGTTTTTGTACCAATCGCAAGATGTTGGCAGCTGGAGAAATGCCTGTCCTGACTGGAGACACCCGCACTCCTATACTTTTCTAGCCTAGCTGTTCCTCCTTAGCTCCTTGGTACAACCTTCTCTTCCATCTGAACGTATGTCAATAGTATCCATCTTTACAGACAGTTTCTTTATTATTAACAGTGATAAAAAACAAGTTTGATTTTCTTCATATTTTTTTGTTTTTTATCGAAATTGTTTTATGTTTTAGATCATTTCTATATATTTTAATTTCCTTTAAAACAATAGTTTCTTATTTCTATGTGTTCAAAATTAATTCGTCAAACAATGTACCTGATTTAAAACTGTTAAATTTTTTAGTTATTTTTATAATATGTATTTAAAAATTGTTGAGTAACCCAATCATGTCCGATTGTTTTTCGCTTTTTCTTACAATTGTACCTGATTTAAAAAACTTGTATTTTTGGTATTTTTATAATATATATTTAAATTTTTTATTTGTTTTTATAACTTTATTAATTCTTAAATCTTTCAGAATATGTGTAAAAATATCTGGTTTAATAAATAAATAAAAATTGATTTGCTCATCCATATAACTTTACCATACACCTATTTCCTCCCTTATATTTAGTATTTAATAAAAAATTTTTAATCTTTTACGAAGAACCCTCCTTCGCGCGTTTTAGGTTGATTTCGAACCCTATTGTTCTGCCCCTCTTTTAGACTAGTTCCTGATAAAAAAAATTTCAGACAAAAGCTGTAGAGGTTAATTACTCAGAATATTTAGGCATCAAACTGCAATAGGTGGTATCAGGCATATTAACGTTGTCATGAATTTTTTAAGATTTCAATCACCCACCATTTGCAACCCTTTGGGGCTGGAAGTCACCAAAACTACTCCGTTCTTGTTTACATCAAGACTGAATTTAGAGCCAAATTTTATTGCAATCGGTTGAATGCTGTCGGCCTGGCAGCGCACATACAAAATTGGGATACACTCACATACACATATATTCTTCGAGAATCTACCTAATAATGGGTACGAGTGCCTTTTTGTCTTATCTCAATAGGTTTTTACTGAAAGTAGCTATTTAAATTCGTTGCAGATCTAAGAAATAACATTTTTGAATTATTTATTTATATACATGTTCTATTTAAGAACCTTTTTATTTAAAGATATATAGTTTAGAGCTATATAAATATTAGCATTGCTCTTATGGGCATTCTCGATTACTTGCCATTATGCAAAGATGGCGGCTGGTGCCGTCAGGTGGAGACGCTTGCTCGAGCTAGCCGTCCCTCCCTACCTCCCTGAAAAACCCTATAATATAGTGTCTATACAATGTGTGTCTATATGTCCGAACATTGTAGCTAGTAAGCTAAATAATAAACAAACTTGAAATTTACATGTCATATGTATTGAAATTTTAATGTAAGATATACTATTTATATTTATCTAGATTAATTTGCCGCAACGCTGACGTAATGCTGCCAAGAGAGGCGCCATCAGTAAATTTGCGGCAAATTTGAAATATAATCGTAAATTGGACTCAAATTTCGAAATGATTAATTAATGGCAGGCACCTAACATACGTGCTAACAGATCGGGCACTCTGGACTGGGAGATTGAATATATAACATCTCAGATTTCAAATTCATTAGGTGATCCATCCAAGTGTCATGCGGGCTAAATAGCAAAATGAGGTTGGATTGTAGCTAGATGGATCATATCTTTTTCATTCTCTCTTGGTCCAGACTTAAGACTCAGCAGACTCCAATAGCTTCAACCGCAGTAGTCTCGCGATATATATCTTGTTTAAAAAGCTCTATTTATCAAAACAATTCTCGTTAATATGTTGATTATTCTTTAATATATTAATGAGAAAATTATAAATTTATTTAACTTTATTATTTCAAGTTAGAAATATATAAGTTCAGATATTATTTTCACTAAATATTTGACAAAAATCACCTGCATTCGATTCGCGATTAAATCAAATGTAGGAAACATACGACGAATTAGATCAGTTTTCATTTTATTTAGTAGTGCTGGGATAATTTTGCACAAAAGTTTATTTATTATTATAAAAAAAAATCATTTCTGGCTTTGCTCCTTAGAATATTATTATTTTTTAATCAAATTAATATTTAAGTTTGAATAGTCTTTGACTCTATGATCAGAAATAAATTCTAACTGAAGTACCCTCTATACGAACCCAAGTGCTAAAGGATATTTTATTTAGGAATGAGATTAATTAATTGATAAATAAATCCAAAAGTTTAACATGTATTTTCAATTGCTTTTATTTTTAATATTAATGATATCATTTTGAGTATATTACAACAAATAATTAAATAAATAAATAATTCCAATGGATTGGTCATACACGATACATTGTTAAATAATTTGAATTTATAGTCAAAAGCTTTTCTTTTTCAATTAGTAATTGTCATATTCAATTTTCAATTTTTTTCATCATTAATAAGAATAAATGTAGTAATTCACAGTCAATGCAGGTAGCTTATAGGTAGCTTATTGTTCCCTTATATATTACTCCCTCTGTCCGAATTCAAAATTAATTCCTTAGCACACTATATAGCCCAGTCTAATTAGACAAAATAAGGCTAATCGGTGGAATAAAATCCCAGAGTTTTGGAAATAGTCTCTAACGCTTCCTTTAGACTTGGGTTAATGTCTGTCAAAAGTCCCCGAGGATGGGGCTTGAGCTTGAGGAGGGGTTAAAGTTCACTTTTTCCAGTTTTTACCTTATAACTCGAAAACGGTCCATATTTTGTAAATAACCCTCCTATACTAAATTAAAGAGCACAATATTTCGCGTCGATTAA
>JALMQS010000187.1:4488340-4691426 GCA_024734495.1 Forficula auricularia | reverse complement strand
TACATCTTCAATATTAAGTGCGTCAAATAATTTAACACTCGTCGAGAAATTGACTTGGAATTTAAAATGAATCTGATAATTGATCAATGATTTATAAAATGTATTTTTAAATGGATTATGAGACTTGACCTATGTTTGAAGGCCTTTGTGCAATGAGCACACTTGAAAGGCGTCTCTTCAGTATGTGATTTTGAATGCTTTGTGAGATAAGATTTATTTGAGAAACGTTTTTGACAGTGGTTACAGACAAAGGGCTTTTCACCGGTATGTATTCTTGAATGCGCTAATGAGATTAGATTTATTTGAGAAGCGTTTTTGACAGTGGTTACAGACAAAGGGCTTTTCACCGGTATGTGTTCTTGAATGCTTTGTGAGATTAGATTTATTTGAGAAACGTTTTTGACAGTGGTTACAGACAAAGGGCTTTTCACCGGTATGTGTTCTTGAATGCTTTGTGAGATCAGATTTATCTGAGAAGCGTTTTTGACAGTGGTTACAGACAAAGGGCTTTTCACCGGTATGTGTTCTTGAATGCTTTGTGAGTTCAGATTTGGTTGAGAAGCGTTTTTGACAGTGGTTACAGACAAAGGGCTTTTCACCGGTATGTGTTCTTGAATGCTCTGTGAGATGAGATTTATTTGAGAAACGTTTTTGACAGTGGTTACAGACAAAGGGCTTTTCACCGGTATGTGTTCTTGAATGAATTGTGAGATTAGATTTATTTGAGAAACGTTTTTGACAGTGGTTACAGACAAAGGGCTTTTCACCGGTATGTGTTCTTGAATGCTCTGTGAGATTAGATTTATTTGAGAAACGTTTTTGACAGTGGTTACAGACAAAGGGCTTTTCACCGGTATGTGTTCTTGAATGCTTTGTGAGATTAGATTTATATGAGAAACGTTTTTGACAGTGGTTACAGACAAAGGGCTTTTCACCGGTATGTGTTCTTGAATGCTTTGTGAGATCAGATTTGGTTGTGAAGCGGTTTTGACAGTGGTTACAGACAAAGGGCTTTTCACCGGTATGTGTTCTTGAATGCTTTGTGAGATCAGATTTATTTGAGAAGCGTTTTTGACATTGGTTACAGACAAAGGGCTTTTCACCGGTATGTATTCTTAAATGTTCTGTGAGTTGATATTTATGCAAAAAGTGTTTTTCACATTGTTCACAGGCAAAGCCCTTTATCAGCAAATCGTGATTGAGCTTTGATTTTGATTTGCATCTCTCTTGACATTGTGTACCCCTGTCGAATTTTTGACCTGAATGAAGTAAAAAATGTTAAATATTTTTAATAATAGATTACATTGAATATTAAGTATTAAATTTACCTTTATTCAATAAAATGATATTCAAGTGTTTCTTGAATAGAGTGGATATTTTCATCTTAATGCATTTTTTCAGATGTTTTTCAAGAAATACTTCGCTAATGAACATCATGTTACAATAGCAACACGGATGAAGTGGCCCTGAAATACACCACAATAAAAAAGTCACTTGAAATTATAAACCCAAGTTTATATTCTAGAATTAAAAAAAAACATTTATGAATTTGGTAATAGGAAAAAAGTCTGACAGAAAAAAAACTGAATTAATAGTTAATATTGAAAGAAACTTGTAATATTATTGTAGGTCTTACTTATTATGGTCCCTGCTATTTAAATGGCCTTCCCTCACAACCATACATAGTTCTATGATTTATATTATATATGAAGAGAATGTACAATTTATTCATTTGAAAATTATAGACAATATATTAAATATTAAATTAGACAAATAATACACCCGTCGGAAAATTAAATTATCATTATAATATATTTTAAAGAAAATCTTAAGAGGGTGTCATCTACTAGATCCGAGATGAAATATTTTATATTTAAATATTACAAATTAAATCGACTCAGAGTGCTAAAATTATCAATTATGGGCAATCTGATATATAATTAATAACAGACACATGTTGTAGAGGTTAATTAGTAGAATATTAGCCATTTGCAACCAAACTGGTATCATTCACATTCACGTTGTTATGTTTTAAGATTTCAAACGTCCACCATTTCCTCCCCCTTGGGGTTGAAGGCGTCAAAAACTAATCACTTCTTGTTTACATCAAACCTAAATTTTGTGCCAAATTTTATTGGAATCTGTTGAACCTTGCGGCCTGCAGCGCAACCATTAAATTGTTATACATACCCCCCTCCCCCCACCCCACACACATATACCGGGTGAGTTTTTTTTATCTTGAGACAGTCTTATAACTCAAAAACAGTGCATTATATGAAAAAGTTTTAAATAAAAATTTATTTATATCGAGGGGGAAACTAAACTAGGCTATTGTTTGTCCACCTAGAACCAAGGGCGGATCCACGGCGGGGGCGCTCCCCCCCTCGTGGATCCGCCCTTGGGGCGTCTCTTACCCCCCCAGCGGCTTGGACAATTCGATCGCGACACACTTTCGAGATAAAAAGTAGATATTATATACATCGGGCACCTTATATACATTCTCCCCCCACCCCCCACAAAAAATTCTTGGATCCGCTCTTGCCTAGAACAAGCTTTTAAGGGTATTTCGAGGTAAACTTCTGTTTTTTAAAGGAAACCTATATGTTTCTGTACATATTCTGTTTCTACATAAAAAACTGAACAACTTTTATTAGAACTATTTTTTTATATGACATCAAATAAAAAAATAATAAATCAATTAGATCTCTAAAAAAATTATTTTTAACAATCATTCAACTTAATTATCAAATAATTAATTATTAAATAGATATTTATTAAATCGAAAAGTCACAACAATGAAAATAAGTGATTATAATGATCTTAAAACTACATTTTATTTTTATTAATGATGTTATGTACATAGGTCAGAGTAGACCCTTATAGTGTACAATCAAAAAAAGAAAAAAGAAACTGACAAATATAGAGATTAACAATATAAAGAAAAATGAAATATAAATTAGATACAAAAATACAAGAAACAGAACAAAACGTAAAAAAAATACAAAATATAAAATACAAAATAGAAATACAAAGTATAAGTATATTACAAAATATAAATTACACAATATAAAATATAAGTTAGAGGCTATAGCATTAGCATGATAGGGCTTCAGTGAGTCCACGCAGAAAGCGGGCAGCAGAGGATGGTTGTCTTAGGGCAGAGGGCATTGAGTTCCACAGTCGTGGGGCTGTGATCTCAAATGACCTCGATCTGAGGGCAGTCTGGTGTCGCGGGCATACCAGGGCTCTTGATCTTATTGAAGGACCAGGGGTAAGTAGTTCCGCCAGGTAGGAGGGAGACCCTGATATAAGGACCCTATGGACAAACCTCAGGTACCTAAACTTTAGATAGTTAGGAAGGCTGAAGCCTAATACCTCTACTGCTTTCTCAGAAACATGATCCATATGGCCCAGGTCGTAGATGTATCTTATGCACGAATTAAGTGCCACCGATAACCTGTGGAGAGAAACGCCGTCGCAGGCCGTAGCAGACGACCTCTCCATTCAAGAAGTGGGGTAATAATAATACGAGAACAGTTCACGGCGCAGCCAGACAGGTGTTGCGGGCCATTTTTCGGAGGATACAATCGAACGTATACTTTTTTACAGATCAGACTAACATGGCACTCCATGTCAATCTAGAGTTAATGACTATGCCAAGATCTCTGACATGTTCGAGTAGGGATGTCTGTGCCACAGACATTCACCGCAGGAATCACTCCCTGATCACGGAGGATAATACAACGCCTGTGCTCGCGGGTTGAGCATCAATCCGTTCACGGTAGACCACATGGAGATCGATTCAATGTCGGTATTAATTTTTTCAACAGAAAGCCTACTGTCGACGTGTCCTAGGTGGGAATAGATCTGAAGATCATCGGCGAAGAGATGGTATCTACAGTGGCGGAGAACTTCAGGAAGATCATTGATAAATAGGGAGATAAAACCCCGCCCTGGGGGACACCGCGTGTAAGAGCTCTAGAGGAGGAGGCCTCACCACCCGTTTCGACCCACTCGGCTTCGCCCTGACAGATAGGAGAAGATCAGTCTACAGGAAGCACCAGAGAACCCCGCTAGGTCATGCAGTTTACGAACTAGGATGCTATGATCGACAGAGCCAAAAGCATTTTTAAAATCAAGGAGCACCAAGATAGCGGATCCAGATTCTTCTATAATTGCCCTGCAGTCGTTGGTGACCTTCAGAAGCGCAGTTGCACAACTGTGCCCGGGGCGGAAACCTGACTGGAATGGGATAAGAAAATGAGTTCGGTCAATGTGTCCATTATACACCGATTTAAGAAATTATTTTCAACTTAACTGAACTACTTAAAAGTCTTGAGTTTAAAAAAGTCTATTTCTCGTGTCAATCTAGTAGTATTGTATTATCACAATAAAAATGGAGTATTTTTTGTTTAAGACAGAATTGAAATGGTCTTAATTTATGGTGAATGTGGAAAAAGTGTTAGGGGTTGCAATTGAAATGGATGGCGAGCGCTTTCCTGATAGAAATACACCCTCTCAAGCTTCATTTCATCTGACTGTCTCAAGATACAAAACTCACCCGGTATATATATACTTTTGAATAGAGGATGGTTTTAGTGTCTAGGGGCCATGATCGGAAAAAGTATGATGAAATTTTCCGGAAGTCGCACCATGAAAGTGAGCGCAATAGGTATATTTCTTCGAAATCTACCTAAAAACAAATACCTATTTACGAAAAATTATTTTTCTCTAGAAATTATTAATAAATATTAGATTAAGAGTCTTCTAATATTTATTGTAATCTTTGAGAGGTTTTAGATCTAGGAACTAATCACTTTATATAATAAAGATAAGAGTAAATAAATATTTTATTTAATATGGATTTACTATGAGTCAAGGATACTGGGTCACTTATTTCACCTGCTAATTTCTATCGATTTTTGCAAAAGGATAGTGAAGAAATCCTACAGAAATCATCCTGAAAAGTATGATCTTATTAGTATCCTTAACTCATAGTAAATCCATATTAAATAAAATATTTATTTACTCTTTTTTCATTAAATTGAAGGGTTGGTTTTGTCACAAATATAATAAAACAATAATTTTAATAACTATTAGAATTATTTAATTGATAACTATACAGTTTATTATTTACTCTTTACTTTATTAAAGATGTTTCACCTTGCACCAACACCACAATCTCTACTGATTACTTTATATAATTGGTTTAGCATCAAATTATTTTATATTCCTAATATATATTATAATAAATTGAAGAGAGTTTTTTTTTTCTCGAGCAATTAGTGAACTATTCAGTTAAAATGAAGAATGAATTTTGTATGAAAGGGAGAGAAATATGTGGACTCGAGACAGAGGTTGACGGGTACTCGTTAAGGGAGGAGTAATTTTAAGGTGAGGAATATTGGGCTGAGAGGGTAAGAGTGGAGGGCGGAAATAGATATACAAATATTGGGTCAATTAAATATTTATTATTAAAATAAAAGTTTAAATATTTTGCTATTAAGGGAGTTTACCAAGTAGTATGTTTATTTATATTAAGAGTTTAGTATTAACTCTGTATTAAGAGGTTGTTGAGAGGCTGATCAGCCTCTCCTATTCTGAGTAGAATAATTCATTGATATTGTATTAGTTACTTAATTACTTATTCCTGGGCGCTACATTCGTTCGTGACCTCAGGGACCATCCTCCTCCATTCAGTTATATTCTAGGCTGCCCTTTCCATATTTTGGATTCCGATTGTGTTGCTTTTTGAGCCGTAGCAAATATTTTTTACCTTTTATTTTCCATTGATAAAGGAAGAAATTCGCCCGAAACATTTGGGTTTAATTAAACGTTTAAATATTGTATTATAAAAGATTTGTATTTATTTCAAGCATATAAAAATCAATAAAAAATTATTTCTTTTATATCCATTATGAATATACAGATGACAACCTTCAACCAAAATCCATTATTTATATTTAAATAGATAGTAATTATTCTCTAGATGGATATTTTTGAATTTTTGATAATTTATCATTTACTAACCTGTATAAATAGGGTAATTCTTGGGATTATTCAGAATCTTATTGATATCAATAATCCGATAGGTTTCCATTATGCTTATATATTGAATAAATACGAATTAACTCTTCAAAATAAAGAAATAATTAAAATATAAAAATCTACCAAATGACAGATGGACTATGTATATTCTAAGATGGAGGCTGGCAGAGAGTATAGAGAGATGCAACTCAATGTTAAAAGGCGGTTCCAATTTTTATGGTGACGTCACAAGCCGGCAGCGGACACCCACGGGAAAGAAAAAGGCGGGAAACAGCATTAGTATTATGAATCCATGGCCGTCGATTATTATTATTAGTAGTAGTATTATTATTATTATTAAGAATAGCAATCCAGAATGGAATTATTTTTTTGAGTAATTTTAAAATTAGAAAAAAAACTATTTCTTAAAATAAAATTATGAGAAAAGGGAGATATGAAATAAAACTATAAATAAATATAATTATTTTTATTATTTTAATATAAAATTCAGATACAAAATTTTAACAAATTGAAAAAAAAAACATTTATAACAAATTAAAAAAAAATCTTGTCATGATGTTTTGCTGGATATCTGAAAAAAAAATATATATATATATATAAGTATATATTAAATAAACATAACTAGAAATTATAGTTGATTCTTCAACTTTGGCTAATGGATTAAATAATTTAAGATAATAGCAATAATATTAATAAAGGCCAGTCTCCATTAATAAAAAGCAGCGGCGACGGGAGGTAAAAATATTGGGTCATATTTTAATTTTAATAGTTGCTCATAATATGCTTTTTCACCGTACTTATCTTTATCAAGAATTTTGCGGTGTTCGGGATGAATAGACATATAAATGGCTGTTGAAAAAGAATTGGAAAATATCTGTGCAGCCAAAGAAACTTTCATTTCTTTTCTTTTGGGATTAATATGATCTTGTGTTATTTTGGGGATGGGATTCATTAGTTTTTAAGATGGTATCATAAGTCCTTGTAATATGATCCCATTCGGCATATCCATTGGCTATCTTTACCCTATTATTTAAAAATAGATTCCTAAGACATTTTAAAAGATGTGGAGGGTCATAAAAATGGACGATTTCTTGATCATTAATGGAAAATAAAAAATTGTCTGCATATCTTTTTGTGGATTTAATGTAATCTTTGATGAGACTATTTATCGCACTTTTATTAGTTGGTCCTTGGTCGCAGATGGTCGCAACTACAACAAAACCACAATTTTGCAATTCCATAATGATTTTAATAATTATGTCTTTTAGAATACCTGATGAAGTAGTGTCTTTGCAAAAATAATAGGCAATAGGCAATTTCCATTTTCTGTTTAGACCCCTTAACATAAATACAAGAGCATGGTTGGCCAAAGTTTTTGTTTTCCCAAAAGATCCGAAGTCCTCAAATCCTTCAATTTTATCATTGAAAGAATTATAAGAAAAGCTACTTTTAATAGCCATTTCATCCCAAATAAGAGCTACTGCGCGGTCAATTACAGAAGATTTTTCATTGCTCTCTTTCAAAAAATCCATTATTTGTATATTTAAACCCGGAGAAAAATTAATATTATGAAGGATACTAGCCAATGTTCTAGGGCTGGGCAAAACAATGAGATGTCTTAGGTAATTATACGTTTTAGGGCTTCTTTTATATACTGACAGAAAATTTTTTTCTTTTGTCAGTCCACCGGCGTCCCTTTGGTGGTCTTTTTTTGTTTCTTAATTCACCTGATAATATTAAATTTTCTGCTAAAGAAAGTTTTCCCGAAATAATTTCTTTGATTTGATTATTTTTGATTAATTTTTGAAAATTTCTAAAATAATTATTCAATTTGGAATATTTATTACTAATTCTTAACAATTTTTTTTTTTAATGTCCTAGCTGCTTGTAAATTTTTTTTTTTAGGTGTGATATCAGTTTTCGTTAAATTGCATTGTTTTAAAATATTAGACGAATATCTTTTTTTTTGATTTGTTGGTCTTTTTATAAAGAAAGGTTCTGAATTATTTTCTGAATTTGAAGGGCCCTGGTCAGAAAGTGGCCTTACACCTAAATCATCTAAGTCAGAATTTTGAAAATTTGGTAATGTACCCTTATTTTCTAAAGAAATAGGACTAGTTATTATTGTAGAACTGACTGTCTCTTCAAAAGGAAAATAACTAATATTCTGGGGATCTTCATTTAAACATTCAAAATCAATTTCCCTAAGTTCATTTGAATTTCCCAGAGAAGACGAATCGTTTATTCCTATTGCATTATCCAAATTTAAGTAAGAATTTTGTATAGTCAGGAAATTCGAAATTTTGATTCTCGGTACTATTCCTATCTACTGAAGAAGATACTAAAAAATTAGAATTAGCTAAGGAGTCATGATTTGCACTTAAAATTGGTGGAGGATTAATGTCAGGGAGGGCGTTCCAAACCAACAAGCCATTAGCCCTAAGATTATTCTGACTGAAATGTTTAGAACATATGCATAGGTTTACTAATTTTGAGTTAATTTTGATGGGAAGTTTGGGGTTTGAAGCAAATGCCAGCCACTTAGAACATCTAGTTTCCTCTTTAACTGGAAATCTAAAAACTTTAATTTTGAATCTAAATCTTTATATTGTTTCGAATCACAAAGATAAACAGAACAGACCCTGTGACCTTTCATTTTTTTTTTTTTTTTTTTTGAATTATCAAAGTAGTTTAAAAAAAATTATATAGATAGATATATAAGAATAAAACCTTTATACCCAAGTTGCTTGGAAAACTTAATTGCATTGAATATGGAAGAAAAAAATTCTGTAAGCAAATACCTACTGATGGAGCTGATGGATGTTTAGGAAATCATTTTTTTTCTCTTTCTTATAAGAGCCGTACCTATAAAAAAAAAGGTAATTTAATAAAGATATATATATATATACAATATACAGAGGTGCCCACAGGGGGGGGGGGTTGAAAATTGATGCAAAATTAGCATTATATGATATATGTAAATAAAAAACGTTTAAGTTAATAATTTCAACAAAAGGTAATAAAAATCTCTTCTAATTCTTTAGAAGTGGTTTAAAAAATATAATTGGGGGTTATTTTCCATGAAAATAGGGGGGGGGGGGGGTGGAATCATGAGGTAGGGGGTGGGAAAACCCCTGCAATATATTGGACTGAACTTTTTATTGGTACAATAAAAAATTTCTAGGAAAAATATATTTTTTTCAATAACATATGTAGAAATGAACAACAAATTTAAATTTTTAGTTAATTAAAAGAAATCAAAATCTATTAATATCTATTCATTAAATGCAGAAATGAATTTAATTACGATTTATTATTCCTTATGTTTGAGGCATCTTTCAACAAATAAGGTGAAATATTGAAATTTACTATTTAATTTATTTATAACAGTTGAATGACCGTTAAATTTGAATGATATACAAACTCCCTAGCAATTTTACTTAGCCTAAATTATTTTTAATATAAATAAAATGAAATTAATTGACAGAAATGACAAAATTACCTTTTGGAATGTTCTTATCTTATGTATTATCTGTTTATCATCTTTATTATTATTATCAATTAACAATTTTAATAATTAATATAATATATATATATATATATTATAGTTGTTCCTAAAACGTCAGAATAGAAAAGAAGACAGTAACAGATCTTAAGCAACTTAATAACAGAAAAATTCATAATAAAATATAGAAAATTTAAAAAATTTAAAATTTTTTTTTTAAATATAAAATTCTAGGCAGTTTTCACAAAAATACACCATTCTTCTTAAAAAAAAACGAAAAATATATATGTTATTATTTTACTTTTTGGTGAAAATATGTTGGCGACCTGCTCCTGTGGGAAAGAAAAATTGGGACCGATTTCCCTATCTAAGTTGCAGCCCCCTGACAGAGAGTATAGAAAGGTGCAACTCAATGATAAAAGACGGTTCCAATTTTTATGGTGACGTCACAAGCCGGCAGCGGACACCCACGGGAAAGAAAAAGGCGGGAAACAGCATTAGTATTAGGAATCCATGGCCGTCGATTATTATTATCTTTTCATTCTTTTCTCTCCTTTTGAAGGAGGTTTGTTTACTATACATCGGCTGTAAACAGCAGAGATGATAGCTTCTATTTTGTTATTATCTTGTTGAAGGAAGGTTCAGGAACCGCCGGACTGTCGCGCACGTACTCAGCAGTACAGCCTTCTGCACCGTCGTGATAATGCCCCCTCCAAAAAATGCCCAGCTCCTTTAAGTTCTTAGGGAGCGTCTTCGGGACGACACCAGTCGCAGACATGACAAGGGGCACCATTAGCACTCTATCCTGTCTCCACATTTTCCTCATTTCTTCTGCGAGCTCAAGATATTTATTTAATTTTTCGCCATAGGCTTGTTGGAGATTATGTGTATTTGGTATGGTGATGTCAATAAGGTATGTCATTTTGCTATTCTTTATGGTGAGTATTATATCAGGTCTATTCGCAGAGTATAGTCCTGTCTGTCAGCACGGACCTGTCCCAATATAGTTTACAACCACTACTTTCAAGTACACTTTCCGGAGTATACTCATAGTAGGGAACTCTGGTGCTTATTAGTTCATTATTATTATTATTATTATTATTATTAGGAATAGCAATCCAGAATGCAATTATTTTTTGAGTAATTTAAAAATTAGAAAAATAACTATTTCTTAAAATAAAATTAGGAGAAAAGGGAGATATGAAATAAATATAATTATTTTTATTATTTTAATATAAAATTCAGATACAAAATTTTAACAAATTGAAAAAAAAACATTTATAACAAATTAAAAAAAATCTTGTCATGATGTCTTGCTGGATATCTGAAAAAATTATATATATATTAAAGAAACAACAAGAAATTATAATTGAAAAGTTTTTATTTTGCCGAGAGTAGCAGAGTTGTTGAATTATAAAGAGAAACAAAGAGGTTGTCCTCTGCTTGATGCAAATAAACATACACACATATATTAAACAAATAATTGATATATATACATAATATATATATTTGTGTATGTTTATTTGCATCAAGCAGAGGACAACCTCTTTGTTTCTCTTTATTTATCAAGAAATTATAATTGATTCTGCAACTTTGGCTAATGGATTAAATAATATAAGATAATAGCAATAATAAGGCCAGTCTCCATTAAATAAAAAGCAGCGGCAACGGGCCTAAAAGCAAGAAAATTAATATTTGTTAAAAAGTTTTAAATCTACATAATATTAGAATCTTATATTAACTAATCCATTACTCAGCGAAAACCAGGTGGAAGGTATTGAAGAAGTTTGGCCAGGAACACCGTGGAAATAATTATATACCGAAAAATAAATTTTTACAAGTATTAAGAATTCATTTTAAGATATAAAGATTAGGATAATATAGACCGGAAAAAGCAGGAAATAGTCATGGAAATGAGTTATAGAAGTATTAATAAAAAATAAATATAAACAGTAGAACAATTGAAAGTAAAAGATATTTATTATCAATTAACAATTTTTTAATAATTAATACAATTTATAGATTGTTTCTAAAACGTCAGAAAAGAAACTGCGAGAGTGACAGATCTTAGCCAACTTAATAACAGAAAAATTCATAATAAAATAAAGAAAATTTAAAAAATTAAAAATAAAAAAAATATAAAATTCTAAGTAGTTTTCACAAAAATAAACCATTCTTCTTAACAAAAAAGATAAATATATATTTGAGAATGTGACTATTTTATTTTTTGGAGAAAATATGTTGGCAACTTGCGCCTGTGGGAAAGTAAAATTGGAACCGATTTCCCTATCTAAGTTGCAGCCCCCTATGGAGGAATAGTACGAGTTTTAATTTTTAATCGAAAGATGGCAGTACTGTGACAAATTTGAAAGATTTTCAAATAAAATTAATCTAAAAAGTATTAAATAATTTAAAAATGGTAACAACCCATTTTCGCACATTGTTGAACAAAGAATCGAATTTAGAAGTATGTTTTTTTTATGCATAGTAGAGTTAAAAAATCTTAAATCTGAACTTTTTCATAATTTATTAATTTAATACCTTAAAAATAGGAAAGAGATTAACCAGACAAGCCAAATATAGAATAAATTTCGTAAAAATTAGTTTATTTTTCATATTTAAAGAGAAGCTGGCTTAAGCCGGGATTATCTAAAGTCATTCGTGGTATATGAGCTTTAAGGCCCAGTTCTGAATATAGTCAGGGGAATGAGATTAGCCAGGGTCCAAACACCCTCATATAACAAAATAGAACATTATGATTGGCGATGGACCTTAGAAGGGATAGAAAACGGAGAATCATATGAAACGTCGTCTCCACCCACCGAGGAGACACTATTGAAAAGGCATAAAAGGGCCAACACGGAGAAATAGAGGAACTTTTACTTTATCCCTTTCTTACATTACATCTCTATTACTCGATCCATCTTACACTCTATATTATTCTCTCCATATTACGCTCTCTATTACTTTATCCATCTCTATCTATATTCTCTCTTACACTACATCGCCATTCATCCAATATTCACGGCGCCTACATCAACTCGATATCACGAGTATATTTCTTCTTCCCGGAGACGTTTTTGCGGGCATTTGCATTCATCCACTTGCTAGCCCCTCCATTGGCATTTCTATCATTAGCACGATAGCTAATTAAACCGCACGGGCAAGAATATCTGTCCGGCTCTCGTGAAGACACCACGGAAGCTTATCAAAAAGGCGAGACTCCAGGCCCGTTACATACTCTTCGACTTGGCAGTCTACGGAACCTGAGCGAGAGGTGGCCACGGCACAGTTAGTGCTGTTTGAATTATTTTGAACCGATCAGCACACCTCGAGAGCAAACGTAAATAATCATAATTTCTTTGAACGATCTCCGTTCACCCATTAAAGCCATCCAATTAATCGATTCTTGCTGACTGTTAAATTCACAAAGGACTTTAATAAATCATATATTATAATTAAATTTTTGATTATCTTTCACTGTTAAGAAAATTTCCCCATTCTCCTTTGCAGCTAGAATTCATTTAAGTATTTTTATTTTATTTTTACCTATTTAAAATTATTTTTTTTTATTTTTTTGTAAATTCATTGCATCAGATTAACTTCAGTAACGTAGAATTTGAAACATAAGAGTAAATTCAGTAGTTTATCAAACTAGTACAACGAGATACACTGAGTTACACCACCACCTCCACGTCTATAAAGGTTAGTATTCTCACACTCAGGAATATTCCCCTTAAACGTCCCCTTTCAAAACTAATTTCCATACCCCTCCAACCACCTACCCTCCCTAACCCCATTGCAAATTTATTCTAGAGTAACTGAAAAATTCATATATGAAAATAAAATCTCATGGGTATGTGGATTCAAGTTAAGATTTGTGACATTGGTAAATAACAAGCAACGCTAAACTTCTCATACAAAATGACAATCTAATAAAATTGAAAGTTTTTTTATATTGTTATATATTGAAGGAGACAATAAAAGAGTGTGTCTTCTGCTGGAATTATAAATTTCGATAGAGATTTTCTTTAGGAGACGGACTGGTATAAATATGCAATTGGATGTTGATGAAAGCAGTCCACGGTGGTTGTAAAAAAATAAGACTATAGAGGTTTTATTATTTTACATTTATTTGTTAAACCGACGTTTCGGAGATTTATTCTCTCCTTCTTCAGGGTAACAAAAAGTCAATGAAAGTAGTTCAAAACATAATTACTTTCTGTCTCCTTTGACAATGCCTTAAATAATTTTTTTTTAATATATTATAAACATTATCAGACAAAAGGCGGGGGGGGGGGGGTCAAAAATGAAAATTCTCGCCCTTTCGACCAAACTCAACCAAATTTTGTATACATATTCTGTGGACACCCAGAAGGCCAGAAATGCAAAAACTTATACCCAAAATAGGGGGAGGGTCAAAAATGAAAATTCTCGCCCTTTCGACCAAACTCAACCAAATTTTGTATACATATTCTGTGGACCCCCAGAAGGCCAGAAATGCAAAAACTTATACCCAAAATAGTTGGGGGGGGGGGGCAAAATGAAAATTCTTGCACTTTCGTCCAAACTCAACCAAATTTTGTATACATATTCTGTGGACACCCAGAAGGCCAGAAATGCAAAAACTTATACCCAAAATAGTTGGGGGGGGGGCAAAAATGAAAATTCTAGCACTTTCGTCCAAACTCAACCAAATTTTGTATACATATTCTGTGGACCCCCAGAAGGCCAGAAATGCAAAAACTTATACCCAAAATAGTTGGGGGGGGGGCAAAAATGAAAATTCTTGCACTTTCGTCCAAACTCAACCAAATTTTGTATACATATTCTGTGGACACCCAGAAGGCCAGAAATGCAAAACTTATACCCAAAATAGTTGGGGGGGGGGGCAAAAATGAAAATTCTAGCCCTTTCGTCCAAACTCAACCAAATTTTGTATACATATTCTGTGGACACCCAGAAGGCCAGAAATGCAAAAACTTATACCCAAAATAGGGGGGGTCAAAATTGAAAATTCTAGCCCTTTCACCCAAAATCAACCAAAATTTTGTATACCCAGAATGTATATACTAGAAATGCCAAAACTAAGCACCCTAAATGGGGGAGGTTCAAAAACGAAAATTCTAGCCCAAACTATGTATACAAAAATTGGTTAGTTTTTGCATTTGTAGCCTTCTGGGGATCAACCGAACACGTATACAAAATTTGGTTGAGTTTAATCAAAATGTCTAGAATTTATTTTTTGATCATCCCCACCCCCCTTTCGTCTGTTAATGTTAAAAATACATTAAAAAAAAATTCATTTATTTTCTTTTCAAAAATAAATTTAGATTTTTTCTAGTTAAATTTTTTCATTTTTTTATATCTCTTCAAAATGTGGTAGATCTTTATGCCACACCCTGTATAATAATTAAATTAAAAAAATAATAATACAAAAATTATTTTTGTAATGTTATAAGTAGAACAAAAAATAGTTACTTCATTTATATTTTATAAAATAAACAATGTGGCTCTCTTTGAAAGAGTTTTATAAATTTGCGGCTCCCTTTTAATTGGGGGTAGTGGCAACCCCTGGTATACTATATACAGTAAACTCCCTATGATTCGGGCTAATGGTGGGGAGAAGTGGAACAGATAATCGAAAAACAAGCATAATCCGAACTATAATTATTTATTTTTCAAATACAACATAAAAAATACATTTCTAACGAAGACAATTATTTTAATATTTTTAATGCTCATTATCATTAAGAAAATCTTTGATTTTGGTTTGCAGGAATCTGTCTGAAGGGTGGGGGGGTTGGTTATCCCTGATCTAGAGCCCAGCCTGGTAAAAAACCATCTCCAGATAATCAAGAAAAAGAACAACCCCCGGGGCCCTATAAATGATGGATAAAGCAAGAATGTTATCAGTTGCGGATGAATCAGGAAGAGTGTTCAGAAGACTCGAAGATTGAAACAAATTTCAGTTATGCAGGTTAAAAAGGCCGCAGGCAATAGAGGGCTTGAGCCAATTTGCACAGACAGATATTATATATATATATATTTTTTTTAATGCAATCGAATGCAAGAAGGGGTGCACCAGTAAAGAAGCAGCCCCTATAACTGGGTAACTGTATTCACCAGATGGGAGACTTTGATGTCTGGCCGGATGGACGCTGGTCTAGTACCGATGCTATGCGCGCGGCTTCCGCCGGTTTGGTGGCCCTGGAGTGTTGACGGGAACTCCCGCGCTCTCTTGAAATCTTATTTATTTATTTAGATAATTTTATTGTGGGTGAGTATGTTCCCCACAATATTAAAAAATATTTTTTAAAATGTATTCAAAAAATCAATTCAATTTTCTTCCTTTTAATTAAAATAGAAAAAAAATATAGAAAATAACTCTTTATTTAGATTTCTAAAAATGTCAACTTATTTAAATAAATCAAAATAAAACCATGTGGAGAATCTTTTTTTATTAACTTTTAATTTTAATTTTTGTACTATGTTTCGACCTTTCACGCACTTTATCAAGTACTGAAAACAAAGCTCAACATTTAGATTATAAAAATCAAATGAATGCATAATACAAAGTCATAAATAACTGTTATCTTGGATGCATATGATACAAGTCTAATATTATTATTTTGCTGGACTATTATTAATTAAGAATACAAATTTTAACTCAAAGTAAAAATTAAACTTTACAGATTTTTATTATCCTATTGATATATTTATAATCTTATATATAAAAGCCCTTGTCAGACAGTACCCGTGGCGCTGTAAAGAGAAGATGTGGGAGAAAAAGCAACTAATATTCAATGACAGTTGTTAGATTGTCAAATTTTTCAAATAAAACATCTCTATTCTCTATATTATTATAATATCTCTATATATTAATATATTCCTCTATATAGCTCAGAATATTAGATTTACGGCGTGTCTCATTTGAAATTTTAGTTGACAAATTTATTAATTTTAAAATATATTATATATTAATATAAATTTAATTTTTTGGAAATAATACCGCAAAAATTATTTTTTTTTTTTGAATTTAAGAAACATATAAATTCTTGAAATTTTAGTAGACAAATTAATTTTAATATATATATTTAATTTATAATATAAGTTTTAATGAGATATGATTTAATGGGATAATGAGATTAATTCTTAATTTATTACTGCGCGGCTCATTTGAAATTTTAGTAGATAAATTAATTTTAAAATTATTATATATAATTAATTTAGAGACACTTTTTAGATAAATTTAAATATTGAAATGTATTATTAAAAGAAATAGGTTTCCAACCGATCAGGAATTTCGAGAGAAATGGTTGCATGCTCTAATAAAATATTTATAAAGCATTTAATGATATTTTTTATCTTTCTTTGATCAATATTCATTATTCAAAAAAATATTTTTTTCAAAACATATAATTACGGACAGCTAATAATCACATCTCGAGACGCTGCCCGCCAGGCCCACCAGCCCGGAGGGCCGAGCGGTGCCGGGCGTGCCGTAGGCACACCAGGTACTGCTCGTATTATAATAATAATGAAAAAATCTTGATAATTATTTAAAAGAAATACTACAAGTAACCTGAAGAAGGTGAGAAAAAAGTCTCCGAAACGTCGGAATTTGAATAATACTATATAATATTTATCTAGATTAATTTGTAACAACGCTTAGAGAAATTTCTCTAAAAAAATTACCCTCTTGCCTAGAATCGAACCGACGAACTCTTGAACTATAGTCATAAGCTCTAACCACTAGACCAATGTCACATTAATATTTATACCTTGATTTCTTTTACTAAAACTATATATTTTGATTTAGATAATTTTGATCTAGATAATATTGTATTCATTTGAACTCGAATGAAAATGAAAAAACACCAATAGATTTTAAATTAAGAAACATTAAATATATCGATAATTATTCCAAAAAATTATTTAAAATAATAGGGAGTAAAATATAATTGTTCAAATGAATGTGGAATGCTAAAAAAAAATCTGGATCAATTGTTGCAAAAACTTTCCTGACTTGTTCATACATACATGCATAGATAATTTTTACATTTTTATCGTACCCTCCTGAAGGGAGCCAATACGTAGAAGAACTTTTGATTCCTACTTGTCTTCTTTTTTCCAGAAATATCCCAAAAACAGCTGAAACTATTTTGATTAAAAAATTGAGCGAAACTATGGCATTTCGGTCTACAAAAAAAGCCCTAATAAGTGAATATCGAAAAAAATTATATTTTTCGAGATAATAACTGTTTTATCAAAATCTCTGTTACAGTTGCAGTACAAAATATTGAAACACTATTTAAAATACTTTTGGTGTAATTAATCATTAAAAAAGAAAACATTCTTATTTATCATATATTTTAAAAATAATAAACCTTTTTATATTTAATTAAAAGGATAATGAAATACTTATCTTTTGAGAATCTGTTGCAGTAAAAAAAATATATATCGGAGTTATTTATAACAAATCGAATTTTAAAATTTTAAATAATTTTCATTATTCATCTTCAAGAGAGGAAATTGCCAGTGTATTGTGCTTCGCGAATTCTATAATTTTGGTAACCGTTATGTATTAGATCGACATTAAGACATTGTTCCTAGAAGAATTAAATAATTATATATAATATATATATATATATAAATATCAAAATAAAATATATAACTTTTACATTTAAAGGGAAACTAATTATTAAAAATGGGTAAAAAAATGAATGAATTATTAAAAAAACAAATTCTTTTTATCATATAATTTTTAAAAATAATAAACATTTTTATATTTAATATAAAGGATAATGAAATACTTATCTTTTCAGAAACTGTTGCAGTAAAAAAATAAATATCGATGAAGTATTATTCTCTTGTTTTTTTGAACCGAAACAGGATGCAACAAAAAAATAGGGCATAATTGGATTA
Source organism: Forficula auricularia (assembly GCA_024734495.1). Classification (NCBI taxonomy): domain Eukaryota; kingdom Metazoa; phylum Arthropoda; class Insecta; order Dermaptera; family Forficulidae; genus Forficula; species Forficula auricularia. Next base: position 4,672,945 of record JALMQS010000187.1, on the reverse strand, counting down.
TTATTAAATCTGTATCAATAAAAAGAAAAATAATAATGAATAAAGTATAGTATATAAAGTTAATTTCATAAAAATATAAATTTTATATATATATAGCTACCTATTGAGAATATCAGCAAAAACAAATTTCACAATTTTAATAATTGATTTTGATAATAAAATTAATAGCTAAGATAAATAATATATTAAAGTAGTATAAAAGAAAATAGATAATAAAATTATAAACTAAATAATAAAAAATAACTTTGAAAAAAATTCGTTATTTAAGAGAAAAATGAAGTGAATGTTGACTAGAGGGAACTGTCAAATGGAACGGCACCACGTGATTCCAAGACATATATGCGCGAGTGTCAAAATAGCGCCCCTGGTGGCCTAAGGCGCCCAATGAATTTACCAAAAAATCCTGTGAGTTAACACACCCTGGACTGAATACTGTTAGTGAGCTGTGTACTCGAGTACTGGCCAAGGTCAACTTCATAGAGGGACTCGATTCTCACGCCATCTGGTTTTGAGTCAGGGTCACCAACAACATAATTTTTTTCCTCCTGTGATGCCAAAAACTGCCAAAAGGGGCTCCTTATTGTTTTTAGAAGTTGGCGATATTGATATTCTAAAAATATGCCAGACTGAAATGTAAGTTATGAGATTTAGTGTTAAATCTATTGACAATATTTTTTTTTCCAAGTATACATTTTGGACCATCATTCCCTCACCCCCAGGTCTATTCTCTAAGCAAAAACGTTAACTTTTAACGAATTCAGCGTTAATTCATTTTAACACCTCCTTGTCTAAAATTGCTATTCTGTAAGCAAAAACTTTAACTGCAAAGCGTTAATATTTAGCCAAAAGTGTTAAAAATTAAAGCCATGCCAGAGGGTGAAGTTAAAATTTAACTCTGTATTTAAAAAAAAAACATGGCGTCATTAACCCAAAATCCAAAAAGTAAGGTTATGTTTTTGACAGCTTTGAGTTAAAAGCAATACATTTCAGATCCAATTGATCTGTGACAGAAACATTAATACCACAATGATAAATAAACTTTTATTATATATATATATAATATATATATATATATATATATATATATATATATATAATTTTTATTTAATTTATTTATGGTTTATAAATTATATAACATATAAAAAAGTTTTTTATTAAACAAAATATATTTAAATATTTAAAAATAATAGATAGAAAACACAGAATTACCTATCATCAGATGCGGCCAAAAAAAAAATTGAATTGCTAACTAGACTAGCAGCTATGTGGGTATTTTTGGTGACTTGAACGTTTATTTGTATCAATTTTTTATTAAAAGTCTTAGATTTATATACCTATAGAGAAGCTGCGTGACCTCGAGTATTAGATAGTAGTAGTAGTAGTAGTAGGTTTTGATTGACCTCCACCCTTTCGGGAATTTAGCCACGAGTTTTGCTATTTATTTATCTACAATGCTGCCAACCTAGATTTTTATATTATTTTCTTCCGCAAAGATAAATAGCGCGTAATTCAATTGAATTTTATTCTTTTTTAGTATCTCAATTAAATTTTCATTAATGTTTATCTCCTCTTGTTTAAAAATATCCTTTATCTTTTGTTGGGAATCCTTATATTTTGGGCAATCGCGAATTAAATGGTCCATATCTACAATCCTTACCTCACAATCACAAGGTTCCGAGTATTAGATACTAGCGTCCATGGTGGCAAAAAATAGCATCTCTAATGTGAGAGAAATTGAATTTTATATTGGTTATAATTTAAAATCTTGAGTTTTTATTAACGAAAACGAAATGTCAAGCGTGATAATTATTAAAAGTGGTTTTCAAAAAATTAATGTTCAAGATTTACGGTCATCGACCAACAAAAAAGGCGAAAATTTATTTAAAAGTAGTCATGTCAAAAATGTGGAAGAGTGGCAATATGTCAATAAGTATTATTATATGGCATGCAAAAAATGTTTTTAATTATACGTTGTTATTATTTATTAACAAAATGTATAAACAAACAAGCTCTTTACAGAGTTTTATTTATAAAGTATTTACTATGTTTTAATAAAAATTTAAATTGTTTGGAATCAATTCATTTGTTGTTTACTGATTTAAAAATTGGTTTCTGTAAATTTACTAAGACACAGCACATTTGCATTACATCGTCAATGTATGGTAAAAGATCAATGTTAATTTTATCTAAGATGCTGTACACTTTGATTCTAGCAATACATCTTTCTACATGGATTCTTACACTTGCAATATTATAAGTTTCTTTCACTTCATCTTCAGTTAAGTGTCCATCGTGTAAAAATGGAGGTGTTACGATTATAGCATCTGGTGTTTCGAGAGATTTTTTAATGCCGGCAAAACCTTTATCTGCCATCACCTGATCACCAGGTTCTAGTAATTTTAAAAAATTACTATCATTGGTAATAAAAGGATCACTGGATCTTCCACAATAACATTCAGATTTAAAAGAGATCATTCCTGAAGGAGTTATTCCCAGTAAGAATTTTACTGTGTACCCTGATTTATAATCTGAATACATGTGATTTCTGATTCGAACGAGACTAGGCTGTTCGCACTTTATTTCTGTACAGTCGATTATCACTCTACAATCAGGATAGTGTATTTTGAATGCTGGTGGCATAGTTTTTCTTGTATATCCTCTTTACTAGGCCAAAAGATATAATTTTTAGTCTTTTGTGCTAATACGTGCAGTACATCGTGAAAAATTCTTGATATACATGTTGGATCTACTTGGAAGAACGTAGCAATTGCATCAAAAGATAATCCTGTTTTTTTTTTTTTTTTTTTTTTAGGTTAAAAATAAAATGAGAGAGTCTTCTGTTTTTAAATAAAATAATTTTTAATTATTTCTAGAGACTAGTTTCGAAGGCATTGCCTTTCATGCCTATCACAAATATTTCAAATTAGTTACAAAATTAAGATTTATACATTGAAAATTTTGAAAAATAAAATTTCCCAAGAGGAAACATGAAGAAAAAGACATTATATATTTTTCAAAATTTTCAATGTATAAATCTTAATTTGTAACTAATTTGAAATATTTGTGATAGACTGATGATGAAGGCAATGCCTTCGAAACTATAGTCTCTAGAAATAATTAAAAATTATTTTATTTAAAAAACAGAAGACTCTCTCATTTTATTTTTAACCTAAAATAAAAGCAATTCTGTTACCATCGACAGTGAAATCTTTTATTCAACTGATAATCCTGTTTTTAATTTTATTAAAAAAATTAATAATCTATTTTCAAAATTTATTTTTTGACACCTGACTGACGGCAACATATTCAATAATAATTGAAAAACTTCCTGTCTCACTCCAGTTACAGATATGAACTGTTTCTCATTTTTAATCGTAGTATAACCTCGGAATCCAGATGAAAAAACTTCTACGTCAGGTCCACAACTTTTATCTTTTGTAATTACCCTGTTTCTTAAATTATTAGTTGATGAAATTGTTGCTTGAGTAGAAACACTATTTGATTCACGATCAAAGTCACAAGAGAATATAAAATCATCATTTATCTGCTCCAATGATATAACTTGAATTGATTTATTAGATTTTTCAAATGGCTCATTAACACTCATTCTTAACTGAAGGTCTTCACATAAATTATTTACTTGTTCCTGTTGATCACTAACAAGGAATGAAGTTTCAGATACTGTTTTTTCTTTTTTTCAACGGTTAAAACGATCCAATTTAAGATCTGAATGCTCTTTTCGTTTATATTTCGAAGGAAAAATTGTCGGATAATATGCTGGATGACGAGGATCTTCTGATTTATTGCCACCAATGAAATGGTCACTGCATATTCTTGAGTTACTTGTAGGTTGCCATGGAGTACCATCCAAACTAAAAAATTAATAAAAATGATAAAAAAAATAAAATAAAATAAACAAGAATAAAACCAAGGTCCTAGTATGTACAAAAAAAGAACAAACGAGACAGGAATGCATCAAAATTAACCAAGAAAACCTAGAAGGAGTTAAGGAATTCCGCTACCTAGGAAGTAAAATAACATGGGATGGGAGGAGCAAAAACGAAATTAAATCAAGAATTGCCCAAGCAAAAATGTGGTTTAATTCAAAACAAAAACTACTATGCTCCTCCTCAATCAGCTTAGAAAACAGGAAGTTGCTATTGAAGACATATGTATGGAGCATAGCCATGTACGGGTGTGAAACCTGGACAATTAGAGAAGAGGAGAGAAAGAGATTAGAGGCTTTCGAAATGTGGTGCTACAGAAGAATGATGAATATCAAATGGATGGATAAAATTACAAATGAAGAAGTTCTTGGAAGAATCGGAGAAAGAAGAACCTTGTGGAAGAGTCTGAAGAAGAGAAGAGGTCAGATGATGGGGCACACACTGAGACATGGGGGACTGCTTAGGGATATCTTGGAGGGGGAGGTGGGAAAGAAAAGGGGAAGGGGAAGAACCAGATTAGAATATTTCAACCAAATAATTGGGGATATGGGATGCCAGACATTTAGAGAGGTTAAACAGCTGGCGGGGGACAGAGTCGAGTGGAGACGGATTGTTGCATCAAACCAGTCTTAGGACTGTATACTCAATGATGATGATGAATAAATACAGATTCATTTTCGAAATAGATCAACTTACTTGATACGGTTTACTGGTTTTATCCATTTTTCGCCGTTCTAATAAATAAGGTTTAGATGGAAAAGAATAAAACTTTATGTTTAAATCCGTTTTACTGTACGTATTATGACATAATACAATACAACATCCGGTGTTACCAGATCTTGATTTTTTTAATGTTATTATCACTTATTATTACTCAATTTTTATTTAATAATAAGTATTTATTGGTTTACATTGAATACTTTGAACAGTAAACTTATATCAAAGCATGTATACAAACAACTCTATCTCACATAGATGCTTATAAAGTTGCCTGAAGAGGCGCCACTTGTCTTCACGCAGCTTCTCTATAGGTATCCAGCATTTTCCATAACAGGATTTATGATCCGAATCCTCAAAAGTGTCATGGAAAATGCTCGATATCTATAAATCTAAAAGTTTTATCAAAAAAGTGATACAATTAAACGTTCAATTAAATAAAATTTTCTAGAGAGTGAGACAAGATTCAAGTTCCTAGGATGAGTGGTTTTCATTTTATGAAAGAGAAACTGCGATTTTTTGAAAAAATGTATCATTTCCTGTCGTGGAAAAAGATAGATATCTATAAATCTGAAAGTATTAACAAAAAAAGTAATTTAAATAAACGTTCAAGTTAACAAAATCTCCTAGAGAATGAGATAGGAATCAAGTTTCGAGGACAAATGGTTCTCATTTTATAAAGGAAAAACTTCTATTTATTGCAAAAATTTCAGTTTTTCAAAATTTCAACCTCATTACGGCACGGATTACCATTATCCAATGAAGATTAAATTTTATTTTATTTGTAGCAAATTAAATCTAGTTTAAAAATGTAAAGAGTGGTCTTTATCGAAAACGTGCTACTTCATGGCCAAAATGGGGAAAAATCGAAAAAGGTGCGAGTTTTTCGGGCTGCCGAGGTCGGAAACATGAATTTTGCGCTTGAGCCCGAACGGTTGGTCGAAGAAAAAATATAAATATTGGAATTTATACGAAATTTTACGAACTTTCATTTTGAATGGGTAAGATATTTACGAAAAGTTGATAGTTTTCGAGTTATAAGTAAAAAACCGCCAAGAAATGGAAATTTTTGCATTTTCTACAATGTTGCGTCACGAAATTTTGGTGAAAGACCACAGAATTGGATTCAGATCCCCAAAAACATATTTATGGAAAAAACCAGAACTACCCCAAAACTTTCCCCATTTGAACACAATTTGACTGGACTATAAATAAAAAAAAAAAAAAGAACATTGCTGTAAATATGGACTTGGGAAGGGAGTATTTATTTGCTCGATACTCAAATAATTATAAAATAAAAAATAATAATGTAAAATTTTAATATATTAAAAAAAAACATTTTGTTGAAAAAAAACATTTGTTTATTTATGCAAACCTATAAATCAGCACAAGGTCTTAAAATTAAAAAAAAATAACATTTCAAAAAATTATTTTTTCTTCTATATTTTGAGCCGAATGTTCTAAACTTGGAGATCAGACAAAATTTAATCAGATGTCCGTCTATTGATAGCAATATGGCGTTGTATATTTAGTCAAATTGGTAAAATCAAGAATATTAATTACCCTAATAGAATAAATAATAATAATATTTATCCGTCACATATAATTCTTCGATGATGCTCGAAACGTTTTCTCAGGGATCATTTTAGACTTGTTCAAATTGCCATTCAAAATTAATTGTGAAACCATTCTGACGTGGAGTTGATATTACTGCTCTGATATTGATACCGCAAATATAAAAGGACTTGAATAAGCCTCAAATTTACATTTTCAACTAACAAATTCTGGTAGCGGAGAATGAAGAAAGTCTCCAAGATCTCTTAGATGCCTTCAATTGCATGGCGGAATCCCTCAATATGCAAATATCAACATCCAAAACAAAATGCTTAGTAGTAAATAGAGAACATCTGACCTGTAATATCAACCTTCAGGGATCACTAATTGAGCAAGTCCCTAAATTCAATTATCTGGGAGTTGAAATATCCAGCAATAGGGACTTGAATCTAGAAGTTAAGCACCAAATATTAAAAGGGACGCGTATAGCCGGATGCCTTAATAATGTCATATGGAAGAATAAACATATGTCCGTGGAAAGTAAAACCAAAATCTACAAGACGTGTGTGAGACCTGTCTTAACATACGGAATTGAAGCGAGAGCGGACACAACAGTGACACAACAACTACTCCAGACGGCAGAAATGAGGGTCATCAGAGCAATACAAGGGAAAACATTGTTGGATAAATTGAGAAACGAAGACCTTAGAGCAACATGTGGGATTCAGAACATCGTAGACTGGGTCAGGGTGCGCAGAAGAGAATGGGCAGCGCATGTGGAACGTATGGACGAAAGCAGGCTGCCGAAAATCGTCACGAGAAACCGTCCTGACGGCAAGAGAAACAGAGGAAGACCGAAGAAACGATGCGCAGAAAGTTGAAGGACGGAACTCTTCCTTGGGAGAAAACAGGCTACCTAGCCTAAAAAGAAGAGGAAGAAGAAGAAGAACTAACAAATTAATAATATTTTTTTAAAATTGAACCACCTAAATTAAAATATTCTCTATTAGACAAATTGACATCTCTCATTCAGAATTCAGTAAGATTTCTACATTTCGGTAATAACGTTTGTAATACTTCTTTTGAAAGCCCAATACAATTGTTGAGATAGAGTTTTTCTAAATGTTCAAAATTATTTAAAAACAATGGTTTAAATTGACAATCTGCAAGCCAATTACAATCGTTAAAATTTATTTTGGTTAATTTTCTACAATTTTCATGTAAAATGGAAAATTATCTCTCTTAAATTGGATCAGAATTTCTTTTAGAGAAATCGATTTCTTTTAAATTTTTTAAATATTTTTTTTACTGAATATTCTATACGCGTTGGTTTGTTTCTGATAAATTCAACAGATCCCGGATATCCAAATATTGGAACACAAACGGGTCAAAAATATCTTCAATTGGCAAATCTAAAAGGGTAAAATTTTGACAGAGCATTTAGGTGCAAATAGAGTCCTGAAGTCTCTTTCGGAAACTAGATGGTCTGCACGCGCCAATGCTATTAATGCTTTGCAAAATGGTAATTTAAATATTTCTGAAGCATTGTCTTCAATCGCAAGTGACATCAATCAACCAAGAGACACTAGAAAGAAGGAAGCCCAAAGCCTAGCAAAAAAAAAAAATGTGAAAATTTGAGACTACTGTCACGAGGTGGAGCTGGACAATTCCTGGGAGATTTGAAATTAGAATATCATTTCATCTTACATATGGCAGGCATATGTTTGTTTCAGGAAATCGATACTTTTGTTACGCAAAACGAAGGGGGTCTTAAGAATCGTTAGATGGTCAAGGGGGGACAAGGATGGAAGACAGAAGGTTATTTCGCTTAAGAGATATAATATAACGACTTTAAGGCATTTTGTTTTATCTCTAAATGAACGACCATCAACCCATAAATTAGGGCGTTTTAAGGGGACGGACATGATTTCGAATTTCAAATTACCAGATGTTGGGCCAAGAGAGAAGCGTGAGAAATTCATTTAAGAAATAGACTAAAATTCCAAAATGTCATATGTCCTAGATTTAAAGAGATATATTGTTTTTGTTTTGAAAGGCGAGTAGGATAGTTTTTCAACTATTATAATTACATATGCAGATAAAGTGCCATTATTTTAACACATGTTAACACACATACATAAACGATGTCTAGTATAAAAGGCATTGGACGGAGCTGAGGTCACTCTCGCCCGTAACTCGGATAAAACATCACATTATCTCAATTCGATGTATTAGTCAATGTAAACTTACTAATTTTGATCACTATTTGTTAAACTCAACTGTACTCGACAATATAACTTCTGTTGCAATAAACTCTCATATTTATAAAGTAATCTATACTTTTATTGAAGTTTATTATCCTGGAACCCGGACCATTTCTATTAGCAGACCACAGCGCCCACGGTAGTGTCACCACTAACTTCGAGCTTCGCTGACGTCTACAAAATAAATAGTGGGAAAAGCTCTGTTTTGGCTAGCTTGTAGTCAAAAGCCAACGAGCCCTCAACACTACTCTTATAACGGAAATATGGAATGATCTTTTTGGAGTTATGAATAAAACAAGTCTAAGTTTACAGAATAGCACTATGACCATGGACGTTGTAACGAAACTTTACGAATCTCTGATCAGTTATGTCAATACCGCACGCAATAATTTTGATCAGTACGAAAAGGCTGCTAAAGAAAAAAATCCATATGCAGACTACAAAGATACATTTGAAAAAAAAAAGATTTCCCAGCACACGCATCACTTTTTTTCAAGGATCATGAGAGACTGCACAGTTGAGAGGTAAGGAAAAGTTTCGTGTAGATACTTTCATTCCCATAATTGACACATTAAATACACATTTAAAAAAACGTTCGGCAGCATACCAAGAAATTGATAGTCGATTTAGTTTTCTTTGTCAGTTAACAACAATCGAATCTGGTGAGTTGACCAAAAAATGCAAACAATTTGCAGAATTTTATCATGAAGACATTAATGCAGATGAGCTCAAAACAGAATGTTTTCATTTAAGCCAATATTTAAATAAAAATTTTTAAGAAAAAAATAAAACCGACTTCAAAAAATTAAATGCAACAAATAAAATACACTAAAAGGTATAAAATAATTATTATCTTATTTAGTTACAACTAAAAGACGAAATATTAACATGAAATTACTTTTTGAAGTCGGTGCCAAACAAACTATACCTATAAGCGAGCGTACCCGCCAAACGTACTAAGTAAGATCTGTCGAGTGCGATTCATAAAAGGTATATGTTTGGCACCGACTTCAAAATGTAATTTCATGTTAATATTTAGTCGTTTAGTTGTAACTAAATAAGATAATAATTATTTTATACCTTTTAGTGTATTTTATTTGTTGCATTTAATTTTTTGAAGTCGGTTTTTATTTTTTCTTAAAAATTATTTTTATATTTCTCTTTTTAGTGATGTTATTAATAGTGATCCTATCATCAGAACTTGACCAAATTAATATGGCAACATCCCTAAGACACCCCCTTTCCACTAAGAAAATAATCATCGAAATCGGTTAATAAACAAAGAAGTTAGTCCTGAACAAACCTAACAAAAATGGTCTAATACCTACGAAAAAAATGGGACCAATCGGAACGTAGACTGGACCCAATGCCAAAAAATTTTCAAAATCGGTTCACAATTGGCGGAGATATGAGGTAACATAGGCACAAAAAAAAAAAAAAAAAAAAAAAAAATTCAGTCGAATAGAGAACCTCCTCCCTTTTTTGAAGTCGGTTACAAACATAGCAAAGCAATCAGCGGATTTAAATATCTCAACCTTACATAACCTAATAAAATCAGATAAATTGGAAGAAACTTTTCCAAACGTAGAAATTGCTACAAGAATATTCCTTTGCCTAATGGTTTAATGGTTACCAATTGTAGTGGAGAGCGGTCATTTTTGCAGCTTAAGAGAATAAAAAATGAATTGCGAACAACAATGTTACAAGAACGACTGAGTAATTTGTCAATTATGTGCATAGAAAGTGATATCCTTCAAAAAATTGACATTAAGGATATAATAGAAGATTTTGCTCAACAGAAATAGCGAAAGAAACCGTTATCGTAATCGTAACCAAAAAACCAGCAGCATTCTAATATCATTAATGACATATTATATCATACTGTATTTGATTACCTATAATAAATGGCCAAATACTTAGTAAATAAACTGCAACGGATCGTTGCTAAACTTATTTATTTATTTTATTTATTTATTTAACAAAGTATACAAACATATGACCTTAGGTCCCACCTAGTGTTTATACATAATTTAGCAACAATATTTTACAAATTTGGCAAAAGAGTTCACCATTGTTACGCCGACGATAGCACTCTACACGGCAAACCCTCTCTCCCGAATAATCGAATCAATATTGCCTCCTCAATTACTCTCGACCTAGACAATCTGAATAAATGGGGCTCTCAAAATTTAGTTAACTTTAATTCAAATAAGACTCAATGTTGTCTAATTTCTAGGCGCGAAAATAGAGATTTCCCTGATATTCACTTCGATTCGAATACCCTGAAAATGTGTGACAGCCTATCCATGTTGGGCGTCTCTGTCGCATCTGACCTGTCTTGGAATGAACACATCTCCTCTGTGGCGAAATCTGCAGCAAGGAAGATTGGCTTCTTATTCAGGTCCAAGCGATTTTACAAACCCCCACAACTTCTCACCATCTACAAGGCCCAAATCCGCCCCTATCTCGAATACTGCTCTCATCTGTGGAGAGGAGCCTCAAAATATTCTCTTGCTACCCTTGATGCAATTCAGAAACGAGCCGTCAGGCTAATTGACGATTCTACCCTCACCGACTCCTCGACTCGTTGGCTCATCGAAGAGATGTCTCTGCCCTTTCCCTTTTCTATAGATACTATCACGGCAGGTGCTCTGATGAGATAAAGTCAATAATTCCCCCCAAAGCATACTTTGCACGCAGCACACGTTTTGCCGACTCCCAACACTCTTTTGCGGTCAAATTGGAAAAGTGCCGGACCACTTCATTCGCGAATACATATATCCCCATGACTTCAAGGAACTGGAACTCTCTCCCAGCCTCTATCTTTCCCAGCACCTATGATCTTCAAACCTTCAAAACCAGGGTGCATAGACACCTACGTCTACACCCTCTCACTTAATCAACTTTCCCTTTCTCTTCGGTAATGCAAGGGTCTTTCGAGATCCATAGGGGCTACACCTTTACTGGTGCACCCCTTCTTGCATTCGATTGCATTAAAAAAAAAAAAAAAAAAAAAAAAACCAATACACAAGATTTTATGGGGAAGAAGAGAGAGAAAAAAAAAAGTAGAGAAAGATTAGAAGACATAAAGGAAATAAGAGTAAGGAGTATCAGTTATTGGGTGGGATCCATAAAGAACGAAGATCTGAGAGCACCAAGAGTCGGGTTTGCCTGAAATTTGGATGGAAGTTCATTCCAAAGCCTTGCACCCGCCAATTTGAAGGAATGAAAGAAGTGTTTAGTTTTACAGTGCACCTGCACTAGCGTTGTCTTCCTGGTGGAGCGACCGACGACAAATAGATTTTCTAAGTAAGACGGGCAAATGAATTTTTCAGAATTTAATAGCTTATAAATAATCACACAACACCGCCAAGCGTAAAATTTGGAAAGATCTGTGTTTAAGATGAGTTTTTTATCCTGGTCCGAAAGATGGCTACGTGGTTTCAGATTTAAGACATAGCGGGTGCATGAATTCAAAGCTATTTCAAATCTTTTGCCCGATTTACTGTCGAGGGAATTCGAAAAGATTATGTCGCAGTACTGGAAAAGGGGTGCTAACAAACTCTTGCTTAAATTGAGGCGAAGATTATATGCCGTGAGATATGAGAGTCGCTTCAGTGAGTGAAGGGCCCCATAAACACTACGGCACATATTATTTATTTGCACTTTCCAAGATAAATTGCACGAAACAGTCAATCCTAGATTCTTAGCTGAGCAAGTGAATGGAATAGTATTGTTATTGTAGAGAATAGGAGGTAGTAAGTTAGTAGGAAGGCATTCTTTGAATAAGATAATAGCCTGCGATTTTAGAGGATTAACAGAGATTAAATTATTCATGGCCCAGGAAGAAAGTGACAGAAGCTCTAGGTTAATTAATGAAATATATTGCACAACTTGGTTGGGCAAGCAGTGAGCATAAAACTGAAAATCATCAGCAAATAGGTGATGATTACAGCTAGAAAGAGAAGAGGAGATATCATTAATAAATAAAGAAAATAATAGAGGTCCCAGGATAGATCCCTGGGCCACCCCTGTCCTAAGAGAAAGTGGAGATGAAAAATCTGAGCCACAACGAACTGCTTGAGTCCGATCACTTAGAAATGAAGATATTAATTTGCAAGCTGAGGATGAAAAATTAAATTGGGAAGCAAGTTTACTTAAAAGAATCGAGTGATTGACTGAACCGAATGCATTTTTAAAATCAAGAAGTACTAAAATTGTACATTTTCCGACGTCGATTTCTCTTCGAATATCCTCCGTAATTTTTAGTAAAGCAGTCGTACAGCTATGCCCTTTACGGAAGCCAGACTGATAAGGGTCTAAAAATTTGTTATTTTCGATATGATTTAAAATTTGACAGTTAATAATTTTTTCTAATATTTTGGACAAGGCAGGGAGAACACTAATAGGTCTAAAGTCAGACAGGGATTTCGGTGAGCTAATTTTCTGCAAGGGCAGTACAATAGCATGTTTCCAAGCAGAAGGGAAGGTAGATGAAGTCAAACAAAAATTTATCAAATGTGCAAGGTGTGGTAGAATTAGAGGAAGTATAGTTACTATAAATGAAATTGGAATGGTATCACACCCCACAGCACCAGACTTAATTGAGTGAACGGCAAAAACAATATCCTCCTCAGAAACATTTTTTAAAGAAAATGAAAAAAAATCATTGGACCCGGGAGGGTTTGATGAACCAGTAAAAGTATTATTATTACCAACAGAAGATCCTACAAAATTTAAGTTGAACTCGTCTGGAGTAAATGAAGTTAATTGCTCATCCGAACTTTTACTGAGACCAAATTGTTTTACATTACGCCAGAGCGCAGTGGTCCCAACAGTTGCTGAGTCCAGTTGGGTAGCGGCGAACTCACGTTTGGCATTTCTTATCAAGACCTTAGTCTTATTTCGCTGTGCGCGAAAACGCTCAAAGTCATCATCAGACAACGTTTTTTCCAAGCCTTATAAAGAGAATCACGTTTTCTAATAGACCGCTTGACATTGTTGTTAAACCATGGAATTGGAGGGCGCTTAGAAACAATTTTTTGACCGGGGCTACAACGTCCATTAATTCAATCAAATTATCATTGAAAAACTTCAACATGGTATTAGCGTTGGTACAACTATAAATAGATGACCAATCAAGTTGCATTGCCGAGTTATTAAGTTTTTCTAAATCTAATTTTTGAAATTTCGTTTTTCAAAGACTTTATTTTTATATTTAATTGAAGGTGACTTGATAATTGCAATGATCATTTTGTGATTTGGTGCTCAAAACCATTGAAAACCAGTGGAAAAGTTAAAATATAGGCAGGCCTTATACCATTCTTAACCAAATTTGGGATACAATATTAGTAAAAAAAAATATTCAACGAATTTGGTATGCAAAACAAGTAAAAAAAGTTAAAATATAGGCCATACTTAATAGAATTTGGTATACAAAAATCAGCGAGCGAAAGAGGCGCAAATATAGGCCTCTTACCAAACTCAACCGAATCTGGTATACAAAATCAGTAAAAAAAAACAGTTAAAATATAGGCCTTATACCAAACATAATCAAATTTGGTATGTAAAATCAATGAAAAGGGCGGAAATATAGCCCTTATACCAAACCCTCAATCAAATTTGGTATGCAAAATCATGGACATTTGGAAATGAACCATTTTTTTCATATAAAATGAAAAAATCCTGATGATGAAAACCCTCCCTCTTTCAACCTAAACCTAAAATGGAGGGTGGTGAAGTTTATAGGTAAATTTGCATCCATTATTTATGGTGGAATGATGCTAAGATGCTAAAAATTGGTATCTTGGTAGGTAGAGTTTCGGGCATTAATTAAGGTGAAAATATTTGAACAAAAATTTTACTACCATCCATCCATTAACCCTTAAAATGTAGATAGGGGTGGGTGAAGAAAATAAGGTAAATTTCCATCTATTAAATATGAAATAAATCTAGAATTCTAAAATTTGGCATAATACCTAGTAGAGTTTGGAGTAATAAATAATAAAGGAAAAATACGAAAAAAAACCCAGAATTTCTCTCTTTCAATCCCTAAAATGAAGGAATCTCGGAGATTGTAGGATTAATCATCTCCATCTAATAGGTATAGGTATATGAAAAATGACTCTAGGATGCTAACTAAAATAATATCTCAGAAGGCTCTAAAATGAAGGAAGGGGTGAAATTTATAGGGTAAAATAACTAACGCTTAAAACAAAATTAAAAAAGCTAAAAGCTACATAGGTATATTAGTTTACAAAAAGAAGAGAGAAATCTCACCCAAAATTATGTAGTTAGGATAAATGAACTAAATCCGTGACCACAGCCAAGCCAAGTTTCATGAAAATAATTTAAATTGAAAATTTAGAATCCATAAATATACCTACCTACACTCGGGAGCAGCTAAATCGACTCAACCTCTAAGCGCGCATACAAAGTCGTTTTTCTTTTAAATGGCCAAGCCGATATTTATAAAATAAATATATCTTTAAAGCTTATTTATTTAGCTTTATATTGATATCAATTTCAAGCAAATCGGCTCATTACTTTTTAAATTATGTGATCTGAATGACAATGAAAGGAAAAAAGGGTGTAAAGGAAAGGAAAAGTAGGGATGTTCAAAATTAAAATAAAATTGACATTTTAAACATAACAAAGAAAATTTATTTTCTTAATAATTTGTGTTGCCCCCTCTAGCTTTTATAACAGCCCGCATGCGATCCTGCATCGACCTGATGAGTTTTTTTATAAAATCTTGAGGGATGCCTTCCCATTCATCTAACAAAGCTGTCTTAAGCTCATCAATGGTCGAAGGTACCGAATTTCTGGCTCGAACCCTTTGTTTGAGGTGGTCCCACATATGTTCGATGGGATTCATGTCTGGGCTGAGCGCTGGCCACTCTATGGTGTGGATAGCGACTTCGGTCATGTATTGCCGAGTGACCATCGCAGTGTGGCACCGGGCATTATCATGCATCAGTAAAAAATTTTCCCCAATAAATCCTTTATAAGGAACAACATGATGCAGAAGAATGTCAGCAATGTAACGGTCAGCTGTTAGACCCCCTCCCCGGCCTCCACCAGGCACAAAAACAATATCTGTTTTTCCCTCCAGAGAAATGCCACCCCAAATCATGCAGGAACCACCACCATGTGACACTGTTTGAGAGAAACAGCATTGAGAAAATCGCTCTCCCTGACGCCTGTAGACCCGACTTCTCCTGTCACTTCCATGAATGCACACTCTACACTCATCTGTGAAAAGGACAGCCCGCCATTGGTCGATACTCCAATTGAGATGCTCTCGAGCAAATTGAAGTCGAGCTTGACGGTGACGTGAGGTTAATTTTGGCCCAGAGGCAGGTCTTCTGCAAGTGAGGTTGGCTTCCTTCAAGCGTCTTCTGACTGTCCACCGACTGACAGCCAGACCTCGAACTTCTCTCAGCTGCTGCTGGACATCGACACCAGTGAGGTGGCGGTTTCGGAGAGACGTCGTGACGATAAAACGGTCATCCCTCTCAGACGTGCACCGGCGGCGGCGGGTATTCGGTCTCCGAGTGAAGGCACCAGTCTCCTGAAACCTTCTGTAGACCCTTGAGACAGTAGACTGACTTAAGTTCAATTGAAGAGCGACTTCTCTTTGGCTAAGGCTCTGTTCCAACAGAGCAACAACTTGAGCGGCAACTTCTGGCTTAGTATCCATGATTTTCTAAAAACAATTGTGTCAATTTGCGTAGATGTGTTCAGGTCAATTGCTGAAAATCGATTAATAAGAATAATTGGTTACATTGGTTTTTATAAGGAAATTGTAACTAACAAGTAGCGGCAGCTAGGAACAGCAATTTTTCCAGTTCAGCCATTCGGATCACATAATTTAAAAAGTAATGAGCCGATTGGCTTGAAATTGATATCAATATAAAGATAAATAAATAAGCTTTAAAGATATATTTATTTTATAAATATCGGCTTGGCCATTTAAAAGAAAAACAACTTTGTATGCGCGCTTAGAGGTTGAGTCGATTTAGCTGCTCCCGAGTGTAGATTGTCATTCAAAATGTTAAAATGGAAAGAATACATTACTATAATTGAAAGTAGGTACTTTTTTCTTATTTGAATTTCTAAATAAGCAAAGTGCTCTGCCCCACCCTTATAATGATTTGAACAAAATCCAAAAACAGCGAAAAGTTGCTACTAATCGTTTAATATAACACTTAGGGCCAGTTGTATGTCGGTTGGTAAACTCTTTTAAACTTTGACAAAGGAGTAAGAGCTTAGAACTCACCTTGTGCCCGGCGGGATGACCAATCAGATGCCGGGCACAAGGTGAAATTCTAAGCTCTTACCCTTTGTCAAAGTTTAAAAGAGTTTACTAACCGACATACAACTGGCCCTAAGTATTATTGTTCCTTTTCCTCTGAAAAATTGATATATTTAATAATAATATATTGTAATATTTTGCAGCCCTTTCGTGCCACTCGTCTCTGAGCTACCCGAAATGCTTCTGTACCCGAGAGTTCAGAATGCACCTCGGAATTGACGACAGGACCGAATGACAGTCAGAGTTGCAAGTTTTTCCTACCCGTCTGGTAAGGCCAACTGCAATAGTGCTTGAAAAAATCTACAAAATTTAAAATACTGTAACAAAAATTAATTCGCCAGTTGTGACTCCGTCTCACAGTCGGTCAACCAGATACAAACTTTTACTGTATGTACGATTGAAAAGTTAGTTAGTTATAAATAAAGTTAAGTTTGTGTGATCTAAAGCAGAAGGTCTTATTCACAAAAAAGGTGCTGAAATGTTAACAAATAAACAAGTTGGACAAGAAATGATAAAACCAAATACTCAGGTTGTAATATAACAAGTTTAATTATTTTATTGCAAATAATCAGATGTTGTTTCAGTCAACAAATATGTACAAGTTAATGTTTGTGTTATAATTGAATTCGAATTAAATAGTTACAAAAAAATAATAAGATTGTTTAAGAAATAGATTCTTACATATAGATTTGAATCTTTTGTTTTGTTTTGAAAAATAATATTACAAATAATACTCTTTATGGAAAGATAATTAATTATAATCAAATAATAGTATGAATAATAGGAAACAATTAAATAGCAATTATCTTAATTGGTCTGTGTGAGTTTATATGTGTGCTTATTAATTAATAATCGCTAATTATTGGTTTGTTAAAATGTTATCTAAAAATAAATAATAAATATTCTTATTAATAGATCTGGTCCATGGTTTAGAAACAAAAGAGTTCTTATTTAAAAGAGAGTCAATAAGATTAACTTTGGATAAGTTGTTGTATGGATTGTTAGTTTAATGTGATGGAATGTGTCTTTTAAATAAGATGAGCTGTTTAATGTTAAGGGAGATTTTACTCTTGTTAATAGAATTAGCGTGGGTGAGAATAGTTCGAAACGAATTGATTTGTTAGGAAAAGAAAAACTGTGAACCTTGAAGCAATTGGTTTGAGTCCCTGGAAGGTCGATCGCTGCTGGCTGGGATTAATCTTGGGAAGAGATAATAGCAATTAAATGGTTCTTCAAAATGGTAACGGTTTGTGTTCAATCCGATGATTGACCGCTTGAACGAAATTCCTAGGCGAAATCTTCGTTGGCAGTGAACTCAATTAATTAACTAAATCACTTGAAAACTTGTAAACTGGTCACCAGCAATCAGGGATGAGATTAACTCAAGTAATATGTGTGGAAAGGTTCAACGTAAATCGTTTCGATGTTGCTTGTTTGTTTGTTTAATAACAACTGAATTATTAATAATGAGAAAAGAATAAAATATTAATTAGTATTATTGGGATCATGTGACCGATGTCAGAGAGATAGCCATTAAGAGTTGAACTACGATTCACCCAGAGTAAGTCCGCCATTACATAGGACCGCTTTGCGTGTCCACCGTCCCTATGATAAGATGGAAAATAGACTGTTGACCGGAGGGGTGCTTTTAAATTTTAGCCTCATACACAGGTAGGGATCAACAGTCAGGGCTATCAGAATAGATAGGTATGAGTTTTGCTTTGCCAAATATCGGTAGTCGCGAATTGCTGGTCCGAGAATCCAGTAGCCTGTCCCAGAATTCCACTGCAAGCTGAAGATGTGAGAGATGAATGCCAAATAGGAGACTAATAAGAGGGAATGACGCACAGGAATTTCGTGATAATAATAACACTTTAATCCATTTTAAACAAAACTGGTTATTTAATCTGAATATCATTCATGTATTACACCAAAAGCATTTAAGAATTGTTATATGTTGCAAACTATTTATTAAGGCACAAGCATTGAACTAATAAGATGTATTATTATTAGTTGTGTTTTTTAATTATCTTTGATTTTTAGACTATCCAGAATGTTTGACTAAATGCTGAATAAGAAGATCTCTTCGTGTGAAGCACCTATTACAGAAATCACAGCCAAATGAATTCTTTTTGTAATGTGTTGGAATATGCCGATTGAGATCGCGTCTGTGTAAGAAGCGTTTTTTGCAGTGATCACAGCCGAATGGTTGATCTCCAGAATGGGTCAATAAATGAAGAGTGTGGTCACGTTTATGAAAGAAGCGTCTTTCGCAGAGATGACACCCAAATGGTTTATCACCCGAATGAGTTAACAAATGCCGGATGAGATGACTTTTTCGTGTAAATCGTTTATCACACTCAACACACCCGAATGGTTTCTCGCCAGAGTGAGTTAGCAAATGGTCCCTGAGATGGCTACTGTTTGAAAAGCATTTCTCGCATTGATCACAATCGAATGACTTTTTTTTGGAAGCATGAGTCAGCAAATGCCGAATGAGATGGTGTTTTTGTATAAAGCGTTTTTCGCAGAAATCACAGCCGAATTGTTTCTCCACAGAATGGGTCAACAAATGCCGGATAAGATGGTACTTTCGTGAGAAACTCTTCTTACAGTGATCACAATCAAATGGCTTTTCGCCGGAATGAGTGACCAAATGATCTTTGAGATGGCCTCTGTGTGAAAAGCCCTTCTCGCAGTAATCACAGGTGAAATTCCTTATTTTTGAATGTCCCAGCAAATGTTTATTTAACGAATGTTTTGAAACAAATTTTTTTAAACATTTACTACAGTCCAGTGATTGTTTGCCCTTATGGTTTCGAATATGAATAGACATTTGTGATTTTTTCTTAAACGATTTCGAACATAAATCACATGTGAAGGGTTTCATTGTTTGATGCGTCATAGCAATATGTTGTTCCAATTTGGTTCCATTAAGAAAATTCTGATCGCACTCTTTGCAATGGAAGAAACATCCTCTTGGATGGAAGTTACGCATATGATTTTCGTAATCAGTTAATTCGAGGAAACCAGAAAAACACTCTTCACAAAAGTAATCCTCCGAGGTTTTGTTCTTTTTGGGTGGCCTCTTTCTGTAAAAAGAAACGAAACAAATTCTTTATAAAGATTTTAGATTAATTTTCTGTACACTACTACTAATTGTAATATTAAGGGCAAGTTTCATAGAAAAAAAAATAATCCTCGGCTTACTCAACTCTTGGTTGAGAGTTACCGTAGTTCCAAACAATATGATTTTCATAAAACAAAATAGGGGTCGAGTTAGCTCAACCAGAGTCAAGGATAGAAAAATAGGTTGGCAACGGCCAAACACCTTGCATTTTAGTTATTTTTATCAAAAAAAAAACATATTTTTTTCCAAAAACGAATTTATCTGTAGAAACGGGAATAATTAAATAAAAAATAATATAAAATTGATGTTAAGGTTATTTTGTAAGTATTATTTAAGATTTTGATATTAGATAATTACTTAGATATGGTACTATAATGTTTTAAAATTATAAATTGTGGTGTTTTTTGAGGCTCTTGACAACCTTGGAAACAGATGTAATGTCTTCGTTAGGAAAAAGAAATAAAATTTCTTTATATTCTAACAAATTTATTTTCATGAAAAACTTATGAGACGTTTCGGCGGATATTCTCACACCATCATCAGTCTACAAGGAAATACATAATCTTAATTACAGTAAATTACTAATCACATGTCATTCTCAAGATAAAAGAAGAAAAGAACTCACCCAAGCTTTTCATAATATAGTACATACGAGTGTATAGTATATATGTGTGTAGAATGTCATTTTCTTTTTACAATTAATAACATTATAATCAAAAAGCTTGTAATAAAATAACAAATTAGAATTAATTAACCTAAATAAATCAAATAAAAAAATCTTCCATAAGGTCAGGTGGGTAACTGGGCCAGCTTCTTTTGTTTTCCCAAGGATAGTACTCCATATTTTTGGCTATAACTAAGCTTCCTCACAATTTATAGATCTCGTGACTATATTAATTGAAAGATGAAATTTTCTTCAAATAATCATGATACTTTCAACTTTTGATTATTCAAAATTTTGTAATTATCTTAAGTTGAATGTAAAGTTTTGCGGTTGGCCCAGTTAAACGCGTTGTGGGGTAATTGGACCAGCCCAGCCTATTTGCTGTTTTTTTAATTTTTAACATCTTTTGAGCAGTTGGACATGTTCCCCTATCGCTCAAGGCCCTGGCTTTAGGTAGAATTAGTCTCATTTGTATATGGATTAAAAATAATGAAAGATGTAAGCGATTCGGGGTAATTGGGCCCCTGACTAGGCTGGCCCAGTTGCACCAAGACCTCTATTTTTTTTATTCTATTGAATTTTTTAAGGTAGATAAGTTTAAACGCCAAGTATAATTTTTAAAATCGATTTTTATTACAGAAAATTCAAAAAAAAGTATCATAAATCAAACAACTAAACAAAATAATTTCATTTTACCCATTGAAATAAAGTTAAATAAGTTCCTTATGCTTAAGAAAGCCTTAATTAAGTACTTTACTCAAGTCTCAATATTTTCAAGGAACTGGGTAATGCAACTCGGTAAGAAGTAAGCACATAACTAGGTAAATAAGTAATTAACTTAACTAAGTACTTAAGCATAAAATAAACTTAAAGAAATTTCTCTAATTCAGGAACACTGAAAATTTCCCACCAATATGAAAAAGTGAATTGCGCTAAAAAAATGCGGTAAAATTAAAAAGCTCTGGGGTTACAGGACCCCTGGCCCAGTTGCCCCAGGCCCCAGTTACCTCACCTGACCTTATTTGTTATTTACCTGGAGGTATATTTGTGTGTTAAATTGTTATTAATATAGTATGTCAATATTAGTGAATATATCATATATATAATTAAATGTTTTAAATCTAATCAAATGTCTTTCTTTATGTTGTTTCTATAATTTTATTAGATTTAAAACATTTAATTATATATATGATATATTCACTGATATTGACATACTATATTAATAATACTTAAAACACAAAAAGCCTCCAGGTAAATGGCAAATATGAAAAAATGTGTTTGATTTATTTGGGTTAATTAATTAAAATTAATTCTAATTGGTTATTTTTATTACAAGCTTTTTGATTATGTTATTAATTGTAAAAAGACAATGACATTCTACACACATATATATGTACTATATATATTATGAAAAGCTTGGGTGAGTTCTTTTATCTTGAGAATGACATGTAATTAGTAATTTACTGTAATTAAGATTATGTTTTCCTTGTAGACTGATGATGGTGTGAGAATATTCCGCCGAAACATCTCATAAGTTTTTCATGAAAATAAATTTGTTAGAATATAAAGAAATTTTATTTCCTTTTTCCTAACGAAGACATTACATCTGTTTCCAAGGTTGTCAAGAGCCTCAAAAACACCACAATTTATAATTAGATAATTACTTTTAAACAATAATATACAGTATGTGTTGGGTAGTCGTTGGTTGCTAGGCAACGGTGGCGATTGGGAATATGTATTGTTTTGTTTTGCTATTCTATTGTTATATTTTATTTAATAAAGAATATTCGTTAACCATTTGAGTTATGGACAGAGAAGTATTCATAGAGAGAAACAAAGAGGTTGTCCTCTGCTTGAAGCAAATAAACATTCCCATATATATATATAATACTAGCTGTATCCGGCGTGGCTCCGGCATGAGGGTGGGGTTCGTGGGTTGGGGGTCCAGGGAGCGTGCCTTTGCAGCTAGTACATTATATTATCAAAATATTAATTTAATTAGGAAACTCGATATTATTTGGACTAATAGTTTCAAGTTTAATAAAGTAAAAAAGAAAAAAGAAAGAAATTCACCTTCATTTAGTGAATGTGTTCTCAATTGTAATTTCATTTGTAACATTAAGTGTACATTCATGTGAATACATTTCTTTTGATGTTTGTCTAGGAATTCTTCACTGATGAACATCGTTTCACAATAACAGCATATAAAATGCGGGCCTGGAAAAAAAAATATATTAAGTAAACAGATGCCATTCATTAGCTTGATTTTGACCAGGATGAGTGATCAAGAGCGAGGGGCCTGTCCCCCCCCAGGAAAAGGAAAAATGAAAAAAATATTTGATAAATTTTATAGTCCAGCCAAATGCTGTCGTCTTGATGAGATTGGAGAACAATTATAAGCGTCTGCTAGCCGAAAAATGTTTTATTAAGACATATGGGCAAAGGGCTCTTAATTTTCAAACTGATTGTATTGGGCTTAACAATGCCTACTACATATTCCCTCATGGGCAAAGGAAGAACCCTATATTAATATAAAATTTAACTCGCTTCTTAAAGAGGAATTTTTTGATTATGATTTGATCTTTACAGACGGCTCAAAAATAAATGATAGCGTTGGATGTGCTTTCTATCATGTAATCACTAAATACTATGAAAAATTTAAATTACCTGAGGACTTTTCTATATTCAGTGCAGAAGCTATTGCAATAATAAGGGCTCTTGTTTATATAGAATCATTAGACCAATCAAATAAGTTGTTAATAGTGTCCGACTCTCAAAGTGTTTTAATGGCAATCAGAAACTTTTTTAAATCTAATTCAGAGAACTATCTTATATATCAAATTTGTGATTTTATGTGTAAAACAAATAAAAAAGTTGAATTCCTATGGTGTCCCTCCCACGTGGGTATCCAGCCTAATGAAATAGTGGACTCTTTAGCGAAACAGGCAGTTTCAGACGGGGATCCATTAAACATGGGCCTCACCTATGTAGATACTATTAATATTGTGAAAAAAAATCTATTCAATTGTGGCAAGAATTTTGGGACTCCTCTTCAGAGTCGAGGGGATCCTACTTGTACTGGATAATGCCCAGAATTGGAACCAAGTCATGGTTTCATGACAGTCATTTATATAGGAGAATAATTGTTCTAATTGTACGTTTGAGAATGGGTGATGCAGCTACCCCCAGAAAACTCTTTCAGTTTAATCTAAGAGACACTCCTTTTTGTGACTGTGATGGCAGCCAAATGGGTGATGTCAATCACATCTTCCTAGGGTGTCCAAAAAACAACAAAGCTATTGACTTATTTTATACTAGATCTGCTCATAAAATTTCATTCCCTACATCAATGGGATTAATCCTTAGCTATCTCAATCCTGACTGTCATGAATCCGAGACTCAAGAGATAATCATTAAACTATTAATAGCATCCAAACTATTTATATGATATAAAAATGTAAACACTGTTAAATAATAATGCAACTGTATATAATTATGTAAATATAAAAATGTAAATATTGTAAAAAAAAAAAAAAACAATGCCTACTTGTCAATATTGACAAATACTGATGCCCAAGTATAATAAACATTGAGAAGGGGAAAGAATTGTAAAAAAGAAAAAAATATTTTTTATTTTTATATATTGTCATTTTAAATTCAAATTTTGTTATTCTTAATGTTTATTAAATTATTTTGAGTAATCTTTTAATTAAGAGATGTTTGTGAGGGGTCAGTGATATGGAAATAAAAAATGAAATAAAACTTAATTTATATTTTTACCAACGTTTACACCCGCTATGGCAATCATCAAGGCGTACGTATCACTGGGCACAAAGTTTTGAATGTAATTGCAATTAAAAATAATATTAATATACACCGAGGGGTTCTTTTTGTTGACCCTTTTGAATCCTGAAGAAGGAGGCACAACGATCCTTCGAATTGTCAGATTTTTTAAGAGAATAAAATTGATATTCAAATAAATTATCCACATATATATTATAAAGGTTCAGGATCCCATGCATAGATTTTAAATAAAATAAGATTGTCAAGCCTGAAAGTTTAAAAAGTCCTTCTGTTTTAATAATATATAATAACTGAACCTGTATAGATTGGATATTGACATTCATGGTTAGGAACTTCAGCCATTATCGAGATATTATTATTATTTTATAATTTCAATTTTCCTTTATTTAATCCTTAGTATTTTATACATCTGATGATTGAATGATAAAAATCAAATTAATAGTAATAATTTGTATGTACGTGATTTTCTGATTTAGTTCACAGAATGGATGTTGAGGATTTTGCGCATGCGCGGGAAGGAAATTGTCATCTTGTACGACTGCCGGTTGTCAGAGCGGACTTTTTAAACTTTGAACAATTTTTTATCACAATTTAACGTAGTTTTGTTTCACCATTTGGGTTTTCTTAGGATTTTTTTTTTGAAATTTAGACAGATTATTATTTAAATACTTCTACATAGAGGTGTAAAAACGAAATTTATGAACACGCCTTCGGCGGCCCTCTCTGCTGCCCAAGGGCACGCCCCCTGGACCCCCAACCCACCCAGCACCCCCACCCCCTGACCATACCCAACCCCCGCCCCAACACCACAACCCCATCCGCACCCTAACCCAAGAACCCCACCCTCACCCCCACACCACCCCCCAAACCCCGCCAGCACCCCTCACCCTCCGCATCATGCACTCGTGCCCAACCCCCGCATCCCTCACCCCATCCACCCCGGACCTCACCCCGTGCCCTCCAACCCTGCGTACCACACCCCCGCCTGGCCCCCGAAGCCCACCCCCGTTACGCCCCTGGACTCCACCACGAACCACCCCCTGCACCCCCACCCTACTTCGCCTCACTCCCTCACATCAACCCCAATCCAACCAGCGCACCCCTACCCTATCCCATCCCCACTCCATTCCACCCCCTCACCCACCCTCCGCACCCAGTTTTTTTGCATTTCTAGCCTTCTAGTGACCCACAGATTATGTATAGAAAATTTGGTTAAGTTTGGTCCAAGAGAATTTTTTTTCATTTTTTGACCCCCTCCCCCACATTTTGGGTGGTTAGTTTTTGCATTTCTAGCTCTCGAGAGGCCCAGAGATTATGTATACAAAATTTGGTTGAGTTTGCTCCAAGAGCAAGAATTTAGATTTTTCACCCCCCCCCCCTTTTTTTGGGTGGTTTTTGGGGGGAATTTTTTTAAACAAAAATTGTCAGAAATCACATCCCCTACAACTTTGCTCATTATAAACTTATATATAATCAGTTTTCTTAGACTCCTCATGATGGGCTAACCCCCGAAATATATCGAATTCAAAACTCAATTTTGTTTTATTTCTTTTTTTGTGAAACCTACCTCGTATCTTACTCAAGTTTTATTATTATATTAAAATGTTTCACCTAGAACCAACACCGAACTCCTTAAAAGTTATAAACTTTCCCGTAGGGTTAATAGTTTAGGAGTTATTTGATAATTTTAATTCGTACGCCCCCCCCCCCCCCCCTAAACCCCCTTCTGGGGTCAAAATATCAAAACGTTATATAGCTAAAAAAATAATTTTTAAGAAAAAATAAAACTGACTTCAAAAAAAATTAAATGCAACAAATAAAATACACTAAAAGGTATAAAATAATTATTATCTTATTTAGTTACAACTAAACGACGAAATATTAACATGAAATTACTTTTTGAAGTCGGTGCCAAACAAACTATACCTATAAGCGAGGGTACTCGCCAAACGTACTAAAAGATCCGTCGAGTGCGATTCATAAAAGGTATATGTTTGGCACCGAACTTCAAAAAGTAATTTCATGTTAATATTTCGTCGTTTAGTTGTAACTAAATAAGATAATAATTATTTTATACCTTTTTAGTGTATTTTATTTGTTGCATTTAATGTTTTTGAAGTCGGTTTTATTTTTCTTAAAAATTTTTATTTTTCTTTTTTTAGTGATGTTATTAATAGTGATCATATCATCAGAACTTGATCAAATTAATATGACACCATCCCTAAGACACCCCTTTCCAATAAAAAAAGAATCATCGAAATTGGTTCATAAACAAAGAAGTTAGGCATGAGCAAACCTAACAAAAATGGTATAATACCAATGAAAAAAAACGGGACCAATCGGAAGCTAGACTGAACCCAAAGCAAAAAATTTTTTCAAAATCGGTTCACAATTGTCCAATATATGAGGTAACATTAAAAAAAGAAAAATCAGTCGAATAAAGAACCTCCTCCTTTTTTGAAGTCGGTTAAACATGTAAGTTAAAAGACATAATATGATACAAATCTGAAATTTTATAATCAAAAAGTTTTGGGCTTATGAATTATGAATCCTTATTGTCTGTTCTATATACTCTAGCATTTTAATTAATTTTTTGCTAGTATTGTCGCGAAACAACTATCGATAGGAAGCGCAAAGACATCTACTAAGCTACTAACACACGATTCAGTCAGTGGTAGGAGGAGATCCTAGTTGTTTCGTAACCGTGCCCTAATGAAATAGGTAATAGGGACTTCAACACTCCAATATTAGCTACTTACCTATTTCATGAACTTTTCTCCCCGAGATGACACTGTAAAAGATGTTTATAAATATTGAATGAATTTTTTCTGTAATTAAAATAAAAGTAAAATTGAAGAAAAAATTGAATTTTACAAGACTAAGTACACTCTGTGGTAATGAAAAATAAATGAATAAGTATAGGTGCCAAACATATCGTCACTGATCTTACAAAGTCCGATTATTGGTCAAATACGTATTATACGCTTATACCGACCAACTTTTTACGGCGCAGCTGTCTATTGAAACCTGATTATAGTATCCCAATATGAAAATGATGAGAGAAGGAGTTACACCAAAAAGGGGCATCTGACCTGTCTTGGAATGAACACATCTCCTCTGTGGCGAAATCTGCAGCAAGGAAGATTGGCTTCTTATGCAGGTCCAAGCGATTTTACAAACCCCCACAACTTCTCACCATCTACAAGGCCCAAATCCGCCCCTGTCTCGAATACGGCTCTCATCTGTGGAGAGGAGCCTCAAAATATTCTCTTGCTACCCTGGATGCAATTCAGAAACGAGCCGTCAGGATAATTGACGATTCTACCCCCCTCGACTCCTCTGAATCACTAGCTCATCGAAGAAATGTTCTCTGCCCTTTCCCTTTTCTATAGATACTATCACGGCAGGTGCTCTGATGAGATAAAATCAATAATTCCCCCAAAGCATGCTTTGCACGTAGCACGCGTTTTGCCGACTCCCAACACTCTCTCGCGTTGAAATTAGAAAAGTGCCGGAACCACATGTATCATGCCACGTACGGAGCCCCACGACTTCAAGGAACTGGAACTCTCTCCCAGCCTCCATCTTTCCCAGCACTTATAATCTTCAAACCTTCAAAAACCGGAGAGTGCATAGACACCTACGTCTACACCCTCTCACTTAATCAACTTTCCCTTCTCTTCGGTAATGCAAGGGTCTTTGGAGATCCATAGGAGCTGCATCTTTGCACACGGTGCACCCGAGCTTCTTGCATTCGATTGCATTAAAAAAAAAAAAAAAACCCCTAAAGGTTTGGGTGTCACATTATATTTCCTTCACACGACGCTTTCAAAACCCCGAAGAAGGAGAGGAATAAGCTTCCGGAAACGTCGGTTTTTTAAACAAAAAAAGATAGCTAGCAGTCAAAAAACTAGTGTGAATATATACGAATTTTCAAATGTAGTTTAGGTGCGTGACGAGATTAAGAGAATTAGGGGGGGGGGTAAAATTAAAGTTATGCAGATTTTCATGTTAAAAAAAAAAGCAAAACAATAAATATTCCCAATCGCCACCGTTGCCTAGCAACCAACGACTACCCAACAAATACTGTATATATTGTTTAAAAGTAATTATCTTTTTTTTATGAAAATGATGAGAGAAGGAGTTACACCAAAAAGGTGCAACCCCTAAAGGCCTGGGTTCGTGAATAAAAAATAAAAACAATTTAAAAAGGATTGATTGATCAAAATAAACTACATTATCATTTCGATATAAATCGTCTTCCTTAAGTTCCAGAACCTACCATCCCAAAAAGTCTAAACCCTAAAACAGCCAAACATTTCTAATAATTAGCTCTACCGCAACAAAACAAAAAGTGTCGATCTGGTCGGCAAAACCTATTTAAAAAGGGATTTTTCGGCCAGGAAAACATTATTTGTATACAAAAATTTGGTTGAGTTTGGTACAAGAACCTAGATTTTCATTTTTTGACTCCTCTTCCCCCATTTTGGGCGGTTAGTTTTTGACATTTTTAGACTCTCGGGTCCCACTGATTATGTTATACAAAATTTGGTTGAGTTTGGTACAAGATGGCCTATATTTTTAATTTTTAACCCCCCCCCCCCCTCCACCCCCTTAATTTTGGGTCGATATGCACCAAAATCTAATCAGCTCTTAATCTCAATGGACCAAAACTACGTGTGAAATTTGGTTTTCGATATTCACACTAGTTTTTGAGCTAGCTCGCCCACAAAAATTTGGTAACGCATAGACTAACTAACTGACAACCAGACAGACTAAAGACATTTTGACAAAACAATTATTATCTCGAAAAATATAATTTTTCCGACGTTAACTTATTAGAAAGCTTTTTTGTAGAGCGAAATGCCATGGTTTCGCTCAATTTTTCTAATCAAAATAGTTTCAACCGTTTTTGAAATATTTCGAAAAAAGAACGAAAAAAATACACTTTTTTCATGAACGATTACAATGCTTGACCATATCCTGTATGGTAAAGTAAAAAAAGGTCAATACCAATGAAATTTATATTTTTACCAATCGGAAACTATACTGAACCCAATGCAAAAAAAATCATCAAAATCGGTTCACAATTGGCGAAGAAATCAGGTAAATACAAAAAAAAAAAATCAGTCAAATTGAAAACCTCCTCCTTTTTTGAAACCGGTTAAAAAATAAATAAATAAGTAGGGATGGCGATCTGAGGATCGATTTATTGGGCCAAAAAAATCGATTTTTTTTAATCGATATATAGTAGTGAATCGATCCAGTGAATCGATATTTCATTCTAGAAAATCGAGATTCGATTTTTTCTGTTTTGATAAGAATCATCAATTTATTTACAATTAGTTGAATGTACCTAAACACATGTAAAGAAATGACAGTTTTTCACTTAATTACTCAAAAACTCGCAGGCAGTTGTGCACCTGAAGCATGCGCGGATCCAGGGGGGGGGGGGCGATGGCGCCCGCCTCCCCCAAAGCATTGGAGATCAACATTTTTTATATGTTTATTTAACTTTTGTTTTTGTTTTTTATAACATTAAATTTTAAAATTGAAGAAAAATAAAGTTCTATGTGGGGGGTGGGCGTCTCTGACCCCCCCCTCCCCGCTTGGACAATTCGATCGCGACACACTTCCGAGATCAAAAGTAGAACTTATATACCGGCGACCCCCCCCCAAACTCAGAGGTCTGGATCCGCGCCTGACCTGAAGTATGATCCTATACTTTACTGGCAAGAACAAAAAAAACTCAATTTATCATCATGTTCACTCAACATGTCTATATATTTCATGGTCTAAGAAGTATTATATCTAGAATTATTACTGGAGAGTTAATTATTTAATAAAACCTTTTTGATTAATTTTAATATTTTTCTTCGATCTTTACTGCAGTTTTGTTTTTTGAAATTTTTTTTCAGACGCCAAGAAAGTATAACTTCTAACGCGTGTACATAAGTACACACACACACTTTTAAGATATATATCGCGAGGCTACTGCAGGTTGAAGCTATTGAAGTCTGCTGAGTATTAAGTCTGGACCAAGAGAGAAAAAGATATGATCCATTTAGCTACAATCCAACGTGAT
The DNA here is from genome assembly GCA_024734495.1 of Forficula auricularia. Lineage (NCBI taxonomy): Eukaryota > Metazoa > Arthropoda > Insecta > Dermaptera > Forficulidae > Forficula > Forficula auricularia. Next base: position 4,642,463 of record JALMQS010000187.1, on the reverse strand, counting down.
TTTGCGTTTAGCCCGCATGACACTTGGATGGATCACCAAATGAATTTGCAATCTCAGATGTTATATATTCAATCTCCCAGTCCAGAGCGCCCGATCTATTAACATGTATGTTAGTTGCTTGCCATAAATTAATTGAATGTTTTCTACATTTGATTCAATCGCAAATCAAATATAGGTGATTTTTATAAGTTCAGATATTATTTCCACTCAATATTTGACATAAATCACCTACATTTGATTCGCGATTGAATCAAAAGTAGAAGACTAGCATCTAATTAATGACATGGATCTAATAGATCAGGCGCTCTGGACTGGGAGATTGAATATATAACATCTTAGATTTCAAATTCATTTGGTGATCCATCCGAGGGTCTCAAGCGGGCTATACGCAAAATGACGTTGGATTGTAGCTAAATGGATCATATCTTTTTCTCTCTTGGTCCAGACTTAAGACTCACAATTATTGAAAAGTGGATGAATAGCCAATGGACTAGAAATGAATGCTACCAAGACGAAATATATGTTAATTAAAAGTGTGCGAAAAAGAACTGGAGGAAAAAACACAATACTAAAGAGGTTTAGATGGCGCCAAAAATTAGAGCAACGCGTGAAAAGATGAAAGTATCTAGGTGTTATTATCGATAGTGAACTTAAATTCGATGATCACTGCGATCTACATGCTAAAGAAAATAGGGAAAAAATTGGTTTCTTGAACAGAATAGGAAATAGCATATCTGACTATACTAGATGTATAGTCTATACACCAATTATAGGCGCCACATTTTGAATATTTGTGCGACGTTGTTGAGTGGAATGGGAGGACTCAGCTGTCGAAGCTGCAGATATGCAAAATCGAGCTATGAGAGTAATAATACAGTGTAATAGGTATACTAGGGTGGAAGAAATGCTACAAGTATTGCAATTTATGTCTATAAGGCAAAGGTTGTACTATAATGTTTGTATTTTTATTTTAAAATTATAAAGGAATGCTGCCCATAGAATTAGGAATAAAATAGTATTAGTGGGGTCGAACGAGGCAAGCAGACAATATTATGATACAATTTCAAAGAACGAAAAGCAGCGCAAAAAAGTTTATTTTATGAAGGCATAAAAATGTATAATGACATTCCCAACAGAGTTAAAACAATGTGACAGTCTTATAATATTTAAACGAAAATTAAAAGAATACATTTTACAAAGATAATAATCTTTATTAGCTATTGTAGCTATACATCATATTTTTTTATTAATATGTCCTATTATATTGAAACTGTTAATGTGAAGAATTATATTATTTGTACCTAAAATTGTAAATTAATATGTCAAACTATATGTAAAAATATAAATGTAAAACTATAAATGTAAAAAAATAGCCGAGAAGGCTAATAATAAAGATCAATCAATCAATCAAACTCCGCAGACTCCAATAGCTTCATCGGCAGTAGTCTCGCGATATATATCTTTAGAAAAAAAAACGCGATCAAAACAATTTCTCGTTAGTATATCAATCATTCTTTGATATATTAATGAGAAAAATTATAAATTTATTTAACATCATTATTTCAAGTTAGAAATATATAAGTTCAGATATTATTTTCACTCAATATTTGACAAAAATCACCTACATTTGATTCGCGATTGAATCAAATGTAGAAAACATACGATCTACCTGAATTAGTAGGTTTTGAACCGATATTGATACAAAAAGGCATCCGCTGTATAAAGAGACAGCATGATTATGAAGCTATTGATGATGTTGCTGTTGATGCGAAAGAACATTTCAAAATAAATGTATTCAACGTATTACTAGACCAAATTACGTCTTTTTTGATAGAATGTTTTGAACAAACCAATGATTTTCTGAATAATTGGAGATTTTTGTGTAATTTAAAAAATGACTTAACTTAAATAAAGATGAAGCTTGAGCTGTTTGCCATAAAAGAATTTAGTCTTTTTGATTTTAAGTCTATTCTTCCACGTTTTCAGTAGAGGTTGCCATTAATAGTCAAAACATCGAAAATAGAATGCAATAAGGTTATTCTTCAAGTAATAGATAAGAATCGATCGTTATTTTTGATTTTAAGTCGATTCCTCTATGTCTTCATCATGGTTACCAATCAAAACCGAAATGTCAAAAATCCAATATAGAATGGTTATTCCTCGACTAATAAATGAGAATCGATCATTATTTTTGAATTAAAGTCAACATGGACTGCAAATAGCAGGTGATGATATCTGATTAATAATAAAGGAATAAACATATGAATTTGGATAAAGTTTAGCAACGATCCGTTGCAGTTTATTTACATTGTTCTTTATTAATTTTGATTAAAATTTTCCTTTTTTTACCCTGGGCGCTCAAAACCTAGAACCGGCCCTGGATCCCAGTAGACTGGGTAGACTGTTGTTCCCTGAAAAGCTTGGACAATAAGCACTGGGAATTATAAACTATATTATTTCCAAAAATTTTGATGTAACCAATAAATTTGTGAAATAAATGTCTTTTCTTTACCTGATACTTTGATATGGTTGTAAAAACAACTTTAATTAGATAAAATGATTAAAAAAAAACAAAAAAAAAACGATTATTACCGATTATTTCTGGGAAATCGATCGTTTAGACCAGTTTTTAGGCCATGCCCCACTTTAACATTTCTAAAATCATCATGTCCCCCATATAATAATTTTAGTTAAAAAATTTATTTTTGTTCTTTTTAGTAATATGAATGATAATTTTGAAAGCGATTTCTTACAACTGTTGTCAAAACAAAGAAACCAACTTTTAATAAATAAAAATAAAATATTTTTAAAACTTAATTTAATGTGATTTGTGAACTTTTTACACAGCGATTTTATATCTGGCTCAAGCTTAGTTAGCTTAAGTCTCAAATACTTTTATTAAATCAAACCACGTAATAGAACCGAATATGTGCAAAGGACTCCGCTTCGGTTAATATATATTCAGTTCAAAATATGCAAGGGCGGATCCAGGAATTTTTTATGGATGTATATATAAAAGGTGCACGATGCTATATAAGATGTACTTTTTATCTCGAAAGTGTGTCGCGATCGAATTGTCCAAGGGGGGGGGGGGGGGGGGTCAGAGAGGCCCCCCACACACACACATAGAACTTTATTTTCAATTTAAAATTTTTTTTTACAAATTTCAAATCTCATATTTTCAAATTGCCCCCTGTGGGGCGTACTATTATAGTATTAATGTCCTAAATAGCTTATTCTTTTATTTTGAATTCTGGTCAAAAGCAGGATTATTCAGGATTGCGTAACAAAGATTAGGATAATAAAATATGTAAATTTGCATCTTGATATTTAGGGCAGGTTAGCGATTTTCCCTATTTTCAAAAAAAAAATTCCTATAACTCGAAAACTATTGAGACTTTTATTAAAGAAAATTTTTATGTTCAGGACTGTCGTAAGTTGCCCCCTAGCCCCTGTTCACGGTTTATCGTTGTGATACGGGGCGGACACCCTGTATAACTAAGCTATTTATTTGATAATACATTTTAATATTTCTCGCGAGTATGAATTCGTAAATGATTAACCAAAGTACTTTTGTAGGAAAATTTCTTTGGACATTGTGTACAACCGTAGGGCTTCTCTCCCGAATGCGTCCCAAAATGGGCAGTCAAATAACTTTTTTGGGAAAAATACTTTGGGCATTGTGTGCAACCGAATGGCTTCTCCCCGGTGTGAAATCGTAAATGTTTCGTCAAAGTGCTTGTGTCTGAAAACTTCTTTGGGCATTGTGTACAACTGAAGGGCTTCTCCCCCGTGTGAGTTCGTAAATGTTTAGTCAAAGTACTTTTGTCAGTAAACTTTTTTGGGCAATATGTACAACTGAAGGGCTTCATCCCAGTATGTATCCGTAGATGAGTAGTCAAATGACACCTTTGTGAAAACTTCTTAGGACACTGCGCACAACTGAACAGCTTCTCCCCTGTATGGGTTCGTAAATGTCTAGTTAAGCTCTCTTTTACGGAAAACATTTTTGGGCAAAGTGTACAACTAATGGACTTCTCACTTGTATGAGTTCGTAAATGCCGTATCAATTTACTTTTATAGGAAAACTTCTTCGGGCAATGAATACATGTAAAAGGTTTTTCGACATTATTAAAATTGCCTCTCTGGAAAAGAATTTCGGTTGTAAGGTGCTCGTGCAAATGCCTCTCATAGTCAGATGAGGTGAGAAACACAGAAAAACACTTGTCGCAGAAATAATCGCCTGATGATTGGTTATTCTCAGTTTCACTTGCAGAATGACCTAGAAAATAAAAACAAATAATCAGTAGAATAGCCAAGTGGACCTCGTATTCTAGATTTGGAAAACAAGCAAAATAAATTGGGTATTTTTAAAGACTTCTTTATATGTGTAGGTACATTAATGGAATTTTGTGACAATTTTTTACTTTACCATACAGGGTATGGTCAAGTATTGTAATCGTGCATGAAAAAAGTGTTTTTTTTCCTTCTTTTTTTCGAAATATCTCAAAAACAGTTGAAACTATTTTGATTAAAAAAATTGACCGAAACCATGGCATTTCGCTCTACAAAAAAGCTTTAATAAGTGAACATCGAAAAAATAAATACTTTTTTTAAACTCAAGACTTTTAAATAGATCTATTAAGTAGAAAATAATCTCTTAAATCTGTGTATTTAATGAAATTTTAAGATCATTATAAACACTTATTTTCATTGTTGTGACTTTTCGATATAATGATTATTTATATAATAATTAATTATTTAATCATTAGTATTTGATAATTAAGTTGAATAGATTGTTTAAAAATCATTATTAAGATTTTTTTGAGCTCTAATAAATTGATTTAATATTTTGTTTATTTAATAAAAAATATTTCTTATGAAATTTGCTTAGTTTTTTACTTTACTATACAGGGTATGGTCAAGTATTGTAATCGTGCATGAAAAAAGTGTTTTTTTCCTTCTTTTTTTCGAAATATCTCAAAAACAGCTGAAACTATTTTGATTAAAATAATTGAGCGAAACCATGGCATTTCGCTCTACAAAAAAGCTTTATTAAGTGAACATCGAAAAAATAAATACTTTTTTAAACTCAAGACTTTTAAATAGATCTATTAAGTAGAAAATAATCTCTTAAATCTGTGTATAATTAAGTTTTAAGATTATTATAAACACTTATTTTCTGTTGTTGTAACTTTTCGATATAATGATTATTTATTTAATAATTAATTATTTAATCATTAGTATTTGATAATTAAGTTGAATGATTGTTAAAAATCATTATTAAGATTTTTTGAGCTCTAATAAATTGATTTAATATTTTGTTTATTTAATAAAAAAATAGTTCTTATGAAATTTGCTTAGTTTTTTACTTTACTATACAGGGTATGGTAAAGTATTGTAATCGTGCATGAAAAAAGTGTTTTTTTCCTTCTTTTTTTCAAAATATCTCAAAAACGGCTGAAACTATTTTGATTAAAAAAATTGAGCGAAACCATGGCATTTCGGTCTACAAAAAATCCCTAATAAGTGAACATCGAAAAAAATAATATTTTTTCGAGATAATAATTGTTTTGTCAAAATGTCTGTTAGTTAGTTAGTCTGCGCGTTACCAAATTTTTGTGGGCGAGCTAGCTCAAAAACTAGTGTGAATATCGAAACCAAATTTCACACGTAGTTTTGGTCCATTGAGATTAAGAGCTAATTAGATTTTGGTGCATATCGACCCAAAATTAAGGGGGTGGAGGGGGGTTAAAAATTAAAAATCTAGGCCATTTGAGCAAGCTCAACAAAATTTTGTATACATAATCAGTGGGACCCGAGAAGTCTAAAAATGCAAAAACTAACCAAATTTTGTATACATAGTTTGGTCGAAAGGGCTAGAATTTTCATTTTTTGGCCCTCCCTCCCCCCTATTTTGGGTATAATTTTTGCATTTCTAGCCTTCTGGGAGTTCACAGAATATGTATATAAAATTTGGTTGAGTTTGGTCGAAAGGGCTAGAATTTTCATTTTTTGACCCCCCCACTTTTTTTTCGTCTGATATAATGTTTAAAACACATTAAAAAAAAAAAAATATTTTATGTTTTTTTCAAAAATATATTCAGCTTTTTTCTCTAGTTAAATTTTTTCATTTTTTTATACCTCTTCAAAATGTGGTAGATCTTTATGCTACAGCCTGTACTTTTTAAAATCAGTATTATTCAAGAGTGAACCCTCAAGAGCCGCACGAGATTGACTGAAGAGCCGCATGCGGCCCGCAGAGCCACCTTGTGGCCACCTCTGGTATATATTCATTGGAGTCATGGCAACCAATGAGTATATTCTTATATTTGTTTGTTACTGTTGTAAAACATCTCTTATTAAAATAAACTAATGTTTTAGAATCTTAGTGTTTATTTCTTAGAGTTATAGTCACAGAAAAATAAATTAACCTTGTAATGATTGATTTTCTTTCAATCTCATTTTGGATTTCATTAGTGAAAGTAAAGCCACATGAATGCATTTACTTTGATGTTTGCTTAGGAATTCTTCACTTATGAACATCATTTGACAATATTCGCACAGATGGAGTGGATCCTGGAAACAAAAAGAATGAATATAATCAATTCTTGTATATATACCGGGTGAGTTTTTCTATCTTGAGACAGTCTTATAACTCAAAAGCAGTGCATTATATAAAAAAAGTTTCAAATAAATTTTTTAAATGGAAACCTATATATTTATTTTCATATTAATAATCTACAAAATAAGCTGATGTGTTCTGATGTGGCCATACACTTGACTTTACCATACAACCTGGCCCCTAAAATTATTTATAATCATGTAGGGGGAGTTAGTTTTTGCATTTTTAGACTTCTGGGGTCCCAGTGATTATGTATACAAAATTTGGTTGAGTTTGCTCAAACGGCCTAGATTTTTAATTTTTAACCTCCCTCTCCACCCCCTTAATTTTGGGTCGATATGCACCAAAATCTAATCAGCCTTAATCTCAATGGCACCAAAACTACGTGTGAAATTTGGTTTCGATATTCACACTAGTTTTTGAGCTAGCTCATCAACAAAATTTGGTAACGCACAGACTAACGGACACCCAACCAGACAACTAACAACTAACAGACATTTTGACAAAACAATTATTTTCTCGAAAAATATAATTATTTCGATGTTCACTTAATTAGAGCTTTTTTTGTAGAGCGAAATGCCATGGTTTCGCTCAATTTTTAATCAAAATAGTTTCAGCCGTTTTTTGAGATATTTTGAAAAAAGAAGGAAAAAAACACTTTTTTCATGCACGATTACAATACTTGACCATACCCTGTATGGTAGAAACTAAGCAAATTTCATTAGAACTATTTTTTTATTAAATAAGCAAAATATTAAATCAATTATTAGAGCTCAAAAAAATCCTAATAATTATTTTTAACAATTATTCAACTTAATTATCAAATAATAATGATTAAATAATTAATTATTAAACACATAATTATTAAATTGAAAAGTCACAACAATGAAAATCATAAGTGTTTATAATGATATTAAAACTTTATTAAATACACAGATTTAAGAGATTATTTTCTACAAAGAGAAACAAAGAGGTTGTCCTCTGCTTGATGCAAATAAACATACACACATATATATCGAGATGATATATCTGTATATATATATTATTTATTTGTTTGAGACTTATAGTTTCGAAGACTTGGTCTTCATCATCAGTCTTTCTTCAATTATAAATGTTTTTCATGGAGTCATATGGATATTGACATTATTATTTGATAATTAAGTTGAATAATTGTTAAAAATAATTATTAGGATTTTTTTTGAGCTCTAATAATTGATTCATATATTTTGTTTATTTAATGTCTAATAAAAAAATAGTTCATATGAAAGTTGTTCAGTTTTTTTTTTCGTAGATTAAGTAGACGTATAGAAAAATATAGGATTCCATTTAAAAAACAGAACTTGACCTCGAAATACCCTTGAAAGCTTGTTCAAGGTCGACAAACAATAGAGTAGTTTAGTTTCCCCGCTGATATAAATAAACTTTTATTAGAAACTTTTTTCATATAATGCATTGTTTTTGAGTTATAAGACTGTCTCAAGATAAAAAACTCACGCGGTATACTATATAAATATAAATCTATTTGAAAACATTTTTTGGCATGAAAATCAGATTTTTTTATTTTTATTCAAGATAATTTCATCTCCAGGGCAATCTCTGTATCGTTGTTTTGTTGCTTTATATTTAACTAGAAAAAAAACTCAATATATTTTTGAAAAGAACATAAAATAATTATTTTTTTAAAATGTGTTTTAAACATTATATCAGACAAAAAAAAAGGGGGGGGGAGGGCAAAAATGAAAATTCTAGCCATTTCGACCAAACTCAACCAAATTTTCTATACATCTTATTATATTAAACGAGCAATGTTTGTATATATATATATATCCGGTCGGGTTCTCGAAAACGGCTCTAACGATTTGGATGAAATTCACTGGTTATGAGGGTTTTGTGTTGGACATTCAATATGTCAAAGGTCTCATCTTCGGCTAAGTTGTTTTTGATGGGTTTTTTGTTAATTAAAATAATTATTCACAGGTGGTTGTCTCGATAAAAATGTTTATTTACATTTTTATTCAATTACCTTTTAATAAATAATTGTTTTTTTTAATTTTATATCCCACAATAAGATCATTATAATTATTATTAGGTATATATTAAAAGTTGGGAAATTTAATTGATTAAAAATAAATATGGTCGGTGGAGGGAGAGATCCAATCGACTTGATTGGAATAATGGAATTGAAATAATTATCGGAAAAGAGATGTTTTTTATCTAATTAGATTTTTCCTCTTATTAAAAACAAGGACTAAAGATGAATAAGGACACTCGATGGTGGAGAAGTAATCTCCGGAATCGAATCTAAAATACAAGGTATACATTAATTAATGTACAATAATTGGTTTAATAAAATTTAAAAAAAAAAAAAAAATTGATTAAAAAATCCTACAAATATTAATTTGACAATTTAATTGATGAACTCAAAAATTGTTATTTAATTAAAAAAAATAATTATACCGTATTTATTTATCTACCTATATACACATAATCTGTGGGCCACTGAAGGCTAGAAATGCAAAACTGGGTGCGGGGCGGCGGCAGGGGTAGATGCGGGGGTGCATGAGGTGGATTGCAGTGGTGGGGGGTCCGGGGGAGGTACGGGGTTTCTGGGGCGGAGTGGGGGTGTAGGTGTGGGGTGGGAGGGTGCAGGAGGGGGGTGGAATGATGGGGGTCCGGGGGGCGGGGGGGTTTCGGAGATTAATATATAGCTATTAACTGAAGCAAAAATTTACCGAGCATCACTCGGTGGCCAGTACTGGTACTATATATTATGTGGGCCCCATAAGGCTAGTAATGCAAAAACTAACCACCCGAAATGGGTGAGGGGAGAGTCAAAAATGAGAATTCTAGCCCTTTCGACCAAACTCAACTGAATTTTGTATACCTACATAGTTTGGTCGAAATGGCTAGAATGCTCATTTTTGACCCCCCCCCCTTTTTTTTCTGATATATTGTTAAAACACATTAAAAAAAATATTTAATGTTCATTTCCAAAATATATTGAGTTTTTTTTCTAATTAAATTTTTTTTTCATTTTTTTATGTGGGAAAATGTGGGAGATCTTTATGTCCCACCCTGTACTTGTACACTGTACATACAAGTATCCTATGGCCTGCAGAAAATAATAATGAAAAATTTTTGGTATTACTGACAGACCGCTTAATACTCAATATTTTACTTTTATTTTCTAGTGCCTATTTTTACTTAAAATGCCTTTATAAGTGCCTATCTACTCTTATTAAACGAGCAAAAATTGTATATATATAGATATAATATTGTTACTATATATATTTGTATCTTTGTTCTATTTTGAAAACGGCTCTACCGATTTTGATGAAACCAACTCTCTTAACAAGTTTTGAGGATGAGAAAACGATCTGGCTTGGTCTGGACCTCGACAAATTTCATCTTAATTGATCTTTTCTTAATTAAAGTAATTATAAGGTTGGCAACTAAGTAATTGCGGATTTCACTCATAGATGGCTTCAGTTGAATTTTTAGGTTTGCTGGCGTAGTCCAAATGTAAAACACATTTTGTTATTTGATAGTTGGCAATTCAGCTGTCAATCAGTAAAAAAAGTTTTTTGATCGGTTGCGTAGTTTTCGTTTGGCGTTTGTTGAAAAATGGAAAATCAAAAGGAACATTTTCGTCATATTTTGCTTTTTTATTTCCGCAAAGGGAAAAACGCATCGCAAGCTCACAAAAAGTTATGTGCTGTTTATGGCGACGAAGCCTTAAAAGAACGGCAGTGTCAAAATTGGTTTGCCAAATTTCGTTCTGGTGATTTTTCACTCAAAGATGAAAAACGCTCTGGTCGTCCAGTTGAAGTTGATGACGACCTAATCAAAGCAATAATCGATTCGGATCGTCACAGTACAACACGTGAGATTGCAGAGAAGCTTCATGTATCACATACATGCATTGAAAATCACTTAAAACAACTTGGCTATGTTCAAAAACTCGATACATGGGTTCCTCACGAACTGAAAGAAACGCATTTAACGCAACGCATTAACAGCTGCGATTTGCTAAAGAAACGTAATGAAAATGATCCATTTTTAAAACGACTGATAACTGGCGATGAAAAATGGGTTGTTTACAACAATATCAAGAGGAAAAGATCGTGGAGCAGGCCAGGTGAACCAGCTCAAACAACATCAAAAGCTGGTATTCATCAAAAGAAGGTTTTGTTATCAGTTTGGTGGGATTACAAAGGAATTGTCTACTTTGAACTCTTACCACCCAACCGAACGATCAATTCTGTTGTCTACATTGAACAACTAACGAAATTAAACAATGCAGTTGAAGAAAAGCGGGCCGAATTGACAAATCGAAAAGGTGTTGTATTCCATCATGACAATGCAAGGCCACACACATCTTTGGTCACTCGGCAAAAATTATTGGAGCTTGGTTGGGATGTTTTGCCACATCCACCATATAGTCCTGACCTTGCACCATCTGATTACTTTTTATTTCGATCTTTACAAAACTCCTTGAATGGTAAAAATTTCAATAATGATGATGATGTCAAATCGTACCTGATTCAGTTTTTTGCTAATAAAAACCAGAAGTTTTATGAACGTGAGCATTATGATGCTGCCTGAAAGATGGCAAAAGGTCATTGATCAAAATGGGCAATACATTACAGAATAAAGTTATTTAGTTCCATGAAAAAATTGTCTTTGATTTTCTAAAAAAATCCGCAATTACTTAGTTGCCAATCCAATAGTAGCTGGAGCAACCGAGCGATGCACGGTAACCCCTGACCCTCCTCCAGAAACCACACACCTCGCCCCCACCACTGCACCCCCATAACATTACAGGTAGATTCATAACAAAACAGGTGTGTTTACAAATAAAGTGGATGAAGTGGCGAGGTCAATGGTTTCGGGGGTGGTCCAAGGGCGCGTGTACTATATATATATTTGTATTTTTTTAACTTGGTCAGTGTGGATCGCTCGGTGGCTCAAAGTGCTTAGTTGCCTGCCTATTTTAAAGATTTTTAGTGCCTATAAATCCGAGGCCTATTTATAAGGCAAGATATGACTAAAAGTGATGAATTAAGCAAAAAATGAAATTTTAAAAAACACCACTATTATATTAAACGGCACATATATAATCAGTCAAATGGACTGCCTCATCAAAATCCGTTCAATTCACTTACAGTCCGTCCATCAAAGACTACTTCAATAGTATTTATTTATGTTTATTATATAAAACAATCAATAAACATTTTTTTCTATAACTAACCTCTATATATGGGGTTCCCGTTTAGATCAGTGGAGAATTCACCCATAATGAATATAGAGAGTAGATATCAAGAAAAAATAAATCACTAAAATCAGACTATTTGATAATTTATAAAATAATCTGTACTTGGATTTCAGTTCTAAATCGATTTAATTAAATTAAACTTTTGACAGATGAAAATAAAGGTAGCAACTAAGGGCTATTTGATATTTTCGCCGTCAGGTGGCAGACAATTCGTTAATTTTTCTCTCGCCATAATTTTAAAATGATAAATCTACTCTTATTGAACGAGCAAAAATTGTTTGTATATATATTTGTTTTTATATTTATTTGTTTATATATATATATTTGTTTATTTATATATTTGTATCTTAGTTCTATTTTGAAAACGGCTCTACCGATTTTGATGAAATTCACGGCTTAGGGGGTTTTCGGGATGACAATTCGATCTGTCACGGTCTCATCTTCGGAAAAATTGTTTTTGATGGGTTTTTTCGTAATCAAATTAATTATTCTCAGGTAGACAGATCCAAATTTTGGAGTTTAAAAAAGATTTTGATGAAACAAAATCTATCAACAAGTTTTGAGGATAAGAAAACGATCTGGCTAGGTCTGGACCTCGACAAATTTCATCTTAATTGATCTTTTCTTAATTAAAAAGTAATTATTGATAGATAAAAATCTAAATAAAAAAGTTTGTTGACATTTTTTTCAATTATCTTTTATTTATTAATTGTTTTTTTTTTAATTTAAAACCCACTAATAGGTTATAACAAATATTATTATATTATTTTAAAATTAAAAAATTTAATTGATTATATATTCGAGTATTAAATCCCACAAAGAGTTAATAAGAAATATGATTATATATTAGAATTTGCCAATGGCCATTTAGAAATAGCCAAATATTTATTATCAAAATCAGCACAAGTAGACCCAAAGGAGAGAAATAATTTGAATACTCCTCTAATGTTGGCATGTAGAAGGGGAAGATATGTCTCTATAGTCAATTTGCTATTGGACAAAGGGCCGGCTATAAATTACCTAGATAAAGATAATTGGACACCTCTTTATGATGCAGTACAGGGCCGTACCTAGGATTTTTTCGGTGGGGGGGGGGTTAGTATCTCCTTCAAAAGCCATATACCTACATCTCATTCTTCATTCCAGGGACGCCAAGATTCAGATCAGCCGCTGAGAAGCACCACCCATACCCAACCAAAAGTCAAAGCAGATACAAGGGAGGATCCAGGGGGGGGGGCGGAGGGGGCGACCGCCCCCATAGAGGCCCGTGCCTGGCAAAAAAATTTGTAAATTTCTTTTTTTTAAATTGAAAATAAAGTTCTAGAATTGTGTGTGGGGGGCACCCCCCCCGCACTTAACAACAATGTATTTATTACTTGTTATACTACCAATTCAATTGACGTCCAAGGGCGGATCCAGGGGGGGCAGAGAGGGGCGGTCGCCCCCCCCCCCCCCCATAGAGGCCCGTGCCTGGCAAAAAAAATTGTAAAAAAAAAACATTTATTTTTTTTTTTAATTTTTAAAAATAAAGTTCTATGTGTGTGTGTGTGGAGGGGGGCATCTCTGACCCCCCCCCACCGCTTGGACAATTCGATCGCGACACACTTTCCACTTTCGAGATAATAAAGTAGATCTTATATACATCGGGTACCTTATATACATTCTCCCCCGCCCTTGTTGACGTCCGAAAATTTCCTTATATTTTCAGTCGAATATAAATACTTCAAATTTCATATAAAATATATTATTGTTTGCATGAATTTTAGTTATGAAAATTAAACAAGAATTTTGTATTTTATTTTTGTAAAATCAATACCAAAAGTGAAATTATAATTGCAATAGTAGCTATATGTTATAATATATGCGTTTTCGATAATGTGTATTATTATTAATAGGAAAATGTGTATGTAAAATTATGCAAACGAAATTATTATATATGATTATGTCTCGATATATAATTTATACAGAGACATAGACAGCTGTTTAGCGAGAACAGGGGCACCACGAGAAGGCAGCTGTCGCCACCCCCACATGGATAGATAAATAAATAATAATTAAACGGAGATCGTTAATATAATTTTGATCGCAAATTACAAAATATACTAATAGAGTGATACTTTTAAATATTTCCTTTATTTACAAATGTATAAATCACTTGGAAATACAATTTGAAATTTTAAAGTCGAAAATAATGAAAATTTCAAGCCTAGACGTGTTTTGGAACAAATAGGAGACATTGTATTTGTACCAAAATACGTCTACACTTGAGATAAGTAATTGTTAAAAGACCTTTTCCGAATCAAATACCAGTACAATGTCTCCAATACTGCAATTTGTTTCGAATCAAAGTCTTAAAACATTAGAAATTTTGTATAAAAATTTTGTCAAGTATTTGTATTTAAGACACAAATATAAAAAATTTGTAGATCTGAATATGATGAGAGAAAGTTCGTTATTGACTCATGCATTAAATCAGAAACAGAAAAATAATTAGATTGAAGTTTAGAGGCGATTATTTTTAAAAGTGAATTATTTTGAAGGTTATTTTTTTTAACCGAAATTGAAATTATATTATCTATCCATGTGAAATAATTTTATTAGACTGAAAATATAAAGGCGATATTGTTTCAAACCAATATCTCATATTTAATTTAGAAAAAGTAATAATTTTAATTTTTTTATTTATTTCTACTTAATCATTTAATTTTAATGTTAGTATTAGTAGGACGAGCACCTACCTAGAAAAAGAAAAATATATTAGCAAAATTATATAGTGAAATATATGAGATTTTTATTTTATCGTTTTTTTTGAAAAATTTGAAAGAAGAATTGAAAAATTTAGAGTATTTCTTAATTATTTAAATATAAGAATAGAGTATTATAAAGATATGTTACCTTTACAGCCAATGCCTGGTGTCTGAACCTGGAATACTGTGACCCCACAGGAACGGAACACACTTACGTACACTCCCGCACAAGTAAAAATATACTCGCGAAACACTTCGAAGGAATATGGATTTGTGAAAACACGGAATGAAGTTGGATAGGATTAGGGAAAGGATATAAGCTCACGTGGGCAGGGACGCCAGCCCCTGAAGTAGGTCTGTACATCTTTATTTATAAGAATAAAGAAGTACACAACTACCTGTTACCCAAAGATAAAGTATTTGATTTTCCATAAATGAAGAAAATCTAATACTTACTCTAAATGTTAATATTAGTAGGACGAGCACCTACCTGAAAAAAGAAAAAATATTATTAGTAAAAACATATAGGGAAGTGAAAGTATTTTTTATTCAAATATTCTAAAGAAAATTATATTTAACATATTATTTATTAAATTTGAAATTTTTTTAAAAAAATCGAAAAAATTACTTGGATAATTTTGAGTATTTCTTACTTATTTATGAATAGAGTATTATAAAGATAGCTTACCTTAACAGAGAAAGTCTCCTGCTTGGACCTGGAATACTCTGGGTACAAATGTTAATATTAGTAGGACGAGCACCTACCTGAAAAATGAAAAAAAAATATTAGTAAAAACATATAGGGATGGGAAAGTAATTTTTTTTATAATATTCGGAATAAAATTATATTTAATAAATTATTTTTATAATGGTTATTTTATTTTTTAAAAATTATATAAAAAGCACTTGAAAAATTTATAGTAATTCTTACTTATATAATTATAAGAATAGAGTATTATAAAGATATGTTACCTTTACAGTCAATGTCTCGTGTCTGAACCTGGAATACTGTGACCCCACAGGAACGGAACACACTTACGTACACTCCCGCACAAGTAAATATATACTCGCGAAACACTTCGAAGGAATAAGTAATTGTGAAAACACGGATAGAAAACAGTTGGTTAGGATTAGGGATAGGACATGATTCTCTTAATATTTGGGCAGGGATGTCAGCCCCTGAAGTGGATCTGTATATCTTTATCTATAAGAACAATAGAAGTACCTACCTACCCGTTACCCAGATATTAATATTTTATTCACGTTCGCAAATTTAATAAATAAATTTATATTTAATGGCTTCTTGGATTCTATGCAGTTAATTAATATAAGGGATGAAGAGTTGTTTATTAGTGAGGGTTGGAGTCAGTTGAGAAGGTGGATGAAGGTGGAGAGGCTATATTGGAACACTCACAGTTGATGTTTCATTCGTCACTGCCTGACACATATTTACCATCTCCCTATCTTTCTCCCCTTTATATACCCCTCGCCAGGTTCCCATTGTCCCTAAATTCCCCCCTCCTTACACTCACATTCGATGTTTCACTCGTCACTGACTGACACATACTGACCATCTCCCTGTCTCTCTGCCCCTTATATAGCCCTCTCAACGGGAATCCATTGTCCCTATCTCCCCTCTCATTTACCCCTCCTATCCCCCTCCTTATATACCCCTCCTATCTCCCCTCCTTATATACCCCTCACTGTCCCTATCTATCTCACTAAATTTTCACTTACCTCTACCAATTTTTTAGCCGTGTTTACTGAATACCATTCGACTTTCACTCACCTCTAACGATGAACTCAAAGTAAAATTCAAAATTGGTTACCAAGAGTACTGGCCTCAAAAAACAATACCAGTTTTCTACCCTGGATTGTCGGCAATAGTACTAAAGTTTTTAATTAAATTTCATTAGTCTTATATGGCTGAGCGTGGACTCAGTGCGTAGATTTATGTTTATCTTATTATTTTTTATTTCTTATAGTGACCATGCGTCACGACTTTAGCGCCAACTGGCGACGAAAATGTAATCTTTGGGGGATGATTTATTAAACGTCCAATACAAAGGGACTCGCTGACGCCCCTCTAGGCTCTGTGAACTTGTTTACCTATGATATAGGTATACTATAGTACAATATTTACCCCAATTCTTTCAAATTATTTGAATAAATAAGCACAAGAGAGCGCTACTTTCGGCAGTAGTGCTGCCTCTATGTTAAACGAATGATCTCTGAAGTTTACACATACATATCTATCTATCTATCTATCTATCTATCTATCTATCTATATATATAAAATAGAAAAGTATGTGGATATATATGTATGTGGAAACGATCTGATTGGCCAGTGCATAGCCAATGCCAAAGCGTTAAATTATTAGAACGATTCTGATTGGTCAGATAGTGATCGTGCTTAGGCAATGTGTTAAATAAATCTTTCCTTATTCTTCCTTATTTTTGAATCAATTTCATTCAGCACATTCTTTCGATACTTACAGTAAGATTTTAAATTTCAATTATTAAATTGGTATGAACGAGACGCTCCCCGCCAGGGGCTAGGTGACGCCGGGCCGAAGGCCCGGTCGTCAGCTAGTTTAATTATAATAAAGAAACACTTCTTACCATGGTTAAAAAAAACTAAACCAACATTAAACAATAACTAATATATTTTTTAAGAAAATCTTAATTCATAATTACAACACAGTTTCTGAGATAATAATTAATATATAATGAAAAATTTATAATGAAAATTTGCACTAAAAATAAGCTGGCAACAACGTATATATTTAACCTAAAAAGTGGGTTAACTTTAGTACTTTTTTGACGTTAAAAATTAAAAATCTAGGCCATTTGAGCAAACTCAACCAAATTTTGTATACATAATCAGTGGACCCCCAGAAGTCTAAAAATGTAAAAACTAACCGCCCAAAATGGGGGGGGGGGGAGTCAGAAAATGAAAATCTTGGCCCTTGTACCAAACTCAATAAAATTTTGTATACATAATCCGTGAGCCCTCAGAAGTCTAAAATTGTAAAAACTAACCCCCCCCCCCTACATGATTATAAATAATTTTATTAAATATTAAATATATAAGTGAGGGGCCAGGTTGTATGGTAAAGTCAAGTGGATGGCCACATCAGAACACGTCAGCTTATTTCTTCTTTATTTCCACAATTTGATTTTATTTATTTTCTTATAAAGTCGGACCTGGTAAGCGAAATAAGTAGGTTATAATGAAAGGCAGTCCATAAATTATTTAAATTTTATTCAAATTCCGACGTTTCGGAGACTTTTTCTCTCCTTCTTCGGGTTACTTGTAGTATTTCTTTTAAATAATTATCAAGATTTTTTTCATTATAATATTATGAATAGGATAATAAAAATTTTATTTTTACTTTTAGTTAAAAATTTGTATTCTTAATTAATAATAGTTCAGCAAAATAATAATATTAGACTTCCGCTGCACACTAATGGAGTTTGGTTCTTCCTATTTCTCAAACTTCTATCCGCCCCCTTTCTACCAATACTTTCACTACCGGCAGGTGATTATTATAAACTGCCCAATGTAGTGGAGTCCCTTTGCCGTCATCTCGATGGTTGATGTTGGCCCCTTTGTCAAGCAAATGCTGTGACTACAGGGAGATGTCCTTCGTAGATGGCCTCATTTAAGGGTGTTGCATTAAAACTAGATTCCACTGCATCCACATCCACTCCTTCTGACAACAGGAACTCAACAATGTCCAAATTTGCATATCCAGATGCATGATGCAGAGGCGTCCAATCATCATTATTTTCATTTTTTTCATAAATAGAGTTGGGGTCAATTAAATGCCAATATGTGACACCTTTAAGGGAGCCTTTCTCGGATGCATCGAAAATATCCTCAGTCCCATCTGGATCTATATGTCCATCACATTCCAGAATCTAAAATTAAATTAAATAAAAAAAAAAAAAAATTAAATTACATCTGTAAAATCAAAATTCATTGAAAAGTTGACATTTTCATGTTATTTAAAAAACAAGTACCTGGAGGCACCGAGCGATGCTCGGTAACTTCTTCCTTCAGTTAAAAGTTTTATTGTAATATTATTTTTAATTTGAAATTCTGATTAAAAAGGTCGATTTTTATTTGAGAGCCGTTTTCAAATTAAAAAAATACAAATATATATATATACATGTATTCGACCACCGTAGCCGCCACCTCCACCCTGCTCCCCACCCCACCCCCGGATCCCCCACCACTGCGCCTCACCTTCTGCACCCTCCCATATCCACCACATCCAACCCCGCTCCGCATCAAGATCGCTTTCTCATCCTCAAAACTTGTTAATAAAGTTTGTTTCATCAAAATCGTTGAGAGCCGTTAAAAAAAAAAAATACAAATACAAATATATATATATATATATATACCTGGGGAGTTGGAGTCTCAGACTCGGCACGGAGAGGACGTTCCCCCTCCCTTCTGATCTAATTGTGAAGTGTTCTGTAGAGGAGCGACAGTTTGGTGAGTCTACTGATTTTGTATTACAATTATCAAATATATAAGGAAATAATATGGAAGAAGGTCGATTATTGTCAATTCTTTCAAGTTGGAAAGAAGAAATAATGAATGATTTTGCCAGAAAATTCGAGTCGTTAGAACAAACTATTACATCTAGATTTGAGATCCGACTATCAGCGGTTGAAAACAAAGTAAACAACTTGGAAATGGAAATAAAAACTAAAAATGTACTTCTACACGGCTTGATAGAAAGTGAAAAAAATGTCTATGATCTAGAAACTATAACAACTAGCTTCATAAAAGATAAAGTATATGATGAATTTGCTTTAAAGGATGTTAATTACATGAAGCGAATAGGCAAGCTCCAAACAGGTAAAATTAGACCTATTATAATTTCACTCGTCTCTCGACGTGTCAGGGACATACTAATAAAAAATAGCACCAACCTAAAAAATAGTCAATATTATATTTCTGAAGATTTCCCAAAAAATGTACAAGAAATTAGAAAAAAATTGATTCCTGACATGATCAAGGCCAGGAGAGCCGGTAAATACGCAATAATTAGATATGATAAACTATTAATAAAAGATAAACTAATAATAAAAGAATCTCACAAAAAAATAGATAATACTACCACTAATAAACCAACTACAAACTCTGAAAAAAGACCTCTGTTATTGTCACCAACAGAAGAAAGAGATCAAGATAAAAACCAAAATGTGGAAAAAAAAAGAAAATTGATACCACCAAAACAACAAAAGTTCTACAAACGAAATTTTCATTCCTAAAAAAAAGCGAATCACTTGGCAATATTAACGCAAAATCTACAGAATAAAATTACTGGCATAGGCCCTCAAATATACTAAAAGAAAACTCCACTCATCGCCCAGTAAGCCTGGTCCGCTCGGGTGATTTAGACCAAAACCTCCTAAACATGAATCATCACAATCCTAAAAATATCAATCCTAAAAATAACAATAAAAATTTCAAAAATGTAAAATATCATAAAAATACAATAGAAATTAATTATGATTGTTCTTTAAATAAAAGCGAAAGTGAGTCGGGTGATTCTATTTATGGCGAGATTTCTACTGAAAGTAAAAATAAATATATGAATTACAGAATTAATGATAAAAATGCAGAAACTAAAGGTATAAATGAAAATAAAAAGATAAAATTTAATCTCATTAAAAACAGAAATAAAATACATAAAAACAAAAATACAGCAAATTTTATTAAAATCGGGACATTGAACGTTCGAACCTTAAAAGATGAAGAAAGAATTCTGGAATTAGAAAATGCTATGAATGAATCAAAAATTGATATCCTCGGTCTGGCTGAAACAAGAAGATTAGATGAAAAAATAATCAAACTAAAAAGTGGTTATACATTATGTCATAAAGGAACAACTCCAGGACAACGAGGAGTAGGATTTTTGATAAAGTCAAACATGACAGATAAAATTAGAGAATTCAGAGGAATATCTGACAGAATCGCAACACTAAAAATTGAATATAAAAAGAAACATTTTCTGAATTTAATTCAGATCTATGCACCTACTGCCGATTCAAATGAGGAAACAAGTGAAGAATTTTACAATTCACTACTTGAAACTATAAATAATAACCCTCATAAAAACGATAACCAGCTAATTATTATGGGCGACTTCAACTCTCAAATCGGCCAAAGAGAAAGTAATGAAGAAAGAATTATGGGGCCTTACAACTTTGGAAAAAGAAATGATAGAGGAAAAAGACTTGTTAACTTTTGCCAAGAAAACAATCTAAAAATAGTTAATAGTTATTATAAAAAGAGAAAAGGTATGAAGTGGACATGGTCACATCCTAACGGCTATCACAAATCTGAAATTGATTATATCATCACCCCTTATCTTAATATAGTAAACAAATTTAAAATCTTAAATAGATTTCCCTTTTACACTGATCATAGACTTTTATATGCAGAAATATCCTTATATTCATTATGTAAAAGACCTCGCCCTGAATGGAACCGAAAAGTTACTACGAATTTCTCAAGAATAAATAGCGATACAACAAACTTAATTAAAGACCAAGTAAAAATTTTAAATCTGAATAATAATCTTTATAATATTCAAAAACAATACAATGAGATAGAATCAATCTTAAAAACAATACAAGATTTATCTACAGAAGCAACTACCAATGAACCAATACTATCTAATGAAACAAAAAATTTAATTAAAATAAGAAACAAAATGAAAGAAAAGAGGAATTCTTCCATAAATAAAATTGAACATAATTTATTATGCAAACACGTAAAATACAAAATCAGGACAGACTTAAAAAATTACAATGATAAAATTATTAAAAAGTTTATTGACCCACACATTTCTATTAAAAAAATTAAAAAAGAAATATTTTCACAAAAATGTATAATTCCGAATATTAAAGACAAAAATAATGTTATCCAATATAATCAATCTAACATTCTAAAAATAATAACTGAATTTTATAAAAACTTATATACATCTAATAATAACGATAACCCACTAGACCTTGATTTAACAAATCAAATAAAAGAAGATATCCCAGAAATTCTAGAATCTGAAATTTCAACGATAATTAATAAACTTAAACCTAACAAATCTTCTGGAGGAGATGGCATCAAAAATGAAACTATGAAATATGCTCATGATATTATAGCCAGGCCACTTACTTTGTTGTTTAACAAAATAATGCAATCCAAAATAATACCAATCCAATGGAAACAATCAGATATTATTATTATGTACAAAAAAGGTGATCGCAAAGACATCAATAACTACAGACCTATCACATTATCCTCTAATATAGGTAAAATTTTCATGAAAGTAATAGAAAAAAGACTAAAAACTATAATGACCTTCAACCAACCAACAGAACAGGCAGGCTTTAAGTCCGGGTACTCAACGTGTGACCATCTTCAAGCCATCAACCAACTAATTGAGAAATCTTGCGAATATCAAATTGAAGTCTTCCTTGCTTTTCTCGATTACAAGAAGGCATTCGACTCCATCGAACACAACTACATTTTAAAATCCATGCTTTCACAAGGATTCAACACGGAATACGTTTCTTTAATAAAAGAAATATATAATAACTCTGAATCCAGAATAATATTAGAAAAAAATGGACCTTACTTCCCAATTAATCGAGGTGTGAAACAGGGCGACCCTCTATCACCAGCACTGTTTAACTGCGCCCTAGAAGACTTATTCAGGAATTTAAATTGGTCAAATAAGGGTATCAAAATAAATGGAAGATATCTAAATAATTTGAGGTTCGCAGATGATCTCGTCTTAATAGCAGGTTCTAAAATAGAATTAACAGAAATGATTAACGAAATAAACACTGAAGGTAAAAAATATGGTCTGGAAATAAATTATAGCAAATCTACATTTATGGCCTCCAGAACTCAAACAAACATAAAATTAAAGGACAACAAATCTTATATAGAATACAATCCAACAGTAACATATTTAGGACAGATAATAAGTTTCAAAGATAAAATGAACAAAGAAATAACAAGAAGAATTAATTTGGGATGGAACAAATACTGGTCACTAAAATTCATTTTAAAAATGTAAATATTGATTTAATTTCAAAAATAAAAATCTTTAAGCAATGCGTTATTCCTGTTATGTTATATGGTGCTCAGACTTGGACATTAACAGAAAAGACAATTAACAAATTAGAAACAACTCAAAGAGCCATGTTAAGAAGCATCTTAAACATAAAAAGAAAAGATAAAATAAAAAACGAATACATTTACAAAAAAACGCAGATAAAAAATATTAAAAATACAATTTTAAAACTAAAATGGAACTGGGCAGGCCATATAATAAGACTTAAAGATGAAAGATGGACCAAAATATTAACGGAATGGTGGCCTATAGAACGAAAAAGGAAAAGAGGAAGACAATTCAAAAGGTGGAACGACGAGTTCAAGAAAATAGCGGGCAATGAGTGGACTAGAATCGCCAAAAGAAGAACAGAATGGAAGAAATTAGGAGAGGCCTATGCCCAAACTGGGCCTGGTACAACTTAAGTTATATTATTTATTTTATTGTAAATACTTATATATATATATATAAAATAAAAAAAAAATGTAATCAGTACCTATAACTTATACACAAATTATGTATCTTTTAAAGGCTTAAATAAATAAATAAATATATACCTGGAAGACCGAGCTTCGTTCGGGTTTAGTTATTGCTTATTTGAGCGCCAATTATTTTGTTTTGATTCAACCACATGATTTATTTTTATTCATCCAATCAAAATCCAGTAAAACCTATCAAAATGTGTTATTTTTTCAGAAAATTGTGACCTGCTTATCCGAAAAATATTTTGAAATAAATTCTTGATTATTTTTTATTCTATTAAATAAATAAGTTTCTTTATAAAAACAATTATAATACGTTTGTTAATAATTCTAACGTTTAATCCCAATAGTTCTTCAAGGCCTTTGAGAACAATTGAACCCAACCCATTGTCTGTCTGGGTACAAAAGAAAAGAGAAGCCCTTTTTAAATCCCTAAGATTGGCATTTTTCTACCTTAGAATAATTAATTTAATTACGAAAAAAACCCATCAAAAACAATTTTGTCGAAAGGGGTGTGGGGTTAAAATTTAAAATTATAATATTTTTAAACTAAAAAAACAAGAAAAATGAAATATACTATAAAATGAGCCTATAATAACGAAAATATTTTTGTTTCTGGCGCCAAAATTAAAATCTAGGCCATTTGAGCAAACTCAACCAAATTTTGTATACATAATCAGCGGTGTCCCAGAAGTCGAAAAATGAAAAAAACTAACCGCCCAAAATGGGGGGGGGTTGTAGGGTCAAAAAATGAAAATATAGGCCCTTGTACCAAACTTAATCAAATTTTGTATACATAATTAATGGGACCCCAAAAGTCTAAAAAAGCAAAAACTAACCCCCCCCCTTACATGATTATTAATAATTTTATTAAATATTAAATATAAGTGAGAGGCCAGGTTGTATGGTAAAGTCAAGTGGATGGCCACATCAGAACACGTCAGCGTATTTTTTTTTGTGTTTCAACAATTATTTCTCTTTACCACGTGGACCGATTTCGATGATTTTTTTTTTTACTTGGGTCCAGTCTAGTTCCCGATTGGTCCCGTTTTTTTTTCTTTGGTATTGGACCTTTTATGTTATGTATGTTCACGCATAACTTCTTTGTTTATCGACATATTTCAATGATTCTTCTTTTATTGGAAACTGGGTACCTTAGAGGTGATCCCATATTAATTTGGTCAAGTTCGGATGATGTTTGAACGTCAATTTCTCTTTAGCGTGTAAAAAAAAAACTATTCTTAAAATGTTCATTTAAAACCTCCTTACGTTTCGAGATAATTTCTCTATTTATGAATTGAATTTTATTATCAATTTCTGAATCGTTTACCCGAATCTTTCTATTACGAGATGCATGCAAGGTATTATATTATAAGTCACTATTAATAACATCAGTAAAAAGAGAAAAATAAAAATAATTTTTAGAAAAAAAATCCGAGACTAAAAAAATTAAATGCAACAAATAAAATAATAAGAACTCGAAAATCAAATAAAATTCACAAAAATGTTTAAAATAATTATCTAATTTAGTTACAACTAAACGACGAAATATTTAAATGAAATTACTTTTTGAAGTCGGTGCCAAACATATAGATACATTTTATGAATCTCACTCGACCGATCTTTGAGAAGTTTTGAGCGTAAATTATGGCTAAGAATTCTTAAGTGTTTTCTAAGCAAACATACAAATATTTGAAGAATTTGGAAAGGGCGGGGGGAGGGGTGCAGGAAAATAGGAATAGTAACAGGAATACAGGTATTCAATGAAAAAAATACAAAAAAAATATCAAAATAAATACATGTTTATTTAAAATAACAAATTAATTGTCAACTTTGACTATAACAAGAAATAACAAAGATTTGTAAATATTTTTATCAATTGGATACAAAATTTTGTTAACTGACTCTCACAAAAGGTCAAAACGTTTAATCCGCCATATATTAAAATATAATACGTTTAATTATTAATTGGAAATTGTTTTTTGACAAATAGTGATTAAATGGGCCACTGAAGAAGTATAAAATAAATTGACGAAACGTTTGGTCCATTTAATATAAATTCTGTGTTTGTAATTTTTGTCCAATTCCCTGTTATTCATGTCACAAATTTATTATGGATGCGAATAATATAACATTTATAATAAGGGTTAGTTTATATTTCTGAATCTTTAGTGGGGATGGCGATTATTAATTCAAAATTATATTAATAATTTACACGCTGTTTCGATTTTATCGAAATGTTAATTTAATTAGCACTATTGGGTCTATATCATATTTCTTTAGAATTGGAATCCAAAACGTTGCGAAAAATTATTAATTAATTTTAAAATTGTACATTGATAGTGTGTGTGTGTGTGTCAATATGGTAATTTCATTTAATTATTTATTTAATTAAATGAAGAGGATTATTTGTCAGGATGTTAAAGGGACTACAAATAATCCTCGAATGATTTATATCCTCTCTCTCTAGCCTTATCTAATGGAGTTTTATTGTTCAGATCTCTTAAACTTCTATCCGCCCCCCTCTCTATTAATAATTTCACTACTGACAAGTGATTACGCATAACTACCCAATGTAGTGGTGTCCATTTGTACTTATTTTGAATGTTGATTTTCGCCCCCTTGTCGAGCAACGCTTTGACTATAGGGAAATGACCATTCGAGGAGGCATGTATTAAGGGTGTTTCATTAATAGAATCCTCTGCATCCACATCCACTCCTTTGGACAACAAGAATTCTACAATCTTCAAATGTCCATAGATGGATGCATAATGCAGAGGAGTCCGATTAAAATACTTTCCATCCTTTGCATGAATAGAGGAGGGGTCTTTTGAATGCCAAAATTTCACCCCATTAAGGGACCCTTTCTTGGATGCTTCGAAAATATCTTCTGTCCCATCTTGATCAAATATTTCTCCACAACATTCTTGAATCTAAAATAAAATAAAATAAATAACCATAAATTAAATCTGTAATCAAAATTCATCGAAATGTTGACATTTTCATGTTATTAAAAAATTAAAAATATTAACAAATTCAAATTTAGGGAACGAAGAAAAGATTATTTTTATTACAGACAAAAGGATCAGCCGGGGCTCGAACCCGGGATCTTTGCATATGTACTGCAATGCTTTGTCATAAGAGGTTTACCTCCTATATCCACTAGGCTACTGATCCCCGAACCCAAACTCATACCTTTTGTCTATATCAGGCAGGGGTCGGCAAACTTTTTTGATCATCGACCCCTATATAATTTTTCGAAATCTCCATCGACCCCCATAAAAGTAATTTTCTGTTAATTAAAATAAAACTCTATTATATACTGTAATGTACATTTATTTTGTGATTTTAAACATTTATTAAATTAATAGTACATTGTGTGTAAAACAATAGTTTTATGAAAAATATATTAATGATAATGATGAAATTTAATGCTCGTCACACGTGACATTTGGACATGAGCATGCGCACATATGCATATGACTTATAAACCAGAAGTGCAGAGTTCGTGCAGTGGCACGTAAATACTTGTTTCACCCGAATAAATATATGTTATAAATTTATGTTCTATAAAGAAAATGATATTAAGTCAATTATAAAAAAATTCACAAATTTTACATACTCAATTAGGTATGTGTGATTTGCGTATTAAGAACTGTTTTTTCTTAGACCCCCAATAGACCCTTTCGATCGGATCGACCTGCGCTTTTGTTAAATAGACCCCTGGGGGTCTATATATAGACCACTTTGGCGACCTCTGGCCTATATGAATTATGGAATTTCTTTTTTAATCCTCTCCTCGTTCATTTTTCGCAGCGTAGGCCTTGATTCATTAATTAAACAATTAATTATTTCAGCGCCTCCCAATCGATCGCAGACCCCAAAGATCGAAAATAATTTTCTCTTCACCCGGGGCGCGACCACAACGAGGCCGTGTAAAGACAATTAATAACAAATTCAAATTTAAATTTAAATTAAAAATGTTATTTTTAGAAAAATTTCAATCATCATGTTGTAAAAATAAATAAATAAATAAACTCACCCTTTGGTTTAATTCGGAATTTTCTTTTTGTAATAAAGATTTGCTTTTTTTTCTTCATTGACCTAAACAAATAAATAAATAAATAATTTTATAATAAATAATTCATCAATAAACTAATAAATAAATAAACTTACAGATTGATTCAATTCCGCAATTGTTGTTTTTAATTTACTTAATTCGTTTTTGTCTTCAATCATCTAAGCAAATAAATAATTAAATAAATGTATAATAAATAATTAACCTAAAAATAAATAAATAAACTCACCCTTTGGTTTAATTCAGAATTTACTTTTTGTAATAAAGATTGGCTTTTTTTTCTTCATTGACCTAAATAAATAAATAAATAAATAATAATAGATAATAAATAATTCACCAAAAAACTAATAAATAAATAAACTTACAATCTTATTGATATCTTCCATTTTTTCCTCCAATGATTGTTTCTGATTCATCAACTAAATAAATAAATTTAAATATAAAAAGATTTTATTTTTCCTTTCTATATATATATGTATATATATTATGGGTCAAATATTGGTCAGCCATTTTCGGAATGCATTTTTTTTGGAATTTTCGAAACAAGATTTTGGCTAAAACCGGCCAACCGGAAGTAACCATTCATTCCCGACCGGATGTTGCAAATTATTCCTCATGTTCATGCTCTTGTCTAATTTGGCAACCATGCAATCTCACAGACAATATCTACTTGAGTAGACCGCCTAACTAAATCTATTAGGAAATAATTTTAGAGCAATATCCGGGGGGGGGGGCACCAGAGGAGTTTATTTAAAGTTTGTTTTTAATTGAACATGAATCAATTTATTCAAATGGAACGCCCTAGAACAGATGAGGTTCTCAACCTCTTTCCTCCAATGAACCCCTTCTCTGAAATTTTGTAAAATTCCCCCCTCTCCAGAATTCCCTATCCTTCAAAGTTTATTTCAAATAATTTGCTTTTAATTTAAAGAGGAGATCAAGATAATAAATATTTATTGACCTTACGAGAAAGCGTAGGCTCTTTTTTCTAGAAATTATTAATATATTAGATTTCGCTATTATCTAAAGATAATATTGTATTTTTCAAGTTTTCATATTTTTGACATTCAATTTAAAGAATTTAGAAATTTTAAATTTAATTATTCATTCATAGGGAAAAGTTGATAATAAATTAATTCTATTAGGAATATTTGTAATTAGAATAAATAAATAAATAAATATCCTGATACATACGTCTAGATTTTGTCTTTTCAGACTTTCTATTTCTTGTTTAAAATCGTCAAATTTTTTCATCGACTGTAAAATAAAATTGTAATTTAATGTCTCGATACACATATCTATTTATTTATCTATTATTTAATAATAATACGAACAAAATTGTGTCTTTAGACAAATATTTAAAATGACGATTTTGCTAAAACAAATTTTGAAAAACGAATTTTTCAATTTGGTTTCTAATCTAATTAATAATTAAATAATCGTAGAATAATACTTAAACTGAATTCCTAAGGGTATAATATAAAAAATAAATAAATATTTAAATTTACTTACATCTCTTCTTAATATCTCGATTAATTTATTCATTTTCTGAAAACAAATAAATAAATAAATAAAAAAATTGTAATAATAACAAAATAAAAGGAGGGGGGGGGGGGGGGGTAACTACAAAAATTACTCAAAAAAATTTAATTCTCTCATTTATAATTGAAAATGGTAAATGGAAAAAGAGGAAATTGAATGGGGAATCCCGAAAAGGTGAAAAATAAATTGAAAGAGGCTGTCCACATGACTTTCACTTACCCCCGCGTCATCCATTTCATCGTAATAATGGAAATAAAGTGTACCTAATGTTTAATTGTAAATACTGAATTAAATTTATTGGAGAAAAATAAAAATAAAATGTAAGATAAATTTGAAAAATAATTTAATTATTATTTATCTTAAAATTACAAAGTTTACTTATGTTCGTATTATTTTTTCTCCTTATATCAAAAAATGTCTGTACAAAATGTAACAATTTATTTGTTATTAAACTGTTGTAATAAATTCCCTAACTTATGACACCTGTTTTAATTCCAATCCGATGCCTAGAACCTGAAATAAGTTAAGTTTTAGAAAAAGAGAGGTGGCTCGATTTTTGTGCCCGCAAGTATTTTAGACGAATGTGGGATGTATAGGCTATTGGAAGCCCTGAAGAAGTCGCCAAAAGTCTTTGACAAAACGTTGGTTGGAAAAATAAAAAAAACACACACACTTGCCCTTAATTCCCTATATTACAAACTTTCGAATCAATACATTAAGGACGGAAATGATAATAATAAATAAATAAATAAATATTGACAAAATATTAAAAAAAAAAAAAAAACATTTCGGTTGTGAATTAAATAAGCCAAGATTAAAAAAAAAGTTAAAAGTGGTATATTATTAAATTGAAAGTTTTTGCCGAGAGCAGCAGAATTTTTATATATTGAAGGAGACAATAAAAGCGTGTGTCTTCTGCTGGAATTATAAAATTTTATTTATTTATAACGAGACTATAGACTCGTTATAAATAAATAAAATTTATAATTCCAGCAGAAGACACACGCTTTTATTGTCTCCTTCAGTGGTATATTATTATTATTATTAAATTAAACTTCAGGTTAAAAGTTTGATTTTTATTTGTAGGTTAAATTGACTATTGGGGTGGGAGGGGGGATTAAATAAATAAATAAATATTAATAATTTCATTCTAATCTAATTGTATTCTTCTCTTGTAAAATATAAATATTCTGGCAGTTGAAACGAACTTTCTACGTCTTTTGTGCTAGCATCTGTATTAAAATCCCTCACACACACACACACACACACCACACACAGTAGATATGACAGCGCAAGACGCATCGAATTGTTTAAAGTGGGGCACCTAGCCTCAAAGGCCTTCACTCGCACTCGCAACCAGCGCATACAGGACTCTGGTCTCGTATGTAACCCCGAGAGAGCCACGAATGGCATCAATCAAGGTGTAAGTGTATACACAGAGGTATACGTGAAATACAGCGGGCGTGTATTCCACCCTCGCGAGTGTTGAAGCTATCAACAGCTGGCGAGTTAACAACAGCTATCTAGACAAAACCTTGTGCCACCACGAGTCCAACCTCAGTCGAATGGAGCTAAGAACTTTCGTCCCTAGGGCTTTCTCCATTCCCCATGGCACCATTAGTTTTTAACAACCTTTGGTATGGTTGCTCGAGGTTTCTCTTGCACATGACTTTCCATGCTCCACCTCTTCAGATTCGGACTCTCTTCCCACAGTCCCAGTACGTGATCGACTGTATGTGCGGTTGGTTTACCTGATGCGATTGCAACATCGCATACACCTGACGAAGCGCTTGCAAATCGTCCAAGCCGGTTCACACCCGCTGTGAAAACAGCTTATAGGATGTGAAGATTCAAAATCTCCAGCCCAGGCACGCGAACCGGTTGTCCGTTTGGCCAACGATTCGCCACCTTTTGAGCCAACCCAGGTTTTGCCTGTTAAATCTGGAAGTCGGCAACCTCTTCTACATGATATATAACCATGCAGATTTCGGTCTACACGATATCAACCATGCATACCACAGTCAAGTGGTACAGATTGGCATTCACTACGGTGAAGGGGCGCCACACCCTTATTCTTGAGTGACTTGTAAGTCATCAATTAAATGACAGCCGCACTTCACTTTCAGATGTGTTCACCGTTTGGCATACACTCAGTGAGAGCTCGCCAGGCCCTATCCGACGGCACAACCCGGTCGGTCGTGTTCACCTAGGCCATTTTAAATCAGAGGGCTAGCGATGTCCCTTATCATGTCCAGAGGTCATGACACGCGAGCGGGTACAATACACGTACGTCCCCCGCCCGCGCTGATTAGCATGCACACAGCGTGGGCTCGCCATGCCCAATCTGCACCACCGTCAGATGTGCCCGCTGGACCATTTTAAATCAGAGGGTTAGTCAACTCCCTTGTCATGTCTTTGTCATGACAAACGAGCGGGTACAATACACGTACGTCCCCCGCCCGCACTGATTAGCAAGCATAATGCCAGAGGAACACCAATAAGGCTTGCAGGTTTGTTAATTCCTGGTTACGTGGACACCACAGTGCCGCGATCACGGAGGCCGATGAGCGATGCACAAAGACGACCATGACCAACTTTTGCAACTACCACCCTATACGGGTGGTTCTCGTTAGCATTTGAGCTAATCATCGAGCTCTAGCGTTGCACCATCCGCTATTTGATAAGCATATTTCCAGCAGCTCCTTCAAACTGCTGGTTTCTGATTTCTGTCTTATGAATTGGATATTTTCATCAAGTTGACATCTATTATGCTTATCATTTGCATGGCCACCATCAAACCATGCACTTTCATGCTAGGAGTACTTAAAATAAGTATTTATACCGAACGGTATTTTTAGTTGCTGTTGTGCCAGGTCGACCCGGCCGCACACACCATGCGACCATGCCGCAACCCGCAGGGCCGGCGTATTTGGTTCAAGCCGATGCAGCAGCTGCTGCATCAATTGACATCTTAGCACAGTATCCCCGTATATATGACATATACATAATATCATCGCTGTATATGTGACATAAACATAGTATCTCTGAGACGAGATGATCAGAATCCCAAACATACTATAAGGATACGGAGAGCCTCCACCAAAACTGCCATCCGGATTAAAATAGCATACCCAGCCAGATAATGCACACTCTGGTATGGTCTCTGAATATACTAAAAGGATAGACAATCTCGCTATATATGTCAAGATGGCATAAAATAGTATATTTGGACAAGACTCAAATATACTAAAAGGATAGTTCAGAAGTCTATATATGCCGGTTGGCTGTCAATCTCGTATCTTCGCCAAGGGTAACACACTCAGTTCTCCGAAAGGTGCGGATATCCAGTTAGACCTCGAGGAGGTGGTGTTACTCCCAGAGGCTGCCCAGTGTAGAGATGCAGCTTCGTTGCCTTTAGCTCGTTCTCTAACAGCTAGCCTCGCTAACTACACACACACACAGAAATGAATTAGACCTTGGTATAGATGTAATTGAAAATCGTTTAGTGTGAAAAAGGACACTCTTATGAAACGCTTGTCTTTTTTGGTCTTCTTCAGGCAGACACACCAGCATAGCAGAACTGATTAATATATTAAGAAATATCCCCCCGCCCAAAGCTAAATCAGGGGCTCTAATGGGTCTACAGGTATTGCAGAAATAGAATTGTCAAGCATGAGAAAGGCCTAAAATGAAAGGTCGAAACTTTGCTTAAACACTCACTAAGCGATTAATTAATTAATTAATATTCTGTGTTTGCTTTTATTAAAATACAATAAATACAAAAATAATAGCAAATATTAAATAATATAATACGGAACCCTAATCCTACGAGTTCCAATGGAGTCGCCTGACCATATAGGCAACCCCTGGATGGGCGGGGGGAAGAAACTTTGCTCGAAACGTCAACGAAGCCAATTGAATTAAATATTAATATATAATAATAAACTTTTCATCTAATCATTAGGATTATTTTTTAAATTTAAAGCTTCCGATTTATAATTCAACCTTCTTCAGAAATAAACAAAATAAATTTAACATTGCTCGAAACATTAACTTAAATTAACTAATAGAATTTTTATTTTATTTTTTATTTATAAAATTCCTTCAAAACTTTAGTAAGTGACGATGATGTAGAATAAAATTTGATAAATTTTAGAGAGGGTTAATTTAGTCAGATTAAATAAATTAATTTCAGTCAATTAATATTATTATTTATTATTTGATAGATTTACTAAACAGTTTCGGTCACCACTGATAGACCATCTTCAGTAGTAGATTTGAAATTTGTCCCTCTGTTCATATTATGTTCAAATTATATTATTCTAAAACCAGAGACAAGTGATGTAGTGTTTATAAATTATTTATTTATTTATGAAATTTTTCAACCGACTTCAAAAAAAGAAGGAGGTTTTCAATTCGACTGATTTTATTTCAAGATTTGGAATTTGTCACTCGGGGTACATTAAAATAATTCATTTTTAATTTATTAACATATGGATATTTCAAAAAAATAATTTTTAAGAAAAAAATAAAACCGACTTCAAAAAAATTAAATCCACTAAAAGGTACAAAATAATTATTAACTAAACTACGAAACACCAACATGGAATCACCCTTCGAAGTCGGTGCCAAACATACTATACCTATAAGCGAGCGTACTAAGTAAGATCCGTCGAGTGCGATTCATAAAATGTATGTTTGGCACCGACTTCAAAAAGTAATGTCATGTTAATATTTCGTCGTTTAGTTGTAACTAAATAAGATAATAATTATTTTACACCTTTTAGTGGATTTTATTTTATTTGTTGCATTTAATTTTTTTGAAGTCGGTTTTATTTTTATCTTAAAAATTATTTTTATTTTTCTCTTTTTAGTGATGTTATTAATAGTGACTTAATATAATACCTTGCATGCATCTCGTAAGAGAAAGGGTCGGGCGAATGAATCAGAAAATGATAATAAAATTCAAATCATAAATATAGAAATTCTCTCGAAACGTTTGAGGGTTTTAAATGAATAGTTTTAAGATTTTATTTATTATAATTTCGATAATTTGGTCATAAGAATTGGAGATTTACGTTATTTCGTCGTTGATCATATCATCAGAACTTGACCAAATTAATATGGGACCATCCCTAAGATACCTACTTTCCAATAAAAAAAGAATGATCGAAATCAGTTCATAAACAAAGAAGTTATGCCTGAACAAAGCTAACAAAAAATATCTAATACCAATGAAAAAAAAACGGGACCAATCAGAAGCTAGACTGAACCCAATGCAAGTATTTTTTTAATATCGGTTCACAATTGGCGGAGATATGAGGTAACATAGACACAAAAAAAAAATCAGTCGAATTGAGAACCTCCTCCTTTTTTGAAGTCGGTTAAAAAATTTCATAAATAAATAAATAACTATAAACACTACACTTGTCTCTGGTTTTAGAATAATATAATTTGAACTTAATATGAACAGAGGGACAAATTTCAAATCTACTACTGAAGATGGTCTATCAGTGGTGACCGAAACTGTTTAGTAAATCTATCAAATAATAAATAATAATATTAATTGACTGAAATTAATCTATTTATTTATTTTATCTGACTAAATTAACCCTCTCTAAAATTTTTTAAATTAATAGAATTTTAATTATATATGAATGAATAATTAACTTTGATTATAATCCGTTTAATTATTAATTTTTAATTTATTTCTCCAGCCACCCACTATTATCCTTGCAAGGTGGTTGAGCAAATAACTTCAAATAATCGACAATCCTGTCCATTCTCGGTATAATTATTATCAAGCATTTCTGAAGAAGGGTTAGTAGTAGTAGTAGTAGTAGTAGTAGTCTAGTAGTAGTAGGTATTATAAATAAATTGAATGACTTACTTCAACTTCAACAACTTTAGGCTCCCCAGTGGGCGGGAACTGAACATAGCAGTATCCGGGCCGTTTTATTTATTATCAAAAATGGCGATTGATTCTCATCTAATGCTTGAGGAATAACCATTCTATATTGGATTTTTGACGTTTCGGTTTTTATTGGTAACCATTGCTAAAGACATAGAGAAATCGAATTAAATTCAAAAATAGCGATTGATTCTCATCTGAAACTTGAGGAATAACCATTCAATATTGGATTTTTGAAGTTTCGGTTTTTATTGGTAATCATTGCTGAAGACATGGAGGAATTCCTCCATGTCTTCAGCAATGATTACCAATAAAACCGAAACGTCAAAAATCCAATATAGAATGGTTATTCGTTAAATTGAAGGGTTTAACGAAAAATTTAAATCAAGTCACTTAAGTTCTGGAAGAAATTTAATAGTATGGTTATTCCTCAAGTACTAGATGAGAATCAATCGCCATTTTTGGTTTAAAGTCGATTTCTCTATGTCTTAAGCAAAGGTAACGGATAAGAAAACAACGCAGTTGCTATGGTTACTTATAAAAATTCCTCCCAAATTTTTACCATTTCACAGCGAGAAGCCTATCCATTCTTACTTAGCAAGGCTAAATGAGCTATCTTAAAACGATCAAATGAATAAATTTTAAAGAATTTAAAATAAAAAATTAAAAAAAGTACTATTTTATTCTAGAGTAAAGTACTTTAAAATATAATTTTACTAAAAACTTTATTTAACCTTTTTGTGGTCCCCAAGGTACTTAATTAGGATATTAAATTTCATCAAAATTGGTTAAGTCATTTTCAAGATATTTAGAAAAAACTAAAAAAGTACTTAAATAAAGTACTAATGTTTGTCGGCCGATATGTACCAAAAACTAATCAGCGCTTCATTTTGTTAAACTAATGGTAGGTTTTCAATTTCATTTCAATCGGTGCAACGGTGTGGAAAAAATCGTGGGCCAAAAAAACGATAACATCCATCCATCCATCCATCCGCACGCACTAAATGAAAAAATCGCACTTTTTGGCCTCTCGACGAGACCCCATGTAATTTTTGGCAAAACCGTCACGTGCTAAAATTCAACCTAATTGAATACTACAATTTGTGACTTTAATTGAGTCCATGGGTTCCGTAGTCTTTACCTGAGGACCCTTTGAAGCCACGCTTGCCCCGAGAGCGATTACAATACTTTACCCATGCTTTGCATTGGATAAAATAAAAATAATAAAACGGCCCTTGCGTCTCATCACTTTGAGAGTGGGCATTGTTTCCGGTTTGAGGAGGTTGAAGTCTTGGATTTGGAGAACAATTATTGCAACAGGAATGTGAGTGAGATGATTTTTATAAAGGCGTTGGACACTGTCAATTTTAGATCAGATACTCAACACCTTAATTCAGTATATAGCGGCATCATCAATTATTTCAAGAGTAATTATAAATGAATATTTGAATAAATGAGGAAAATGAAGAATTTACATCTCTGCAGTTGGTATTTTTATTAAACATTTAATGACAGATATACTTTGAATGATCAATTTTGTTTGAGGTTTTTACTTTATCCAATGCGAAGCATGGGGAAAGTATTGTAATCCGTCTCGCGCCAAGCGGAACTTCAAAGGGTCCTCAGGTAAAGACTACGGAATCCATGGACTCAATTAAGGTCACAAATTGTAGTATTCAATTAGATTGAATTTTAGCACGTGACGATTTTGCCAATAATTACATGGGGTCTCGTGGAGAGGCTAAAAAGTGCCATTTTTTGGAAGTGCGTGCGGATGGATGGATGGATGTATGTTATTGATTTTTTCCACACCGTTGCACCGATTGAAATGAAATTGAAAACCTTCCATTAGTTTAACAAAATGAAGCCCTGATTAGTTTTTTGGTACATATCGGCCAACAAACATTAATACTTTATTTCGGTACTTTTTTTAGTTTTTTCTAAATATCTTGAAAATGACTTAACCAATTTTTATGAAATTTAATATCCTAATTAAGTACCTTGGGGACCACAAAAAAGGTTAAATAAAGTTTTTAGTAAAATTATATTTTAAATTACTTTTATTTTAGAGTAAGATAGTACTTTTTTTAATTTTTTATTTTTAATTTTATCTGGAAATTTTGAATTGTAAAGAATATTATTTTTGATTGATTGTTAAATCATTTTATTATATTTAATTGATGAAGGAGACATGATTAAATATTTTAACAATCATAAGGTCGAGGTTGTGCAGAATTTAATCTCACCTTAAACAGTTCTGACATACGAGCCCCGTCCCATCTCAATTGGCCCACCAATATTATGCTAATTCACGGTAAATTTAATTTAAATATTTATTTTTATTATCATTTGGAACAACATTTTAAGCAATTTAAAACATTTTATTGTAACATTTAACTTAAAATTATTTTTTAATTGTTAAAAACAAGGAAAACATACAAAATCAAAACCTTTACCACTGTGTGACGTCGCCTTTATTTTTAATTACGGCTTGAATTCTTTTGGGCAACGTACTTATTAAGTTTTGACACTCATCTTGAGTGAAAGTATCCCAAATATTTTGAAGTTTGTGTTTTAATTCGACTACGTTTCTAGCTGGTTGTATTCGTAATAGCTTTTTCATTGTGTGCCAAAGAGTTTCTATTGGTGACAAGTCGGGACTGTTTGCCACCCACTCCAAAAAGTGGAACATTATGATCAGAAAGCCATTTTAAAGATTTTCTTGATGTATGGCAGGCCGCCCCGTCTTGTTGGAACACAAAATTATTATTATTCTGCAATGCATCTGCCATTGTTGGAAGTAACGATTTTTTTAAAATCTCTAAATATTTATTGGTGTTTACAATTCCATCAATGAAGTGAAGTTTTCCAACACCTCTAGCAGACATTGAACCCCATACCATAACTGAAGCAGGAAATTTTACTCTCTTTTTAAACAATCTGAATTGAAAGCTTCATTTTTCTGACGAATAACTCTGCTTCGATTGTCCCCAACACAAACTTCAAAACGAGACTCATCGATCCAATGGACACTATTCCATTCATCACTCGTCTACATCCGTCTAATGTGACTTTTAGTCCATTTAAGCCGGTTTTTCTTTTGTTTCAATGTCAAGAGTGGCTTTTCTTTCGCCTAAAAAAAATTAGTAAAATTACAAAAAAAAAAATTTGGAATAAGTTGCAATAAAATTACCCGGTAAGTTTTAAAACCTAACTTAGAGGTTCTCTCTAAGGCACGTGGATCTTGAAGCACTTCGCCCCACAGCATCGCTCCAAAGAACAGATAATTCACCATAGTTTTTATTTTTATTATATTAAATTTTAAAACTACAAATTTTTTACTTTATTTTTTTTATACTTAGAAAAAACTAATAAAAACCCCCATTTTTCAAAGTAAATGATTATATAAAGGACACAAGTGTTTGTATTCGAAATATACTAAAACCATGTATTCTCTATTTAATTCGTTTTTTTTATAAATAGTATATTATATTAATAATTGAAAAAATTTATGTATATAATGTTCATTTACCTAAAATTGTTACTAATTGTTTATTTGTTTTTTGTTTTTTGAAAAAAAGGCTACTTGCTGAGTTTCTTCTCAGCATGGTCATTTTCCGAAACTCTGGTAGAATCATATTACACACGTAAAAGAACCAAACTCTGTCTAGTTATAAATAATAAACAAATATTTGTTAACATTATTGAGTTACTATTATTTATTTTCCTTGATCTTGGGGGCAAAGCACATTTAAACAGAGCACAAATAAATAGCTAGTCCACAAGAATAAAAATAAAAACAAAAATGAGTTTATCTCATTAAAAATATGCAATCTAGGTAATTTCCGACGAAACGCATTTTTTAGTAAACGCCGCAACCATAAAAGCATCAAATTTGAAATGGCATTTTTTAAAATTATATTAACTTAAATAGCGAGTGATACCTGATTAATAATAAAGAAATAAACATATTAATTTTTTTGCAACGAAATTTTCTCTGGAGAGAGACGGACTGGTAGAAATTTTAATTGAAAGTAATGGAAGGCAGCCCAGAGGTAGTGAGGAAAGAGAAAAATTAACACATATGAAATAAAGTGTAATTTATTGGAATCCTTCCTCCTTCCTTTCAAACCGACGTTTCGGAGGATTTTTCCTCCTTCTTCAGGGTTTCAAAGGGTCAATGAATGAAACAATAAAATGTTTCCTTCTTCTCTCCACAGTAGTGTTCAAAAACTTTAAAAATGAAGAAAGTTTTTGAACACTACTGTGGAGAGAAGAAGGAAACATTTTATTTGTTTCATTCATTGACCCTTTGAAACCCTGAAGAAGGAGGGAAAAATCCTCCGAAACGTCGGTTTGAAAGGAAAGGAGGAAGGATTCCAATAAATTACACTTTATTTTATATGTGTTAATTTTTTCTTTCCTCACTACCTCTGGGCTGCCTTCCATTACTTTCAATTAAAACATATTAATATTTCAAATGACTATGGATAAAGTCTAGCAACGATCCGTTGCAGTTT
Organism: Forficula auricularia; assembly: GCA_024734495.1. Classification (NCBI taxonomy): domain Eukaryota; kingdom Metazoa; phylum Arthropoda; class Insecta; order Dermaptera; family Forficulidae; genus Forficula; species Forficula auricularia. The sequence goes on along the minus strand of JALMQS010000187.1, from coordinate 4,603,139 downwards.
ATACCTACCTATAACTTGGAAACAAATCTTATTTAATTTTATGTTTTTATTTCAGATCCTATACGATTATTTTTTTTATTATTATTTTCCTATTTATTTTTTTATAATGTTTATCAATATGAACGAATGTGGGCAAATTGTTATAAATAAATATACACATAATATGTGGACCATTAGAAAGCTAGAAATGCAAAAACTGGGTGCGGGGTGGGGTGGAGTGGGGGTGCGGGCGAGATGTGTGGTTTAGGGGGCGGGGGGTCAGGGGTTACCGTGCATCGCTCGGTGGCTCCATGTACTTATTATAGTATATATCTTAGACCATGAAATATATAGACACGCCCTCTGCTGCTCTCCACACAGAGTGAAGTGAGGCCAACATCGCCTACAGATGACGTCACGTTCTCGCATAAATATTTTGGTTATATTAATTTAATATTAATTTGCGATTATTGGAATCCAAAATAAATAATCTAAACTACGATAAATTTATCTCAATGTATAATAATTCCTATAGTAGCCATGCTATTTCTGGGTGTTCCTACCTACAGATGACGTCATGTTCTATAGGAGATGTTGGCCTCACCAAATCGACACCAGGGCGTGTCTATATATTTCATGGTCTAAGGCAGCCATGTCCAACCGGCGGCCCGATAACAAAAAAAGGAAATCGCCCCCCCCCCCCCCCCATAGAGGCCCGTGCCTGTCAAAAAATTAAAAAAAAAAAAATTTTAAATTGAAAATAAAGTTCTATATATGTGCTTGGACAATTCGATCGCGACAACTTTTTTGTTCATGTGAGTGGCGGCCCAGTACCTTGTATATTCCTAAATTTTGGCCCGAATAGTAATTTGGGTTGGACATCGCTGGTCTAAGGTATATATCATAGATAAAGAATGCAAGGGGGCCGTGAGCAAGTCTCTGTCTTGGAAGTTAAATAAATCATCCCCCAAAGTTTACATTTTCATCGACAGTTGGCTCTAAAGTCGTGACGCACGGTCTCTATAGAGCTCATTGCCCAAGGCCATATTACTACTGTAAATGACCGTGCATTTCCTCAATCCGGTGGAGAGTAATCTTGGTATCAGAATTGCATTTTGATTAATTAAACCGTGCGCAGGCCAACCAAGTTCGAGCATTAGCTTGGCCCTACACGCTGTACTCTATTTAAAACGAACCATTTCGATTCCCCTCCAGCTCGGAATCCATTTGAGATACAGAGCTGAAATTATACACATGTAATTATATACTCCATCTTGGGGAGAGTACCAAATTTCAATAATATAGCTTAAATAAATTCTGAGAAATGGACCTGAGTAAATAGCTAATTTTGACACTCACTCACTGACAGGTCATCAAAACCTATAGGGTAATTCCAATAATTCCAGCATCATGAAATTTCGCCTGCTAGTAGAGCTTGGGACACAAACAAAGGAAAAATTCCAAAATCCAAACTTTCTATCTTTCAACCCTTTCAAAATGGGGGGAGAGGGTCAAAAATGAAAATTCTAGCCCGTTGGACCAATCTCAACCAAATTCTGTATACATATTCTGTGGGCCCCCAAAAGGCTAGAAATGCAAAAACTAACCACCCAAAATGGGGAAGGGAGGAATCAAAAATTAAAATTCTAGCCCTTTGGACCAACGGGCTTCCTCATACCTTACAAAAAGAAGAGAAATCTCAACCAAAACGTTGAGATATATAGTTTTCTGGCTTATCTCTGGTTCTTCGAGCATGAGTGATTTTATTCTAGCAGGTTGCTTACCTCACTCGAAACCCTCCTCCTCTTCTCAACACCGGCTATGGCTGGGAAAAAAAGAGATCCTAGAGTATGTAATTCCAAACAACATAGATGAAAAAACTTGGATGGAATATTTTGAGAATTTATATGCTGGAACACCTGAAAGAAGTTAACAGGAGAGGGATCAGGGAAACTCGTGTGTGGCTGTATCAAAAATGGAGATTGATAACACCTTAAAGGTGTTAAAAAGCAGGAAATCTGCCGGCAATTACTAATGAAATGCTAAAATACAAAGGACCGCATCTCTGGGAGCAAATATATGTACTTATTGATGAAGTATTTAGAATATCAGCAATTCCTAAAGAGTGGAAAACAAACATAGTGGTTCCAATATTCAAGAAGGGCGTAAAACTCCAACCCAGCAACTATCGTGGAATTAATCTCCTAATTACTCACCTTAAGCTCACCATAAAAATATAAGTAATAAACTGTCACAACTAATAAACTTACATAACAAACAACAAGGCTTCAAGAAAGATCGATCCTGTGTCAGACGCTATATTCGCCATCAGACAGCTCTGCGAAAAGCCCTACGAATTTAACAAGCCAGCGTTTTTATGTTGTATCGATATCGAAAAAGCGTTCAATAAAGTACAACTTAAGCACGTCATAAAAATCCTGGACAAGTTTAAAATCCCAGATAATCTCATAAACTTGATACGGGAATACAAAAAGGGGATTTCTAAGGGTTGATTATTAGTGGACTGTAGGTGATAGAAGCTGTGCCGGATAGAATGGGTGGAATTGTAGTTAACCGGGAGTAGGTGAAGTCATTCAATAAATAACACTTCGTATATAAAATCACTGTCGTCTTTATTATAAAGGGATAAATAAATACAATAAATGATTCTATTTAAGCCAATGGTGACGAGAAGGCTTAAAGAGCACAGGGTCGGTTTCGGGAGAAAGGCAGAGGGTACGTGGCAGGGTGTTTTATAAGGAGAGAAAGAAACAGAATCGGGGGTCTGGAGAATAAGATCCAGGAGAGTAACAGGGGTCAGATCAGAGAGAGAAGGGCATTAAGAGTAAGCAGGGATTGTCGCAGGTAGATCAAGTAAGGCATAAGAATAAATAAGAAAGTAAGAAAGAAAATAGTGCTCTCAATAATTAATCAGAGTCAACTGAACGTGGTAGACAGGCAAGGACGACCTCTCACCTCCAGAGGGGTGGGGGAAAGAAAAGAGGTAGAGAAGAAGCCTCGCAGACCGCCAAGGGTCAAATTTGAATTTAACCATGGATATTTACTCGAACAACACCGCCAGAATAAAAACCGAAGGAAGACTGTCCGGAAGCATCCCAGTGAATCAAGGTATTAGTCAGAGAGACACTCTTAGTCCCCTTCTTTTTAATATAGTTATGGATGAAATCATTGGGGAAATCAGAATCCCTGAGGGACGAGAAGATAACATGCGTTTGCTACGTAGACGATGGAACACTCGATGCAGAAGATGAAGATTCCCTCCAGCGCCTCCTGTATAAATTTAGCTGTGTTTCACATAAATTCGTCAACCAAGAAGACCAAAACACTCACAATCTCTAAATCACCACTCGATGTAAACTACAACTATACGATACAATTGTCGAACAGGTTATGACCTTCACGCACCTTGGCATCCAAGTGACCTCTTACCAAGGCCTAGAAAGAGAGGTAAAACATCAGGCAATAAAGGCCTTAACAATGCAATCTGGTCAAACCAATATTTAAGAATGGAGGCCAAAGTACGAGTCTACAAAACCGTAGTAAGTCCAATATTAACTTACGCAGCAGAGACAAGACCCGACACTACAAAAACTTCTCAATTATTGGAAACGACTTAAATGAAGACATTACACGGATAATGAACGTGACCAGGCTCGATAGAATGAAGAGTGAAGATATTAAAGAAAAATGTGGAATACAAAAGGTGGCCGAATTGGATAAAAGAAGAAGAGCTGAATGGTATGCGCATGTGAGAAGAATGGCATAAGTCCGACTGGAAAAGAAAGTGATGACAAACAACCCGGTCGGAATAAGAAGTAGAGGTCGACCCAAGAAGAGAGAGTATGACGTTCTGGAAGAAACAAACCTATAGGTTTAAAAACAAGAAGAAGAAGAAGTTTTCTGGAATGATTTAAGTAATTCAAAATTATTATTGACAACTGGTTGAAAAGACAATAGAGTTTAACAGGCCAGCATATCTTTGCTTTGTCTATCTCTCCAAAGCCTTTGATCATGTAAGGTTACAGGATGTTACGGAGTGCCTTCTCAAGCGAGGCGTTCCTCCAAGAATTTTGAAAATTATCCAAGATCTAAACACCGGTAACACGATTTACATCAAATCCAATAGCGAAGAGAACAAAACCTATTAGCATCTTCAGTGGAGTAAGACAGGGAGATTCATTGAGTCCTATGCTCTTCAACGTGATCATGCACGATATTATCAAAAATCTACCCGAACACCTTGGCTACAAATTGGGGGAGACCACTTTGCCAGCGGTCTGCTATGCTGACGACGCGGTCCTGATTGCAGAGTGCGAAGAGGACCTTCAAATGCATGGCGATTGCAAAAGCTTCCCTTAGGTGTAACTTACTCATCAACAACAGTCCAATAGAACAAGCCCCAAGCTTGAACTATCTGGGAGTTCAGATTTCTAGCAGACGAAACCTTAAGGAAGAAGTAACTTCGCAAGTCATCAAAGGAGCAAAAATTTCGGCCTGTCTATCCAATCTAGTCTGGAAAAATAAGTTTATGTCTGTCGATAGTAAAATTAGGATATATAAGACCTGTGTTCGCCCGATAATAACATATGGGGCTGAATCCAGGGCAGACACAACCGTTACAAAGCAGCTTCTCCGGACAACTGAGATGAGAGTTGTAAGAGCCATCCATTCGAAGACCCTACATGACAAAATCCGGAGCGAACACCTTAGGCAAATAAGCGGTCTTCAGGACATAGTCGATTGGGTTCATGTAAGAAGAAGATGCTGGACTGCCCATGTAGACAGAATGCAAGACGACCGTCTCCCGAAAATATTGACAAAACACCGTCCCGAGGGAGTCAGTAGCCGTGGAAGACCAAAAAAAAAACGATGGAAAGAGAGTTATGACCCTGATGACTGAATGTAATATGTTGTTGAAACAGGTGTTCGCACCTATACAGAAGAATAAGAAGAAGAAAAAGAAAATTATTATTAAAAATTTGAATATTTAAATTAATAAGATATTCATCCAAGATATAAATAATAAGAATTTTGTAGACCTATATACAATTCTGCTAGCATTCATATACTTTTACCTGAAATATCAAGAGGTCCGTAGTTTTATTAATTTGTCAACTAAACTAATTATTTTATATCAATGAAAATAATTTTAATTAAAATTAATCACAGTAAGCTATATATGTGTGTAAAACTGAACGATATTTAGCTCGTATGTGTTCGTAAATGTTTGTTCAAAGTACTTTTTTCCGAATACTTCTTTGGGCAGTGTGTACAAATGAAGGGCTTTTCACCCGTATGAGTTCTTAAATGACTATCCAAGCTAGTTTTTTGATAATACTTTTTCGGGCATTGCGTACAACAGAAGGACTTGTCGCCAGTATGAATTCGTAAATGTTTAGTCAAAGTACTTTTGTCAGAAAATTTCTTTGTGCAGTATGTACAACTGAACGGCTTCTCCCCTGTATGTGTCCGAAAATGTGCAGTCAAATGACTTTTTTCGGAAAACTTCTTTGGGCAATATGTACAGCTCAAGGGTTTCTCCCCCAAATGAAATCGTAAATGTTTATTCAAAGTACTTGTGTCCGAAAACGTCTTTGGACAGTGAATACAACTAAATGGCTTCTCGCCAGTGTGAGTTCGTAAATGTTTTGTCAAAGTACTTTTGTCAGAAAATTTCTTTGAACAGTATGTACAACTGAACGGCTTCTTTCCCGTGTGTATGCGTAAATGCGTAGACAAATGACTTGTTTGGGAAAACATCTTAGTGCAGTGCGGACAACCGTAGAGCTTCTCTCCAGTATGAGTTCGTATATGTTTAGTCAATGAACCGTTTTCAGAAAACTTCTTAGGGCAGTGTGGACAATCGAAAGGCTTCTCCTCCGTATGAGTTCGTAAATGTCTAGTTAAGCTCTCTTTAACGGTAAATTTCTTTGGACAGAGTGTACAGCTGATGGGCTTCTCGCCTGTATGAGTTCGTAAATGCCGGGTCAATTTACTTTTATAAGAAAACTTTTTCGGACAATGAATACATGGAAAGGGGTTTTCGGTATTATTAAAACTGGATTTCTGGAAGAGAATATCGTTTGGATGGTGCTCGTGCAAATGCTTCTCATAATCCGATGATGTCAGGAATCCAGATAAACACTTGTCGCAGAAATAATCGTCTGATGATTGGTTATTCTCAACTTCACTTGCAGAATGACCTAGAAAATAAAAACAAATAATCAGTAAAATAGCCACTGGATCTCGTATTCTAAATTTCTGGAAATATAATTATTTAGGTATTAATATTTGTTAGTATTCTTCTGAGGAATTGAAATTGAATTGCTTATATCGTATATTACAGAAAACAATACTACATAATTTGTTATTGAGACAGCAAAGTCATCGACACCTTGAATGTATGAAGACATGGTTAGTAATTATCAATTTAATTTTTTCTTCACTTTTGAAGACTTAGTAGACGAACTCAATGCTGAATTGAAGCAAAGGTAGCTCAAGGTTAATGAAAACTACAAATTCCGCTACTGAATGCGAATAAATAAATTTATTATATATATACCAGGTGAGTTTTTTATCTTGAGACAGTCTTATAACTCACAAACAGTGCTTTATATAAAAAAGTTTCAAATAAAAGTTTACGCTATTGTTTATCGACCTAGAACAAGCTTTCATGGTTATTTCGAGGTCAAGTTCTGTTTTTTAAATGGGAACCTATATGTTTCTGTACATATTCTGAATCTAGAAAAAAAAACTGAACAACTTTTATTAGAACTATTTTTTTATACAACATCAAATAATAAAAAATATTAAATCAATTAGAACTCAAAAAAAAAACCTAATAATTATTTTTAACAATTATTCAACTTAATTATCAAATAATAATGATCAAATAATTAATTATTAAATAAATATTTATTAAATCGAAAAGTCACAACAATGAAAATAAGTGTTTATAATGATCTTAAAACTTCATTATACACAGATTTAAGAGATTATTTTCTACTTAATAGATCTATTTAAAATTCTTGAGTTTAAAAAAGTTTATTTCTCGTGTCAATCCAGTGTATTACCATAATAAAGATGGAGCATTTTTTGTTAAAAACAGAATTGAAATGGTCTTAATTTATGGTGAATGTAAAAGAAGTATTATTATGGGGCTGCCATTGAAATGGATGCCGAGCATTTTCCTGATAAGAATACACCCTCTCAACCTCCATTTAATCGTGTTGTAAATCTGTTAAAAAAAAACAAGAAATGTAAAGGTTACGAAGAAACTGAAACAGGCAAAAATAAGGAAATTGGAAATGGAATTCATTCAAAAACTTGCAATACACTCTGGAATGTCACAGAACATAGTCGCAAAATTATTAAGTTATTAATTATTCTTCTTCTTCTTCTTCTTCTTCATCTTCTCTATAGGCTTTCGCCTGTTCTTCCAATAAGAAAAAAAGAATAAAGACGTTAGTTTCTTGCTGCGACATCCTTCCATCTTTTTTCGGCCGCCCTCTGCTCCGTGTGCCACGTGGGCGATTTTCCTTCACGATTTTTGCAAGGCGGTCATCCGTCATTCGTTCCACATGTTCCCCCATCCTCTCTTTCTCACATCGATCCATTCCACTATATCTTGGATTCCGCTTAGTTCCCTTAGATCATTGCTGCGGATTCTATCCCTTAATGTTTTCCCGTGTATATTTATTATTATTAATTATTAAATTATTTATTTAATAATTAAATATTTTATCATTATTATTTGATAATTAAATTGAATGATTTGTTAAAAATAATTATTAGTATTTTTTTTCGAGATCTTATTGATTAAATATGTACTAGAAACATATAGGTTTCCATTTAAAAAACAGAACTTTACCTCGAAATAGCCTTGAAAGCTTGTTCCAGGTAGACAAACAATAGCTTAGTTTAATTTCTCCCCTGATATAAATAAACTTTTATTCATATAATGGACTTTTTTCGAGTTATAACACTGTCTCAAGATAAAAAAAACTCACCCGGTATGTTCAGCCCCCCAACCTTTGGATAGAAAGGACGTTTGCTAATGAAATAAAGGGAGAGCCTGAGGATCGTTTTGAACTAAATAACCCCCCCTTCATAGCACGGGATCTAGACCTCTGATTTGGGGGGGGGGCGGTCGGCAGCCACTGAGTTTACCCCCCCCCCCCTTAATGAAAAATGGATCCTATCTCAAACTAAATAAAAAGAGCATTATATTTTTAAATTCATTTCCTTTGTCAACATTTTTAATAGAGATGGGAAAAATCGTTCTTTTTAGGGAATAGTTCTTTTATAGTTCGTTCATTATATGGAACTAGTTCAATTGAACTATATAGTTCAGGGGTGGCCGATGTATATAAGATCTGCTTTTTATCTCGAAAGTGTGTCGCGATCGAATTGTCCAAGCGGGGGGGGGGTCAGAGACGACGCCCCCACATACACTTTATTTTCAATTTTAAAATTAATTTAATAATTTAATGTTATAAAAAAATTTTTAAATAAACATAAAAAATGTTGATCTCCAATGCTTTGGGGGGGCGGTCGCCCCATCGCCCCCCCCCTGGATTCGCGCATGCTTCATAGAATAAGCTTTGTGTAGGCCTTGACGTCATTTGAAATCATTCATTTGATGATTCTTGCTGATTTTCTAGTAGAATTCTAACACAATAAAGTATTATTAAGTGGATATCGATGAGGCAGTCCAAAAACAAGAAGAAGATAATTTACACTATCTTTTTTATTCATAAAACCGACGTTTCGGAGGCTATTCCCTCCTTCTTCAGGGTCTATAATTAATTAAAATAGGATTTGGCCATCATTACAAACTAGATCATCACAATTTTTTTTTTATAAATACAATTAATATATAATTATATACAATTTTTTAATCAATAATATTCTACTCACTTTGAAAAGTAAGTGAAGGAAATCCAATGCGGCATTCCCCTCTGTCTCCTCTTTCAGTGGCAGTAACAATAATATATTGTGTATCATTCTCAGCGGAATTATAATGTAGTAATGATTTGCAAAAATTTGTTGATATAAGTACATACATATCACGAGCTGCTCCAGGAGTGCCTTCGGCACGCCCTCTACAGCTCGCCCCTTCGGGCAGGTGGCCCTGGCGCAGGGACGGATTTATAAATATTTCGCCCCTAGGCACTATTCTGACTGCCGCCCCCTTGAAACATGTCACATCTGTGCCAAAGTCATTATTTAAATAAAAAAACTAAATATAACGAGTCCATAAACGGGTGTTCATAAAAACACCGAGAGTTACTTTTTTAATTTTAATTACATTTGAAAAGGTCTATTCTTTTACAAACTAAAAAATACATTATTATTGAAATACTTGAATAAAAAGAAAAATTAACAAAAATAAACTAACGTATCAATGTTTTCTACTTTGGGAAGTCTTTATTATGTTTCCTTACATTGGTTTCCTCCTACTTTTAACCATTGCGAACTCCTCTATTAAGTCTTTAACTTTTATTTGATCACCGTTACTTTTATTCAATTTCCGACGTTTCGGAGACTTTTTTCCTCTCCTTCTTCAGGGTATTGAATAGTTATTGATGGGTGAGTATAACTCGGTTCCCATTTGTCTCTCCTTTCAGTGATAGAAACAATATTACAACTTGTAATTTACAAGAGAGACAAATGGGAACCGAGTTATACTCACCCATCAATAACTATTCAATACCCTGAAGAAGGAGAGAAAAAAGTCTCCAGAACGTCGGAAATTGAATAAAAGTAAATAATTTATGGGCTGGCTTTCATTATAACCCACTTTTATTTCGCTTAACAGTCCGTCTTTCAAAGAAAATAAAGAAAATTAAAATCTAAATAATCGGCAAGGAAAAAATTAGTGTTTTTGTCTATTTTTTTTTTTTTTATCAAAATAGTTTTAATCTTTTTGAAATAAAAACAATATATATAAACAAAATTAAACACTAATTTTTACTGCACAATTTAAATAACGAGTCTTTTTTTCTTACTTTTAAAATAGGAATAAAATTACATAAAAATGAATAAAAAAATTATTTTTTAAAATTTCTTTATTATAAAATTTTGTAATTATGCCACAGAGGCGCTGCCGCCTAGTGTGCCTAGTGGGAAATCCGTCCCTGCCCTGGCGGGCGGCGTCTCGGCATGTGCTTATTAGGTCTGTAATTTATATTTGTAAAATTTTGCCCCCTCTTTCACCCTCACGCAATCATTTTGACTATTGATTTTTACAGCATACATTTTATATAGTCTTAAAAACTAACATTACAAAATTTGATCTATATCGGTGAGAGTATTAATTTTTTGCCCCCACTCACATTTTGGGAGGTTGAAATTATTTTTTAGATATTTGCAAATAAATAACTCTCAATTTTCTAAAGAGTAAATGTACAAAAAAATCTAAAAATTTCTATATTTTGCCCCTCCCCTCCCCTCTTCGCACCCATACAGTCAATTTTGATAGTTGATTTTTACAGGAATAGTTTCTTAAAGTAATAAAGAATAACTCTACAAAATTTGATCAAGATAGGAGGGAGTTTTAATTTTTGCCCCCACTCACATTTTGGATAGTTGGGAGTCGAATTTCAAAAAAATCCTGAAATTACTTTTTAGATATTTGTATTTAGAATTTTATTAAGTAAAAATCAAGTAGATATCTTATCGTTCTTAATTGAAAATGCATAATTAGTGTAAACACATTGCAAAGATATTTTGCCCCTTTTGACCCCTTTAGGGGTCAAATTTCAAAAAATCCTGAAATTAGTTTTTAGATATTTTAATTTAGTATTTTTATAAGTAAAAAGCTAGTAGATATTTTATCGTCCTTAAGAGATATCGCATAATCAGTGAAAACACACTTTGCACCCTTTGACCCCTTAGGGGTCGAATTTCGAAAAATCCTTTCTTAGTGAGCCCCTATGTCATAGATATAATATCCTCTCCAAATTTCATGTTTCTATGTCCAGTGGTTCTGGCTGTTTTGATGATGAGTGAGAATTCTAAATACAAATATCTAAAAAGTAATTTCAGGATTTTTTGGAATTGGACTCCCAACTATCCAAAATGTGAGTGGGGGCAAAAATTAAAACTCTCTCCTATCTTGATCAAATTTTGTAGAGTTATTCTTTATTACTTTAAGAAACTATTCCTGTAAAAATCAACTATCAAAATTGACTGTATGGGAGCGAAAGGGGGGGGGGGGGGACAAAATATAGAAACTTTTAGATTTTTTGTACATTTACTCTTTAGAAGACTGTGGATTATTTATTTGCAAATATCTAAAAAATAATTTCAAGATTTTTTTGTAATCCGAATCCCCCTTTTTTTGGGAATGGAGCTTTTTTTAAATGAATTTTGGAGACCTAATAATCACATGCCGAGACGCTGCCCGCCAGGGCCACCTGCCAGGAGGGCCGAACTGTAGAGAGCGTGCCGAAGGCACGCCTGGAGCAGCTCGTTTTATATATATATATTAGCCAAATCGCCTCCCAGATAAACCCTGCGCAAAGCGGTTGTGCGCATAATTATTTATTTATATAGTACAACAATGTGTATTTTGCTTTAATTATACTTCTACATATATATACAAACTTTTTATAAATTATTATTTATTTATTTTATTTCATTATTATTTTTTTCCTTTTTTTTCATCAGAAGTCTCTAAAATAAAATTACGAATTTACTATTTACAATTATTTATATATTACTTATCTATTTACATTGTTATATTTTTTTTTTGGCTTTTCGGCCTTTCTAGCCATTTACGATACTATTTATTTTTTTAAATTTGTCCCTACCCCGGGGGTCAGATTTTAGCAGAATGCCTGGAGTCGGATTCGAACCCGGGTCCACTTGGTTACCAGGATGACGCGCTACCGCCTAGCCTATCTGACCCCCCCCCCCCCCCCATTGTTATATTTTAACTATACAATTTTTAGATCACCAATTATGTCGTCATAACAAATACTCAGGTCTATTATGTCCGTTCTTTTTTGGACTGCCTCATCGATCATATCCACTTAATTCACTTTTATCAGTCCGTCTCCAAAAATAACTCCAATCTTATATAAAGTATTATATTTTCTATTATAGATAAATAATAAATAGATTAACTTTTACTTGATTGTGATCTTTTCAATTGCATTTTGGATTTTAAAAGTGAAAGTAAAGCCACGTGAATGCATTTCTTTTGATGTTTGCTTAGGAATTCTTCGCCAATGAACATCATTTGACAATATTCGCACATTTGGAGTGGACCTGAAAACAAAAAGAATGATTCGCATTAATTATACAGTTTTCTAAATATATGTGAAAAGATTTTTTTGCATGTCTTCACCAATGGTTACCAATAATAACCGAAATGTCAAAAATCGAATGTAGAATTGTTATTCCTCGGCTGTTAAATGAGAATCGATCATTATTTTTGAATTAAAGTCAACATGAACTGCAAATTGCAAGTGATATCTGATTTATATAAAGGAATAAACATATTAATATTTCAAATGAATTTGGATAAAGTTTAGCAACGATCCGTTGCAGTTTTTTTTTTTTTTTGTTTGTTATTAAATAGAAGTTATTTGTATTTTACATTTGTATTTCAAATACATTTTTTGTGATTTCTAAATGTATTTTTACTTTACCATATAGGGTATGGTCAAGTATTGTAATCGTGCATGAAAAAAGTGTTTTTTTCCTTCTTTTTTTCGAAATATCTCAAAAACGGCTGAAACTATTTTGATTAAAAAAATTGAGCGAAACCATGGCATTTCGGTCTACAAAAAAGCCCTAATAAGAGAACATCGAAAAAATTATAATAATTGTTTTGTCAAAATGTCTGTTAGTCTGGTTGTCTGTTAGTCTGTGCGTTACCAAATTTTTGTGACGAGCTAGCCCAAAAACTAGTGTGAATATCGAAACCAAATTTCACACGAAGTTTTGGTGCATTGAGATTAAGAGCTGATTAGATTTTGGTGTGTATCGACCCAAAATTAAGGGGAGGGGGGTTAAAAATTAAAAATCTAGGTCGTTTGAGCAAACTCAACCAAATTTTGTATACATAATCAGTGGACCCCCAGAAGTATAAAAATACACAAAACTAACCGCCCAAAATGGGGGGGAGGGGGTTCAAAAAATGAAAATCTTGGCCATTTAACAAACTCAACCAAATTTTGTATACATAATCATTGGACCCCCAGAAGTCTAAAAAATTCAAAAACTAAATGCCTGAAATGGGGGGGGGGTCAAAAAATGAAAATCTTGGCCATTTACCAAACTCAACCAAATTTTATATACATAATCAATGAGGCACCAGAAGACTAAAAATTCAATAACTAACCCCCCCCCCCCCCCTACATGAATATAAATAATTTTAGGGGCCAGGTTGTATGGTAAAGTCAAGTCAAGATACCTTCGACCCCCGCCCAACCCATAAAATTCTTTCTTCTTCTTTTCACGATGGAGGGGCCAACCCAGGCCTTTAGGGGTTGCACCTTTTTGGTGTAACTCCTTCTCTCATCATTATCATAAACAAAAGTGGATGGCCACATCAGAACACGTCAGCTACCTGTAATGAGATCTATTTAGTCCACCAGTGACCGTAACAAATATTTAAATGAATAGATGAAAAATTAAATAATTGTAATTTTTTGCAACGAAATTTTCTCTGGAGAGAGACGGACTGGTAGAAATTTTAATTGAAAGTAATGGAAGGCAGCCCAGAGGTAGTGAGGAAAGAAAAATTAACACATATAAAATAAGGTGTAATTTATTGGAATCCTTCCTCCTTTCCTTTCAAACCGACGTTTCGGAGGATTTTTCCTCCTTCTTCAGGGTCTATAAACCAATATTTGAAGTGAGTAAATTTATATTTTTTTCTATTGATAATCTGGCTGTTTACATTGTATTTATAATTGTATTGTTTTATTGTTGAAATGTATGATGACCAACCCCATTTTTATAATTTTGTCATATTGGTTTATAGACGCTGAAGAAGGAGGGAAAAATCCTCCGAAACGTCAGTTTGAAAGGAAAGGAGGAAGGATTCCAATAAATTACACCTTATTTTATATGTGTTAATTTTTTCTTTCCTCACTACCTCTGGGCTGCCTTCCATTACTTTCAATTAGTATTATTATATTTTAGTAATTAATTTAATTAAAGAGAAGACATTTTACTAAATAGCTAACCTCTATATATGGGGTGGCCGTTTAGATCTGTGAAGAATTCACCCATAATGAAGAATAGAGAGAGCAGATTTCAGAAGAAGAAAGAGATCTACTAAAATTAGATTATATTTGATAATTAATGAAATAATCTATGTTTTCATTTCAATTGTAAATTAATTTGATATTCTGACAGGTGACAGATTATAGAAAAAGGATAGGAATTTTAAAAAAGAGAATTTATTATTCTACCGTCAGGTGGCAGAGCAGTCGATAATTTAAACGAGGCTTTCTTTATTATGTTATTTCTAATATTATTTTTTTTGCAAAAAGGGTGTAGCTGGTCGTTAAATAATTAAATAAATAAATATTTTGTTGAAAGGACATATACATATCTATTTATTATTATAATTTTTACTTTACCGTACAGGGTATGGTCAAGTATTGTAATCGTGCATGAAAAAAGTGGGTTTTTTTCCTTCTTTTTTCAAAATATCTCAAAAACGGCTGAAACTATTTTGATAAGAAAAATTGAGCGAAACCATGGCATTTCGCTCTACAAAAAAGCTCTAATAAGTGAACATCGAAAAAATTATACTTTTCGTAGATAATAATTGTTTTGTCAAAATGTATCTTGTTAGTCTGTGAGTTACCAAATTTTTGTGGACGAGCTAGCTCAAAAACTAGTATGAATATCGAAACCAAATTTCACAAGTAGTTTTGGTCCATTGAGATTAAGAGCTGATTAGATTTTGGTGCATATCGACCCAAAATTAAGGGTGGGAGGGGGGGTTAAAAATTAAAAATCTAGGCCATTTGAGCAAACTCAACCAAATTTTGTATAAATATTGTTAGAGTTCGTGGCTGTGATGAAACTGTAGTAGATGAAGGAGGAGGTATTATATAAACTCATTACTTTCATTCTGGAAACTTTTGGGTTCAGGCACGTTATTAATTCACATGAAGCTAAAGAAATTTATATTTTTGAAGGAGACAATAAAAGAGTGTGTCTTCTGCTGGAATTATAAATTTTTATTTATTTATAACGACACACTCTTTTATTGTCTCCTTCAATATATAAAAATTCTGCTACTCTCGGCCAGGCGCGGATCCAGACCTCTGTTTTTTTTTTGGGGGGGGGGGGGGGGCGGTCGCCGGTATATAAGATCTACTTTTGATCTCGGAAGTGTGTCACGATCGAATTGTCCAAGCGGGTGGGGGAGGTCAGAGCCCCCCCCCCCCCACACACACACATAGAACTTTATTTTCTTCAATTTTAAAATTTAATGTTATATAAAAAAAAAAAAATTTAAATAAACATATAAAAATGTTGATCTCCAATGCTTTGGGGGGGGGCGTAGCTCCATCGCCCCCCCCCCCTGGATCCGCGCATGCTCTCGGCAAAAACTTTCAATTTAATATATATTTTTGACAAGGCTTGGTTCGATCACATATGTGTACCGCATTTTGTGTATAACTGTAAGTCTAAACAAACCAACTTGGTCAACTTATAATTTTGTATAAAAAATATATGAATTAACATCCATTTGTAAAAAAAATTAGCCTAATTGACTGAAGATGGCCAAATAAAATTCAGGCCGAAACGTTTTATTAAAGGTGTTTTATTGAACCCAGTGATTCCATCTTTGGATGATACCTCCTCCTTCATCTAGTACAATTTTGTATACATAATCAGTGCAACCCCAGAAGTCTAAAAATTCAAAAACTAACCGCCCAAAATTGGTGGGGGAGGGGGGGTGTAGGGTCAAAAAATGAAAATATAGGCTCTTGTTCCAAACTCAACCAAATTTTGTATACATAATCAGTGGGCACACAGTAATCTAAAAATGCAAAAACTAACCCCCACCCTTAAATGAATATAAATAATTTTATTAAATATTAAATATAAGTGAGAGGCCAGGTTGTATGATAAAGTCAAGTGGATGGCCACATCAGAACAAGTCAGCTGATTTTTTTTTTCGATTTATTCTTTATGAAATAATTAGAAAGCTGCAGCGCGCAAGCTTGGTCTCCTATTCAGGTCTAGACGCTGTTATACTCCCAGTCAACTTCTTATACTGTATAAGGCTCAAATTCGTCCCTGTCTCGAATATGGATCTCATCTGTGGAGGGGTGCATCCAAGCATTCTCTTGCTACACTGGATGCAATTCAGAAGCGAGCAATTAAACTAATAGGAGACCCGGCTCTAACCAACTCACTCGACTCCCTGGCCCACCGAAGAACCGTTTCTGCCCTTTCCCGTGTACTACAGATACTATCACGGTGTCTGTTCAGTCGAGCTGAAATCAATTATCCCCCCTAATGCCCTCTTTACGAGAAACACGTCGGTTTTCGAACGCTCAGCACCCCTTCGCTGTCAAATTGGATAAAAAGTCGAACAAGCGCTTTCGCCAACTCTTTTATCCCTATGACCTCCAGAGACTGGAACTCGCTCTCTGCCACCATCTTTCCCGCGAGTTATAACCTTCAGCTGTTTAAGACCCGTATCCACAGATACCTTCGACCCCGCCCAGCCCATAAAATTCTTTCTTCTTCTTTTCACGATGGAGGGGACAACCCAGGCCTTTAGGGGTTGCATCTTTTTGGTGTAACTCCTTCTCTCATCATTTTCATAAAAACAAAAAAAGATAAATCAAAGGATTAATTCAAGGATTTATTTTACTTTTCAAGTAGTACAGTGTATATTACAAAAGTATAAAATGAAATATAAAAACTATTTGGATATATACTGTGCATATTATATTTATATACATAATTAATATTTATCTTTCGAAAAAAAAGGAGAGACCCATCCTCCAAGACCTTTTTCTAATTCTTTAGCAACAGATATTGTAAGATGGTCATTAAATCGAGATGCTAGAACCTGAAAACAAAAATATTTATTTTGTATAAATTGTATGTCAATTTATTAAAAGTAGTCCCTCAAATTGTGCTCAAATGGGCCCATATGGGGAATGTTTTGGGGTAGTTCTGATTTTTTGCATATATATATGTTTTTTGGGGCGCTGAATCCAACCAAATCTGAGGCCTCTCACCAAACTTTCGTGACGAAAAATTGTAGAAAATGCAAAAAAAAAAAAAAAGGCGGTTTTTCGCTTAGAACTCAAAAACTATCAACTTTTCGTAAATACTTTTAATTTGAAAAATGAAAGTTCATAAAATTTCCTACAAATTTCATTTTTTAGTTTTTTTTCTCCGACCAACCGTTCGGGACCAAGCGAAAAATTCAAGTTTTCGACATCGGCAACCCTCCCCCGGATCACCCAAAAACTCCCACTTTTTTTTTGATATTTTCCCATTTGGAGCACGTTTTCGATAAAGACCACTCTATACATTTTTAAACTAGATTAAATTTGCTACAATTAAAACAAAGTTTCATCTTAATTGGATAATAGTAACCCGTGCCGCAATGAGGTTGAAGTTTTGAAAAACTGCAATTTTTTGCAAAAAATCGCAGTTTTTCCTTCATAAGATGAAAACCACTCATCCTAGAAACTTGATTCCTGCCTCATTCTTTAGGAAATTTTATTAACTTGAATGTTTACTTGTACCACATTTTTTCATAAAACTCTTAGATTTATAGATATCCAGCATTTTCCAAGAGAGGATATGATCCGAATCCTCAAAAGTGTTATGGAAAATGCTGAATATCTATAAATAAAGTTTCTAGGATGAGTGGTTTTCATTTTATGAAGGAGAAACTGCGATTTTTTGCAAAAAAATTGCAGTTTTTCAAAAACTTGAACCTCATTGCGGCACGGGTTACTATTATCCAATTAAGATGAAACTTTGTTTAAATTGTAGCAAATTTAATCTAGTTTAAAAATTCATAGAGTGGTTTTTGTCGAAAACGTGCTCCTTCATGGTTAAAATGAGAAAATTTAAAAAAAGTTCGTGTTTTTGGGCGATCCGGCGGGGTTGCCGAGGTCGAAAACTTGGATTTTTCTCTTGGTCCCGAACGGTTGGTCGGAGAAAAAAAACTAAATAATGAAATTTGTAGGAAATTGTATTAACTTTCATTTTGCAAATGAAAAGTATTTACGAAAAGTTGATAGTTTTCGAGTTATAAGCAAAAAACCGCCAAAAAATAGAAATTTTCACCTTTTTTTGCATTTTCTACAATGTTGTGTCAATAAATTTTGGTGAGAGGCAGCGCCGTAACTAGGCAGGTGCAAGAGGTGCACCCGCACAGGGCCCAGATATCTAGGGGGCCCTAAAACGAAATTGGGTACTTGCGTATTAACGGCCACCGCAGTGTAGCTGATACAGATTTGGCGGTTTTTAAATTTCGTCAATCTACAGCTAAAATTTTTGAGATAAATCATAAAATAGAATAAATCAGTTCCCATCTGTCAAAAAACAACTTGAATAGGTTTGGTTTATGATCTCGGTTCGATTAGATAAAAAAATGCGGGTACATTAACGCCACCGCAAGGTTTGTTTGGGAACGCATTTTTTATCTAATCAAACCGAGATCATAAACCGAACCTATTCAAGTTGTTTTTTGACAGAGGGTAACGGATTAATCTCTAAAATTTTAGGTCTAGATTGGCGAAATTTAAAAGCCGCCAAATCTTTAGCTGCGGTGGCGTTAATACGTAAGTACCCGAAATTGTTAATTGAATTTTTTTTACAAATTTGTTTTACAAAAATTTCCATTCGAGATTTTAAAATAAAACATGTAAGATAATTTTAAAAGGATATTAATTATGACGATATAATTAATGACTTTGCTCAAATGAAAGCTAGAAGATTACAATTAAATGAAAATTAAATATTCTTATAATATAAATAATGTAATATATTTTTGTGTACAATAAGTTTTTTTATATGATATCTCTTTGAACTATAATTTAGATTTTTCCCAAAAAATATAAGGCCCCTAAAAAAATGTTTGCACAGGGCCCTGGTGAGAGGCCTCAGATTTGGATTCAGCGACCCAAAAAACATATATATGCAAAAAATCAGAACTACCCCAAAACTTTCCTGATAAAGACACAATTTGACTGGACAAAAGAGAAATAAATAAAAATAAAAACTTTTCAATTAGTCCAAGAGCTGGTGACACATTTTTGACTACGGATTTGACCCAACTAGAAATACTTAATGCGTAATAGTACCGTCTATCATAGTTGTACAAGGAATGGCCAGTCTGGCTGGCTGTAGCAGGTGGACCAGGTACTGCGCATGGTGTGAGTGCGGTAAAAAATGCATATGTGTTAAAAAATATTTTTGACCCACAATGAAATTATAAAAATTATAATTTATAGTCAATTATAAACATAATATATTCACCCCAGACCATTTGAGTGGTGGGACGTGGAACCAGACCACCCAAAGTGTATTTTTACAACATGAAAAAAATAGCATCATGCTCCACGTCCCACCACTCAAATAGTCTGGGATGAATATATTATGTTTATAATTGACTATAAATTATAATTTTTATAATTTCATTGTGGGTCAAAAATATTTTTTAACACATATGCATTTTTTACCGCACTCACACCATGCGCAGTACCTGGTCCACCTGCTACAGCCAGTCAGACTGGCCATTCCTTGTACAACTATCATAGACGATACTATTACGCATTATTTCTAGTTGGGTCAAATCCGTAGTCAAAAATGTGTTACCAGCTCTTGGACTAAATTAAATCAAAATAAAATTTAAAGTAGAAGTCTAAACCTGGATTCCAATTGGCATTCCTTTACTAGACAAACCCAATGGAACTTGAGTAGCTGGTAATTTCAAAACATTTATAGCTGCCCAATAGCCGAAATTATAAGGATTCCAAAGTGCAGTGTAATGAAAATTCGCTGGGTAGGGACTACTTGGAAATAAAAGTACAGTATTTGATCCAAGTAGAGTCTATAAAATGAAATAAATATATCAAACAAATATATAAATACTTAAGTACAAATTAATTCAGTACTTCTAATTTGGATAAGATTATTTTAAAGAGTTCTTCACACATCTCACTATTTTCTTTAGGAAAATAATCAGTATTTAAAAGATTCATTATTGCAGCTATCGTGAAACGTCCTTTTCCAATCAATTTCAAAAACAATTCTTTGAACGGATTAGCTCTGCAGTTCTATTAAATAGTAAAGTTTTTTTTTATTATTTATATTTGAGAAAAAATAAATAAATTAATATAATATTTTATACCGGCTCCAAGCTAATTATAGAGCCAAAGTCCATCGATTCTTTGCTCATAAAATAACGCCATAATTGGAAACTATATTTTAATTCTTCTATTTCAATCTGAAATAAAAGTTACCCAATATTTATTAGTAATGAAGATGTTGAAGATTTTATTTTTGTGATTAATTTGATTAAAATTAGAATTTTTATTTAAATCACACAAAATTAATTAACAGTCCACGAGGGGGTGGGGGGTTATCAAGGGGCAAGGGGGGGGGGCAATGTAACTCATGTACTAGGGAAATTGGGCTTTATATTATTACGTTAATTTTAATTTAATCTGCTTCGCTATTTGTTGATGGGGTGGGTGTGTCCCTCAGTGTCTGATCCAAGTGGCGCGTCCCTAAAATGGAGAATGAAATTTTAGGTGATGAGTGAAGGATGTAGGGAAATGGGCTTCCTGGTACTAATACTATAAATAATGATATACAGACCAGCGGTTACGAGAGACAATGAGATAGTTTTATTGAGTGACTGTACAATGAACTCTGGTATTGGTATCCAGCTATGATATCTGTATTGCAAGCGAAGACCTGAAGAGGAGCCTCAGGTGTGTGTGTGGGCTCGTTGTATGTTCCTTGTAATAGATGAATCAGCGCGTAGGTGTGTGTGTCACTCCGCCGTAGGTATAGGTATGTATGCAATGTGTATGTATCCTGTCCAACTCCAATAGCAGTGGTATAGGCGTATATGTAAGAAACAGTTGAACTCTCCTATGCACTCCTTGCCTTGTGTGTATATTCAATTGTAAGGCAGAAGTCTATATATATATATAAGAAGAAGTCTGTATTCTTGCTTCTACTCACTCTCTGAAGTCAATCACGGCGGAACTTGAAGGTAAAAGTATAGGTGTATTCTCTCTGAAGTCACTCACTGCGGAACTTGAATGTAGAAAGTATGTGTATGTTCCCTCGCTCACTTCTCTGCAGTCAATGCTCTTCTCTTATTAATCACTGGTCATTTGCCCAGCTTTCCCAGAACTCATCAGTTTCCCTTGTTCGTTGACTAATAGATTGCCTTAATTAGACTTAATTCTAAATAAAAATAATATGTTAATTAATTATTAAAATAAATTCCTGTTCAACCCGCAGGACCATTGCAGTCTATTCAAAAAAGTCCATAGGATCAAGAGAAAACCAGATATATAAATTTTGTTTTACATAAGTTATGTGCAATATTGGATCCAAAGGCTATGAGGATAATTTATCAGGCTCTGTTTGAGAGTATAATTAACTATGGTATAATTGCGTGGGGGAGCATATGATAATGCAATGAAACCACTTATCACTATACTGACTAGACTTATTAAAAAAATTAAGGTACAACCTGTCCTGGCTATTGATGAATCATTTATTGTTAACTCAGTTGTTTATTATTATGATGTGTGTAAGATTATGTATAATGAACATAGTGGCAGATCTAGACATAGATCAATTGTCCTACCAAAGATAAATAAGTTAATTGCCCAAAAAAATGCCTATTTTGTGGCAATTAAATATTTTAACAAACTCCCAAATGATCAAAAAAATCTGTCGTGTGACAAAAAATTATTGAGAAAAAAATTGATTAAATGGATTGGATCATTATGATTTCACCCTTTGATATGTATGTAAATATCTAATGTGAACTAATGTTGAACAATGTACACTATATTTCAACTATAGTAATTCTTTGTAAAATTAAATAATTGTTATATATAAGATAGATATAAGATTTTTAATCCGGTCCTAAGTACAGTTGACATGTCAACTCTATAGGACATGACATATTGAATGTTGTGTATTTTTTCTGGATAAATAAATAAAAAAATATATATATATATATATATATATATATATATATATATATATATAATGAAAGGATTAGCATTCACTTCTTCTTTCTTCTTCTTATTTTTAAACCTATAGGTTTGTTTCTTCCAGAACGTCATATCATCTCTTCTTGGGACGACATCTACTTTTTATTCCAACCGGCTTGTTGGTCATCATTTTCTTTACCAGTCTGTCTTCTGGCATTCTTCCCATATGCGCGTACCATTCTGTTCTTCTTCTCTTAACCCATTCTCCCACCTTTTGTATTCCACATTTTTCTCTAATACCTTCACTCTTCATTTCAGTCGTTTCCAATAATTGAGAAGTTTTTGCAGTATCGGGTCTTGTCTCTGTTGCGTAAGTTAATATTGGACGTACTACGGTTTTGTAGACTCGTAGCTTGGCCACCGTTCTTAAATATTGATTTGACCAGATTGCATTGTTAAGGCAACCCGATATTTTTGAGGCCTCTATTGCCTAATGTCTTAAGCCCGGTTCACACCAGGCGTTTTTCGCTGATGGTAGCCTTGATGGCTTTCCTTGAGGGCTTGGCTGCCGCTAGATGTCGTGACGGATTTTTAGTTGTTGGCTTCACACTCTGCTATTTGCAGTAAGGCTGGACTTATTCTAAAAGCAGGATCAGATGCGTGCGCACACAATCGCTCAGCAGTTGTCAAGAAAAAAAAGGCTGGCAATAATATAATTGGAGAGGTTATTAAACGTAGACGAACTGCAATTATTGCTTTTTTATTAATTTATGAAAAACGGCGAAAACAAAAACGTTTGAACAATCCGCCCAGACTGTGGTGTCGTCCATGGTTATTGCGGCTTCCCGATTGGTTTACCATGCGCATGTCACCCACGTGATAAAATACTGCTTTCCGATTGGTTCTCTCCCTAATTTTCCAAGCAATCTATCAAGAGAAAATAGAACATGTTCTAATCACAAAATCCAACAAGCTAGCCAGCTACCCAGCCCTCAGTGACGTCATTTTAAGCCTCTGGATCCAGCCTAGCCAGCCATCTAGATTTCTATCAACAAAAAACGCCTGGTGTGAACCGGGCTTTACCTCTGTTTCTAGGTCTTGATGAGAGATCATTTGGATGCCAAGGTACATGAAGGACATGACTTGTTCGACAATCGTATAGTTGTAGTTTACATCGGAGTGGTGATTTAGAGATTGTGAGTGTTTTGGTCTTCTTGGTTGACAGAGTGAGACCGAATTGCGCAACACAGCTGAATGGATGTATAAACAGGAGGCGCTGGAGGGAATCTTCATCTTCTGCAACGAGTGCTGCATCGTCTGCGTAGCAAACGCATGTTATATTCTCGTCCCCTAAGGAATATCCATTTAGATTTTTGATTTCGCCAATGATTTCATCCATAACTATATTAAAAACCAAAACACTGACGACCTCAGTGCCCCTGTTGAACTGAGCGTTACATGTTTTTAAAAACCATAAAGCGAAAAATATTGACAAATCACTTATAATAATTATCATTTGATTTGTCAATATTTTTCACTTTATGGTTTTTAAAAACATGTAATGCTCAGTCCGACAGGGAGCGCTGAGGTCGTCAGTGTGTTGGTTTTTTGACTGGACTGTACATGGAGTCTATATAAGCTTGACCGACACGTGATTGGCTCAGTTAACCTATAATCGGAGTGGGTGCTCATACTTGAGAACGATCGCAGAATAAGTTTGTTCGTATTTAATAATAATTATAATTAATTATTTGTGATTTAAATAAAAATTCAAATTTTAGCCAATATTGATAAAAATAAGATCAAGATAAATTTTTAAATTTTAATACCTTAATAGGATGAATGTCTTTTGATTTTAAATAATTCAAAACTTTATTCATAGCATTTTTCATATCCTTATTTAATGGGCTTATTCTTAAGTCATTAATCGATTCGATATAAAGGAAGTTTATTTTTTCAACAGGTACCTGAAATTAATTTTAATGTAATTGAATTTAAAACTAACATATGAGACATTCCACATCAAATCGGAAGGTTTGAAAAATTTTAATTTTTGATTTCCTTCATTTTTTTACATTTTTTAGAACCTCTATCTATCCAGTCAGAAGGGAATATTAAACCCTGCAGCAACTTTGCAACAATATTCCTATGTCCGTCTCTTTTACATTGCAGCAACATTGCGGAAATATTGCAACAACATTGAAACAATATTGCCAATGTTGCCTATGTTGCAGGAAGATTGCAGCAATATTGCCAATGTTGCAGGAACATTGCAGCAATATTGCTAATATTGTGCAAGGTGTTCGCAATATTGTTGCAATTTTACAGTCTGTCTTGGTAAAAACTCTTCCTGATAAATTTTGAAATTTTTTCACAGGTTTAAAATATATCGAATTTCGGTTTTTCGCTCATAACTTCTTCAAAAATGATCCAAAAAAAAAAAATATTTAAAGTGTTTTTATATGCGATTTTTGAATTTGAAAATTTTAATCTTGTTTATGAAACTGTATGTACTTACTGTTCAATTTTTTTGATAATTTTTTATTTTAAACTTCTATTCATTCTAGAAATTTTAAGTCCGGATAGTGGTCTTATAATAATTACTATTTTTTTTCGATTTTTGAAAATTTCGAAAAAAAATTATTCGCTATTAAAAACACTTTTTGGTATTGACCCAGACAGACTGGAAAATTGCAACAATATTGCGAACCTTGCACAATATATACAATATTACTGCAATGTTCAGAGGAGGGAATATTGCTGCAATGTTACTGCAATATCCCTGCAAGGTTTAATATTGGAATGTAATATTGATGCAATATTCCTTTCTGTATGAGGAGTTCTCTTTTTTTAGTTATTTTGAAGTGATTTTTATCGTTAACAGGTGTTTAATATAAATAATTAGTATTTTAGTTTGTTGAAAGAAAATCAAAATAAACAAATTGAAAATCGAAAAAAAATAGTAATTATCATAGGACCACTATCAACCCGGTCTTAAAATTTCTAGAATGAATAGAAGTTTAAAATAAAAAATTATCAACAAAAATTGAAGAGTAAGTACTTACATACAGTTTCAAAAAAAAAGATTAAAATTTTCAAACTCAAAAATCGCATATAAAAACACTTTAAATAATTTTTGTGTATTTTTTTCTAAAAAATATATGTAAAAAAACAAAATTTTTTTTTGAATTTGGATCATTTTTACTTTACCATACAGGGTATGGTCAAGTATTGTAATCGTGCATGAAAAAAATGGTGGTCTTTTTTTCGAAATATCTCATAAACGGCTGAAACTATTTTGATTAAAATAAACTGCAACGGATCGTTGCTAAACTTTATCCAAATTCATTTGAAATATTAATATGTTTGTTCCTTTATTATTAATCAGATATCACTTGCAATTTGTAGTTCATATTGACATTAATTCAAAAATAATTCTCATTTAAGAGTCGAGGAATAACCATTCCACATTGGATTTTTGACATTTCGGTTATTATTGTAACCATTGCTGAAGACATAGAGGAATCGACTTAAAATCAAAAATAGCCATCGATTCTCATCTAATACTCAAGCTTGAGTTGTTTACCAAAAAAGAATTTAGTCTTTTTGATTTTAAGTCGATTCTTCTACATTTTCAGTAGAGGTTTCCATTAATAGTCAAAACATCAAAAATGGAATGCAATAAGGTTATTCCTCTAGTATTAGATAAGAATCGATCGTTATTTTAGATTTTAAGTCGATTCCTCCATGTCTTCAGCAATGGTTACCAATAATAATCGAAACGTCAAATACCTAATGTAGAATTGTTATTCCTCAAGTATTAGATGAGAATCAATCGCTATTTTTGATTTTAAGTCGATTCCTCTATGTCTTCAGCAATGGTTACCAATAAAAACCGAAACGTCAAAAATCCAATATAGAATGATTATTCCTCAAGTACTAGATGAGAATCAATCGCTATTTTTTATTTTAAGTCGATTCCTCCATGTCTTCAGCAATGGTTACTAATAAAAACCGAAACGTCAAAAATCCAATATAGAATGATTATTCCTCAAGTACTAGATGAGAATAAATCGCTATTTTTGGTTTAAAGTCGATTTCTCTATGTCTTCAGCAATGGTTACTAATAAAAACCGAAACGTCAAAAATCCAATATAGAATGACTATTCCTCAAGTATTAGATGAGAATCAATCGCTATTTTTTATTTTAAGTCGATTCCTCTATGTCTTTAGCAATGGCTACCAATAAAAACCGAAACGTCAAAAATCCAATATAGAATGACTATTCCTCAAGTACTAGATGAGAATCAATCGCTATTTTTTATTTTAAGTCGATTCCTCTATGTCTTCAGCAATGGTTACCAATAAAAACCGAAACGTCAAAAATCCAATATAGAATGACTATTCCTCAAGTACTAGATGAGAATCAATCGCTATTTTTGATTTTAAGTCGATTCCTCTATGTCTTCAGCAATGGTTACTAATAAAAACCGAAACGTCAAAAATCCAATATAGAATGATTATTCCTCAAGTATTAGATGAGAATCAATCGCTATTTTTCGTTTAAAATCGATTTCTCTATGTCTTCAGCAATGGTTACTAATAAAAACCGAAACGTCAAAAATCCAATATAGAATGATTATTCCTCAAGTACTAGATGAGAATCAATCGCTATTTTTGGTTTAAAAGTCGATTTCTCTATGTCTTCAGCAATGGTTAGTAATAATAACCGAAACGTCAAAAATCCAATATAGAATGATTATTCCTCAAGTACTAGATGAGAATCAATCGCTATTTTTGGTTTAAAATCGATTTCTCTGTCTTCAGCAAAGGTAACGGATAAGAAAACAACGCAGTTGCTATGGTTACTCATAAAAATTCCTCCCAAATTTTTAGCATTTCACAGAGAGAAGCCTATCCATTCTTACTTAAGCAAGGCTAAATGAGCAATATTAAAACTTTCAAATGAATAAATTTTAAAGAATTAAAAAATTAAAAAAAGTACCATCTTACTCTAGAGTAAAGTACTTTAAAATATAATTTTACTAAAAACTTTATTTAACCTTTTTTGTGGTCCCCAAGGTACTTAATTAGGATATTAAATTTCATCAAAATTGGTTAAGTCATTTTCAAGATATTTAGAAAAAACTAAAAAAGTACTGTAATAAAGTACTAATGTTTGTGGACCGATATGTACCAAAAACTAATCAGCGCTTCATTTTGTTAAACTAATGGTAGGTTTTCAATTTCATTTCAATCGGTGCAACGGTGTGGAAAAAATCGTGGGCCAAAAAAACGATAACATACATCCATCCATACATACATACATACATACATCCGCACGCACTAAATGAAAAAAATCGCACTTTTTGGCCTCTCGACGAGACCCCTTGTAATTTTTGGCAAAACCGTCACGTGCTAAAATTCAACCTAATTGAATACTACAATTTGTGACTTGAATTGAGTCCATGGGTTCCGTAGTCTTTACCTGAGGACCCTTTGAAGCCACGCTTGCCCCGAGAGCGATTACAATACTTTACCCATGCTTTGCATTGGATAAAGTAAAAATTGAGCTCTACAAAATAGCCCTATTAAGTGAACATCGAAAAAATTATATTTTTCGAGATAATAATTGTTTTGTCAAAATGTCTGTTAGTCTGTCCGTCCGTCCGGTTGGTTGGGTGTCCGTTAGTCTGTGAGTTACCAAATTTTTGTGGACGAGCTATCTCAAAAACTAGTCTGAATATCGAAACCAAATTTCACACGTAGTTTTGGTCCATTGAGATTAAGAGCTGATTAGATTTTGGTGCATATCGACCCAAAATTAAGTGGGGTGGAGGGGGGGGGGTTAAAAATTAAAAATCTAGGCTATTTGTGCAAACTCAACCAAATTTTGTATACATAATCAGTGCGACCCCAGAAGTCTAAAAATGCAAAAACTAACCGCCCAAAATTGGTGTGGGGGGGGAGGGTCAAAAAATGAAAATATAGGCTCTTGTTCCAAACTCAACCAAATTTTGTATACATAATCAGTGGGCACACAGTAATCTAAAAATGCAAAAACTAACCCCCCCCCCTCTACATGATTATAAATAATTTTATTAAATATTAAATATAAGTGAGAGGCCAGGTTGTATGATAAAGTCAAGTGGATGGCCACATCAGAACACGTCAGCTTATTTAAAGAAGTTATGAGCAAAAAACCAAAATTCGATATCGTTTAAACAACCGGTGATCAAAAAAATTTACAAAAATTTTTTTTTGAATTTGGATCATTTTTGAATAAATTATGAGCGAAAAACCGAAATTCGATATCTTTTAAACCGGTGTAAAAAAAAATTTCAAAATTTGCCAGGAAGAGTTTTTTGATGGGTAGTAAAAAATGTCAAAAAATGAAGGAAATCAAAAATTAAAATTTTTCAATCGTCTGATTTGGCGTGGAATGCCTTATATAGATGCATTATTATTTATTTACTTCTTGATCCAATTTGAGAAGATGTTTGTTAGGACCTAAAAGAATCTCTAACATTGGTGCCAAATCTTTCGCATGTTTAGTCATCGGACCAGGACAAACCATCGAATCCTTCACCTCATCATCTCTTAGAGTTAATCCTTTTAATGAGATCAAACCTAAATAAAAAAATATATATTATATTATATATATACATATCTTATCTTATTATATTAAAAGAGCAATTATTATATATATACCGGGTGAGTTTTTTATCTTGAGACAGTCTTATAACTCCAAAAACAGTGCTTTATATGAAAAAAGTTTCAAATAAAAGTTTATTTATATCAGGGAGAAACTAAACTACGCTATTGTTTGTTGACGTAGAACAAGCTTTCAAGGCTATTTCGAGGTCAAGTTCTGTTTTTTAAATGGAAACCTATATTTTTCTGTACATATTCTGAATCTACAAAAAAATCTGAACAACTTTCAAAAGAACTATTTTTTTTATACGACATCAAATAAACAAAATATTAAATCAATTATATCTCAAAAAAATTCTTAATAATTATTTTTAACAATTATTTAACTTAATTATCAAACAATAATGATTAAATAATTAATTATTAAATAAATAATTTTAATAATTTTACGACATTGTTCTGAGACATTCCAGAGTGTTATCGCAAGTCTTCTGGATGAATTCCAGTTCCAATTTCCTTATTTTGGCCTGTTCCAATTTCTTCGTAGCCTTTACATTTCCTGTTTTTGACACGATAAAATGAAGCTTGTGAGGGTGTATTTCTATCAGGAAAGCGCTCGGCATTCATTTCAATGGCAGCCCTATAACACTTCTTCCACATTCACTGCATAAATTTTAAGACCATTTCAATTCTGTTCTCAACAAAAAATGCTCCATTTTTCTTATTTATTTATTAATGATGTTATGTACATAGTCAGAGTAGACCCTTATAATGTACAATCAACAAAAAAAAAGAAACTGACAAATATAGAGATTAACAATATAAAGAATAAAATTTTTAAGAAAAAAACAAAAACCGACTTCAAAAAATTAAATGCAACAAATATAAAAATACACTAAAAGGTATAAAATAATTATTATCTTATTTAGTTGCTAACTAAACGATGAAATATTAACACGAAATTACTTTTTAAAAGTCGGTGCCAAACAAACTATACCTATAAGCGAGCGTACCCGCCAAACGTACTAAGTAAGATCCGTCGAGTGCGATTCATTAAAGGTATATGTTTGGCACCAACTTCAAAAAGTAATTTCGTGTTAATATTTCGTCGTTTAGTTGTAACTAAATAAGATAATAATTATTTTATACCTTTTAGTGTATTTTTATATTTGTTGCACTTAATTTTTGAAGTCGGTTTTTATTTTTTTCTTAAAAATTTTTATTTTTCTCTTTTTAGTGATGTTATTAATAGTGATTATATCATCAGAACTTGACCAAATTAATATGACACCATCCCTAAGACACCCCTTTCGGATAAAAAAAGAACCATCGAAATCGGTTCATAAACAAAGAGGTTAGGTCTAAACAAACCTAAACAAACCTAATAAAAGGTCTAATACCTATGAAAAAATCGAAAAAAAATGGGACCAATCGGAAGCTAGACTGGACCCAATGCAAAAAAATTTTCAAAATCGGTTGACAATTGGCGGAGATATGAGGTAACATAGGCACAAAAAAAAAAAAAAAAAAAAAAAAAAAAAAAAAAAAAAAATTCAATCGAATAGAGAACCTCCTCCTTTTTTGAAGTCGGTTAAAAATGAAATATAAATAAGATACAAAAATACAAGAAACAGAACAAAACGTAAAAAAATACAAAATATAAAATACAAAATAGAAATACAAAGTATAAGTATATTACAAAATATAAATTACACAATATAAAATATAAGTTAGAGCCTATAGCATTAGGCATGATAAGGCTTCAGTGAGTCCTCGCAAAAAGCGGGCAGCAGAGGATGGTTGTCTTAGGGCAGAGGGCATTGAGTTCCACAGTCGTGGGGCTGTAATCTCAAATGACCTCGATCTGAGGGCAGTCTGGTGTCGCGGGCATACCAGGACTCTTGATCTTATTGAAGGACCCGGGGTAAGTAGTTCCGCCAGGTAGGAGGGAGACCCCGATATAAGGACCCTATGGACAAACCTCAGGTACCTAACCTTTAGATAGTTAGGAAGGCTGAAGCCTAATACCTCTACTGCTTTCTCAGAAACATGATCCATATGGCCCAGGTCGTAGATGTATCTTATGCACGAATTAAGTGCCACCGATAACCTGTGGAGAGAAACGCTGTCGAGGCCGTAGTAGACGACCTCTCCATTCAAGAAGTGGGGTAATAATAATACGAGAACAAGTCCTACGGCGCAGCCAGACAGGTGTTGCGTGGGCCATTTTTCGGAGAGGATACAACGAACCGTATACTCTTTTAC
Organism: Forficula auricularia; assembly: GCA_024734495.1. NCBI lineage: Eukaryota > Metazoa > Arthropoda > Insecta > Dermaptera > Forficulidae > Forficula > Forficula auricularia. The sequence goes on along the minus strand of JALMQS010000187.1, from coordinate 4,572,015 downwards.
AGATCAGACTAACATGGTCACTCCATGGCAATCTAGAGTTAATGACCATGCCAACCAAGATCTCTGACATGTTCGGAGTAGGGGATGTCTGTGCCACAGACATTCACCGCAGGAGTCACTCCATCCCTTATAGTAATACAATACAGCTATCTACTGAATTGACACGAGCAATAAACTTTTTGAAACTCAAGAATTTTAAATAGATCTATTAAGTAGAAAATAATCTCTTAAATCTGATTATAACGAAGTTTTAATATCATTATAAACACTTATTTTCATTGTTGTGAATTTTCAATTTAATAATTAATTATTTAATCATTATTATTTGATAATTAAGTTAAATAATTGTTAAAAATATACTTATAAAGATTTTTTTGAGATCTTATTGTTTCCTGTATTTTGTTTATTTGATGTCGTATAAAAAAATAGTTCTTATATGGTAAAAGTTGTTCAGTTATTTTTGTAGATTAAGTAGACGCAGGGTTCCATTTAAAAAAACAGAATTTGATCTTGAAATCTTGTTCTACGTCGACAAACAATAGCGTAGTTTAGTTTCCCCCTCGATTTAAATAAACTTTTATTTGAAACTTTTTTCCATATAATGCACTGTTTTTGAGTTATAAGGCTGTCTCAAGATAAAAAAAACTCACCCGGTCACAAGTTTTTATAAAAATGTACCTGTAGTAGGTTTATGACCGAAAATTCCATTATAAAATGCTGGCATTCTTATTGAACCTCCAATATCAGTACCAATTCCAAAAGGACTTCCGCATGCAGATATTAAAGCAGCCTATAAAGATAAAATTATATTATTTAAAGAAGGAAATTTGATTGGAAAGGAATACCTACTCACCTCTCCTCCAGATGAACCTCCAACATTTTTTCTTAAATCATAAGGGTTATTGGTTTGGCCATATATTAAATTGCGTGATTCACACCACATATTGTATTCTGGAATATTAGTAAGACAGAGAAAGATAGCACCTGCTTCTTTCATATAACTTACTACATCAGAATCTTCTTTGCCCTTGAAATTTTTACGAGCTAAGATCCCCCAAGTATGTGAAAGTCCTTAAAAAAATATTAGGATTACTTAAACTATATACCCCTATTTTGTAACCAAATAAAATAATGGGAAAATTAAAATTTTTTATAAATTCCATCCAATGCATTCAATTCTAAACCAACTTGTTTTTCTTATATAAGGTGACCAACTAAACTCATTTGTATAATTTTATACTCATTTGTATTTCTAAAACATTTTTTTAGATTATTTTATTTCAATTTTATTAATTTTTATTAATTAATTAATTAATTTTATTAGCAAGTTTGGAAGAATTTTGTGAAGAGGCTGGTGTTCAATACAAAAACTGCTTGGTTATTCCAAAGTCAGATGGCTTGCTTTAACTCCAGCATTAGAACGCGTTTTGCAGTTATATGATCCACTACGTTCATATTTTTTAAGCCTTGACAAATGTCCTACAATTTTGAAGAAATTCTTTCAAAACGATATGTCAGAACCTATGCTTTATTTTATTCACAGTCAGGCGTCGTTGTTTCATAAAATTACTCTACAAATTGAAGGAGATAAAATTTCAGCAGCAGAAGGTTGTATTATATTAAACGATTTCATACTGCAATGTAAATCAAGATTTAATGATGGATTTTTACCACTAATTCTAAAGAATAAACTGACCGTTTTGGAAGATTCCAATCCCGGAATAAAAAATGAATTTTTAAAAGAAGTTAAAATTTTTTATAAAATTTGCTATGAATATATCGAAGAATGGATAGTGAACTTTAGAGCATTAAATTGTTTCAAATGGACCCTTCTAAATAGTAAAATTGAATGGAAAGAAGTTTCTTCAGCAGTCGAATTTGTAATGAAGGAAGTAAAAGATATTGTTATTAATGACAATTTTCTCTTTGAAGAAATTCGAAGAGTAAATTTATATTTAAATGAAGAAAAATTGAAGAAATGGAACGAGGAGAAAATAGAACTTGACAAAAGATGGGTAGAAATCTTTCGGCATTTTAGAGTAGAACATATCCCACATGAAAATTTAAAAGTTTTAATAGAAATTTCCTTATGTTGTCCAGGCACTAATGCTGCTGTTGAAAGGGTATTTTCACTAGGGAATGATTATTGGAGCAGTGAGAAGTCGCAACTTTCTGTAAAAACATTATCTGCCGTCTTAACAGTCAAATTTAATATGCAAAATGAAAGTTGTTCGGATGTGGCTACATTATTAGACGAACATCCTCATTTAGCAAAAAAATCCACTCCGAAGAAAAATATGTTTTTAAAAGAAAATAAAGTTTTTATCGTTTTTCTTCTTCTTTTTTCACCTATGAAATACTTGCAAAGTGTACTCTTTTTGAACAAAAAATAGTTGGTCACCTTAAAGGCTTATACTATACAGGGTGATTCACGGTCGATGGCACGTTAGACGTTTATGGAAAACGGAAGTCAGGATTTTTCTGAAAATTTAGCACCTTACATTTTCTTACCTGTTCTATCGATCTAAAATATTTGTGAACTTTGCCTTAACTTAACTAAATTATCATGGATTTCTAAATATCTCAAGCTTGAGTTGTTTACTATAAAAGAATTTAGTCTTTTTGATTTTAAGTCGATTTTTCCACGTTTTCAGTAGAGGTTGCCATTAATAGTCAAAACATCAAAAATGGAATGCAATAAGGCTATTCCTCTAGTATTAGATAAGAATCCATCGTTATTTTTGATTTTAAGTCGATTCCTCCATGTCTTCAGCAATGGTTACCAATAATAATCGAAGCGTCAAAAATCTAATGTAAAATTGTTATTCCTCAAGTATTAGATGAGAATCGATGGCTATTTTTAATTTTAAGTCGATTCCTCCATGTCTTCGGCAATGGTTATTAATAATAACCGAAATGTCAAAAATCCAATGTAGAATGGTTATTCCTCGACTGTTAAATGAGAATCGATCATTATTTTTGAATTAAAGTCAACATGAACTGCAAATTGCAAGTAATATCTGATGATTAATAATAAAGGAATAAACATATTAATATTTCAAATGAATTTGGATAGAGTTTAGCAACGATCCGTTGCAGTTTATTTTTATTCAATCCTGGTAATCAATAATTCTCATCACATGTGAAATAAAGTTCACAAAGTAACTTAAATAATTTCTTCACTAGTTTATAACATTTATCATATACAAATAGTCCGAGCTAAATGAGGCAAAAGTTCCTATTTAGAACCACCAGATGGCGATACCAGTCATGCACCCGGCCAATAGTACAAAATCATTAATTTCATAAGAACTTCGTTTGAATAATCAATATTTGCAGTCATTTTGGGAGATTTTAAAAATATATAGTATTAATTTAAATTTTATGTATTAAAAAAAATAATAATAAAAAATATTAATGGTAAAATTATTATTTTACCTTTGACTGAGGTACTCTCTTTTGTTGAAAATGGAACACCAAGAAAAGGTTTTGATTTTTTAATTTCTTCTTCAGTTTCTTGCGTGTTTTTTAAATAATTGTCAACATTTCTTGCCTCTTTAAGAGCATTTTCAAAGTCATTACAAACGACTGCATTAATATAAGGATTAATTAGTTTGTTGTGTTCAATAAAAGATTTTACACAAGATTCCGCTGAAAGCTAAATTGTAAAATGTTAAATTAATATATGTTAGTACCTGGAGCCACCGAGCGATGATCGGCAACTTTTTGCTTTAGTTAAAAGTTATATATAAATATTATTTTTAATTTAAAATTCTGATAAAAACCACCCCGTCACTGCACCCCACCTCCATACCACCTCCCCTACGCCCCCTGGACTCCCGCCCATACAAATCCAAATATAGTACTTATAATAATACTTGAGATGAAGACAAGGTATTCGAAACAATAGCCTCAAATAATATATTCATATACCGGGTGAGTTTTTTATCTTGAGACAGTCTTATAAATCAAAAACAGTGCATTATATAAAAAAAGTTTCAAAAGGCTATTTCGAGGTCAAGTTCTGTTTTTTAAATGGAACCCTACGTATATGTTTCTGTACATATTCTTAATCTAGAAAAAAAACTGAACAACTTTCATTAGAACTATTTTTTTATACGACATCAAATAATAAAAAATATTAAATCAATTAGATCTCAAAAAAAATATAATAATTATTTTTAACAATCATTCAACTTAATGATCAAATATTTAATTATTAAATAAATAATTTAATAATTTTACAACAATGTTCTGTGGAATTCCAGAGTGTATTGCAATAAGTCTTCTGGATGAATTCCAGTTCCAATTTCGTTATTTTGGCCTTTTTAAGTTTCTTCCTAGCCTTTACATTTCTTGTTTTTTTTTTCTTTTTAAATAGATTTACAACACGATAAAATGAAGCTCCTGAGGGCAAATATTATTAATTATTATTTATTTAATAATTAAATATTTGATCATTATTATTTGATAATTAAGTTGAATGATTGTTAAAAATAATAATTAGAATTTTTTTGAGATCTAATAATTGATTTAATATTTTTTATTATTTGGTGTAGTATAAAAAATAGTTCTTATAAAAGTTGTTCAGTTTGTTTTTGTAGATTCAGAATATGTACAGGAACATATAGGTTTCTATTTAAAAAACAGAACTTGACCTCGAAATACCCTTGAAAGCTTGTTCTAGGTCGACAAACAATAGCGTAGTTTAGTTCCCCCTCGATATAAATAAACTTTTATTTGAAACTTTTTTTTCACTGTTTTGAGTTATTAGACTGTCTCAAGATAAACAAGCTGACGTGTTCTGATGTGGCCATCCATTTGACTTTACCATACAACCTGGCCCCTCTCTTATATTTAATATTTATTAGAATTATTTATAATCATGTAGGGGTGTGGGGTTAGTTTTTGCATTTTTAGACTCCTGGGATCCCACTTGATTATGTATACAAAATGTGCTTGAGTTTGCTCAAATGGCCTAGAATTTTAATTTTTAACCCCCCCCCCTTAATTTTGTGTCGATATGCACCAAAATCTAATCAGCTCTTAATCTCAATGGACCAAAACTACGTGTGAAATTTGGTTTTCATATTCACACTAGTTTTTGAGCTAAAATTTGGTAACGGACAGACTAATAGACATTTTGACAAAACAATTATTATCTCGAAAAATATAATTTTTTCGATGTTCCCTTATTAGAGCTTTTTTGTAGACCGAAATGCCATGGTTTCGTTCGATTTTTTTAATCAAAGTAATTTCTGTCATTTTTGAGATATTTCGAAAAAAAGAAGCAAAAAAACCACTTTTTTCATGCACTATTACAATACTTGACCATATCCTGTATTGTAAAGTAAAAAATTTCTAGCCTTTGTATAAAAATCTTAAAAAAAACTCGAAACGTTAAAAATGCATCTTAAGATTCTTCTCAAACTTAAGTGACTTATCTATAAATATAAATTTAGTAATTTTATTCAATTATTATTATTTATTTAATTTATTTATTTTAGGTGACTAAAAAAATCCCCTTTAATTTATAAAATTTAAAGATCATAACTCTATAAATCCTAAAAAATAAACAATTCTTCTTAATTAGACCCCAACGAGAATTATAACATTTGTCTCAAAATCGTCAAAAAAAGAGAATTCTTCTGTAGAAGGCCCCGTTGAGAAATCCAACCTTTCGATTGGACCCCCTCATATGCTTTGCTTTGACCAGTCACTCCCCATCAGGATGACCTAACGATCGCTCAAAGAGCTCACTTCGAAGCCAAGCTTTGATGGGTGCTAACGTCCCTTATGACGTGACACTTTCTGCCAGGAATCCGGGGACCTTTCTCGTGATTTTGAGTTTGAGTTACAAGAACTCCGTGTGTTTTCACGATAGAGAAGTTCAGAAGAATTCTAGACTTGAATAGACTTCATCAATGCTTATATATGAAATCAAGAAATGGTCTCGTGATATTCTAACTAAACTGATATAATTTAGTTCCTAAAAATTTACTACACGCCAAAAAAATTTCCTTATTGTTTTGAATAAAACCAAGTATTTTTGTGCAAAAAATAAGTAAAAAGTTTCTTTCAAAATTTGTATAATTACCATAAAAAAATCAATCTCATAATAAACATAAATGTATAGTCTTTTAAGTGAAGTTCACGACTCTAGAGACATCTAGCGGTAGATCAGCAAGACATTTTTAAAAAATCCCTTAATTTTGAGCTATAATTTTTTGAAAAATTTCCGAATTTTGTCCTCAATTTTTTTTTTTTAATTTGCGCCTTAATTTTTGGAAAATTCGATTTTTTTGAAAAATTTTCAAAAATATACTCCCTGATTTTTTTTTTAATAATACTAATAAAACCCCATAAAAAGACAAAAATTAAAAAAAAAACATCCTAAACCGAGGGGTGAACCGCGACCTAATATGCTGTACACCTATTTCCACTTGTACTTCCAAATATTTCCAAGTACTTCCAAATATTTCCAAGCACTTTCAAATATTTCCAAGTACTTCCAAATATTTCCAAGTACTTCCAAATATTTCCAAGTACTTCCAAATATTTCCAAGCACTTTCAAATATTTCCAGGTACTTCCAAATATTTCCAAGTACTTTCAAATATTTCCAAGTACTTCCAAATATTTCCAAGTACTTCCAAATATTTCCAAGTACTTCCAAATATTTCCAAGTACTTCCAAATATTTCCAAGTACTTCCAAATATTTCCAAGCACTTCCAAATATTTCCAAGTACTTCTCAAAATATTTCCAATAGAGTACTTCCAAATATTTCCTAAGTACTTCCAAATATTTCCAAGTACTTCCAAATATTTCCAAGTACTTCCAAATATTTCCAAGCACTTCCAAATATTCTCCAAGTACTTCCAAATATTTCCAAGTACTTCCAAATATTTCCAAGCACTTCCAAATATTTCCAAGTACTTCCAAATATTTCCAAGTACTTCCAAATATTTCCAAGTACTTCCAAATATTTCCAAGTACTTTCAAATATTTCCAAGTACTTCCAAATATTTCCAAGTACTTCCAAATATTTCCAAGTACTTCCAAATATTTCCAAGTACTTCCAAATATTTCCAAGTACTTCCAAATATTTCCAGGTACTTCCAAATATTTCCAAGTACTTCCAAATATTTCCAAGTACTTCCAAATATTTCCAGGTACTTCCAAATATTTCCAAGTACCTAATCCAAAATATTTCCAAGTACTTCCAAATATTTCCAAGTACTTCCAAATATTTCCAAGTACTTCCAAATATTTCCAAGTACCTAATCCAAATATTTCCAAGTACTTCCAAATATTTCCAAGTACTTCCAAATATTTCCAGGTACTTCCAAATATTTCCAAGTACCTAATCCAAAATATTTCCAAGTACTTCCAAATATTTCCAAGTACTTCCAAATATTTCCAAGTACCTAATCCAAAATATTTCCAAGTACTTCCAAATATTTCCAAGTACTTCCAAATATTTCCAAGTACTTCCAAATATTTCCAAGTACTTCCAAATATTTCCAAGTACTTCCAAATATTTCCAAGCACTTCCAAATATTTCCAAGTACTTCCAAATATTTCCAAGTACTTCCAAATATTTCCAAGTACTTCCAAATATTTCCAGGTACTTCCAAATATTTCCAAGTACCTAATCCAAAATATTTCCAAGTACTTCCAAATATTTCCAAGTACTTCCAAATATTTCCAAGTACTTCCAAATATTTCCAAGTACCTATCCAAAATATTTCCAAGTACTTCCAAATATTTCCAAGTACTTCCAAATATTTCCAAGTACTTCCAAATATTTCCAAGTACTTCCAAATATTTCCAAGTACCTATCCAAAATATTTCCAAGTACTTCCAAATATTTCCAAGTACCTAATCCAAAATATTTCCAAGTACTTCCAAATATTTCCAAGTACTTCCAAATATTTCCAAGTACTTCCAAATATTTCCAAGTACTTCCAAATATTTCCAAGTACCTAATCCAAAATATTTCCAGGTACTTCCAAATATTTCCAAGTACCTAATCCAAAATATTTCCAAGTACTTCCAAATATTTCCAAGTACTTCCAAATATTTCCAAGTACTTCCAAATATTTCCAAGCACTTTCAAATATTTCCAAGTACTTCAAAATATTTCCAAGTACTTCCAAATATTTCCAAGTACTTATCCAAATATTTCCAAGTACTTCCAAATATTTCCAAGTACTTCCAAATATTTCCAAGTACTTCCAAATATTCCCAAGTACTTTCAAATATTTCCAAGTACTTCCAAATATTTTCAAGTACTTCCAAATATTTCCAAGCACTACCAAATATTTCCAAGTACTTCCAAATATTTCCAAGCACTTCCAAATATTTCCAAGCACTTCCAAATATTTCCAAGTACTTCCAAATATTTCCAAGTACTTCCAAATATTTCCAAGTACTTCCAAATATTCCCAAGTACTTTCTAAATATTTCCAAGTACTTCCAAATATTTCCAAGTACTTCCAAATATTTCCAAGTACTTCCAAATATTTCCAAGTACTTCCAAATTATCCCAAGCACTTTCAAATATTTCGAAGTACTTCCAAATATTTCCAAGTACTTACAAATATTTCCAAGTACTTCCAAAATACTTCCAAAGAGGTGTACACCTACTTCCAATCGCGGATCACCCCTCGCCCTAAACTGTCATTTTTTGCAAAAAATTTAAATATGTAATTCACTTTTTTTTAGTGTCTTTCAAAAAATTGTTTTAACCCCTAAAAAACCTCTAAATATTTTTTCCCCTTAAAGCAAAAAACCCTGTGCAATTTTGTTAACACTAAATTTGGGGGGAAACCCCTCCCTAAGTTGGCCACCTTGCCTGTATGGTAAAGCTAAAAAATGAGAAGCAATTACCTTACAACAGAACAATAGTACTTAATATAAAGTTTAGAAGTGTAATTAAATGTATTTAGAAAACTCTCGATTCAAACTTGAGTTGTTTACCAAAAAAGAATTTAGTCTTTTTGATTTTAAGTCGATTCTTCCACGTTTTCAATAGAGGTTGCCATTAATGGTCAAAACATCAAAAATGGAATGCAATAAGGTTATTCCTCTAGTATTAGATGAGAATCGATCGTTATTTTTGATTTTAAGTCGATTCCTCCATGTCTTCAGCAATGGTTACCAATAATAATCGAAACGTCAAAAACCCAATGTAGAATTGTTATTCCTCAAGTACTAGATGAGAATCGATGTCTATTTTTTATTTTAAGTCGATTCCTCCATGTCTTCAGCAATGGTTACCAATAAAAACCGAAATGTCAAAAATCCAATATAGAATGATTATTCCTCAAGTATTAGATGAGAATCAATCGCTATTTTTGGTTTAAAGTCGATTTCTCCATGTCTTCAGCAATGGTTACCAATAAAAACCGAAACGTCAAAAATCCAATATAGAATGATTATTCCTCAAGTACTAGATGAGAATCAATCGCTATTTTTGGTTTAAAGTCGATTTCTCTATGTCTTCAGCAATGGTTACTAATAAAAACCGAAACGTCAAAAATCCAATATAGAATGATTATTCCTCAAGTACTAGATGAGAATCAATCGCTATTTTTGGTTTAAAATCGATTTCTCTATGTCTTCAGCAATGGTTACTAATAAAAACCGAAACGTCAAAAATCCAATATAGAATGATTATTCCTCAAGTACTAGATGAGAATCAATCGCTATTTTTTGGTTTAAAATCGATTTCTCTATGTCTTCAGCAATGGTTACTAATAAAAACCGAAACGTCAAAAATCCAATATAGAATGATTATTCCTCAAGTACTAGATGAGAATCAATCGCTATTTTTGGTTTTAAAATCGATTTCTCCATGTCTTCAGCAATGGTTACTAATAAAAACCGAAACGTCAAAAATCCAATATAGAATGATTATTCCTCAAGTACTAGATGAGAATCAATCGCTATTTTTGGTTTAAAATCGATTTCTCTATGTCTTCAGCAATGGTTACTAATAAAAACCGAAACGTCAAAAATCCAATATAGAATGATTATTCCTCAAGTACTAGATGAGAATCAATCGCTATTTTTGGTTTAAAGTCGATTTCTCTATGTCTTCAGCAATGGTTACTAATAAAAACCGAAACGTCAAAAATCCAATATAGAATGATTATTCCTCAAGTACTAGATGAGAATCAATCGCTATTTTTGGTTTAAAGTCGATTTCTCTATGTCTTCAGCAATGGTTACTAATAAAAACCGAAACGTCAAAAATCCAATATAGAATGATTATTCCTCAAGTACTAGATGAGAATCAATCGCTATTTTTGGTTTAAAATCGATTTCTCTATGTCTTCAGCAATGGTTACTAATAAAAACCGAAACGTCAAAAATCAATATAGAATGATTATTCCTCAAGTACTAGATGAGAATCAATCACTATTTTTGGTTTAAAATCGATTTCTCTATGTCTTCAGCAATGGTTACTAATAAAAACCGAAACGTCAAAAATCCAATATAGAATGATTATTCCTCAAGTACTAGATGAGAATCAATCGCTATTTTTGGTTTAAAATCGATTTCTCTATGTCTTCAGCAATGGTTACTAATAAAAACCGAAACGTCAAAAATCCAATATAGAATGATTATTCCTCAAGTACTAGATGAGAATCAATCGCTATTTTTGGTTTAAAATCGATTTCTCTATGTCTTCAGCAATGGTTACTAATAAAAACCGAAACGTCAAAAATCCAATATAGAATGATTATTCCTCAAGTACTAGATGAGAATCAATCGCTATTTTGGTTTAAAATCGATTTCTCTATGTCTTCAGCAATGGTTACTAATAAAAACCGAAACGTCAAAAATCCAATATAGAATGATTATTCCTCAAGTACTAGATGAGAATCAATCGCTATTTTTGGTTTAAAGTCGATTTCTCTATGTCTTCAGCAATGGTTACTAATAAAAACCGAAACGTCAAAAATCCAATATAGAATGATTATTCCTCAAGTACTAGATGAGAATCAATCGCTATTTTTGGTTTAAAATCGATTTCTCTATGTCTTCAGCAATGGTTACTAATAAAAACCGAAACGTCAAAAATCCAATATAGAATGATTATTCCTCAAGTACTAGATGAGAATCAATCACTATTTTTGGTTTAAAGTCGATTTCTCTATGTCTTCAGCAATGGTTACTAATAAAAACCGAAACGTCAAAAATCCAATATAGAATGGTTATTCCTCAAGTACTAGATGAGAATCAATCGCTATTTTTGATTTTAAGTCGATTCCTCTATGTCTTCAGCAATGGTTACTAATAAAAACCGAAACGTCAAAAATCCAATATAGAATGATTATTCCTCAAGTACTAGATGAGAATCAATCGCTATTTTTGGTTTAAAGTCGATTTCTCTATGTCTTCAGCAATGGTTACTAATAAAAACCGAAACGTCAAAAATCCAATATAGAATGGATTATTCCTCAAGTACTAGATGAGAATCAATCGCTATTTTTGATTTAAAGTCGATTCCTCTATGTCTTCAGCAATGGTTACTAATAAAAACCGAAACGTCAAAAATCCAATATAGAATGATTATTCCTCAAGTACTAGATGAGAATCAATCACTATTTTTGGTTTAAAGTCGATTTCTCTATGTCTTCAGCAATGGTTACTAATAAAAACCGAAACGTCAAAAATCCAATATAGAATGATTATTCCTCAAGTACTAGATGAGAATCAATCACTATTTTTGGTTTAAAGTCGATTTCTCTATGTCTTCAGCAATGGTTACTAATAAAAACCGAAACGTCAAAAATCCAATATAGAATGATTATTCCTCAAGTACTAGATGAGAATCAATCACTATTTTTGGTTTAAAATCGATTTCTCTATGTCTTCAGCAAAGGTAACGGATAAGAAAACAACGCAGTTGCTATGGTTACTCATAAAAATTCCTCCCAAATTTTTAGCATTTCACAGAGAGAAGCCTATCCATTCTTACTTAAGCAAGGCTAAATGAGCTATATTAAAACCTTCAAATGAATAAATTTTAAAGAATTTAAAAAATTAAAAAAGTACCATCTTACTCTAGAGTAAAGTACTTCAAAATATAATTTTACTAAAAACTTTATTTAACCTTTTTTGTGGTCCCCAAGGTACTTAATTAGGATATTAAATTTCATCAAAATTGGTTAAGTCATTTTCAAGATATTTAGAAAAAACTAAAAAAGTACTGAAATAAAGTACTAATGTTTGTGGGCCGATATGTACCAAAAACTAATCAGCGCTTCATTTTGTTAAACTAATGGTAGGTTTTCAATTTCATTTCAATCGGTGCAACGGTGTGGAAAAAATCGTGGCCCAAAAAAACGATAACATACATACATCCATCCATCCATCCGCACGCACTAAATGAAAAAATCGCACTTTTTAGCCTCTCGACGAGACCCCTTGTAATTTTTGGCAAAACCGTCACGTGCTAAAATTCAACCTAATTGAATACTACAATTTGTGACTTTAATTGAGTCCATGGGTTCCGTAGTCTTTACCTGAGGACCCTTTGAAGCCACGCTTGCCCCGAGAGCGATTACAATACTTTACCCATGCTTTGCATTGGATAAAGTAAAAAGCCAGTTCAACCACTTTATTTGTAAACACACCTGTTTTATTATGATTTAGACACCTGTTAATTAAAAACAAACAAAAAATTCCTAATTTTAATATATATATATTAATATTTGCTATAACCTATTAGTGGGTTTTAAAATTAAAAAAACCAATTAATGAATAAAAGATAATTGAAAAAAATGTAAACAAACATTTTTATTGAGATTTTCATCCATCAATAATTACTTTAATTAAGAAAAGATCAATTAAGATGAAATTCGTCTTGGTCCAGACCTCTAGCCAGATCGCTTAGATACAAATATATAAACAATTTTTGCTCGTTTAATAAGAGTAGATAGATAGATATTATTTGAATTATTAAAGTGCATTTCTTAATTATAGCAATTAATTCACTTTATAATTTTTATTTCATTTTCCAAAAAACCTGCCAAGTCACAAAAAACAGCTTACAAAACAGTAGCCACTACATTCTATTCGTTTATTTATGATTTAAACTATAAAATAATACAAAATAAACCAATAGTATTTTTTGGGTTTTATTCCTAAACAAAAATTTTAAATTTTGTGAAGTTTTTAGTATCTCTCCTGTAAAATTTTCTTTTTGTGAGTTAGCAGGTTTACACACTCTAAGCCGACGATATAGGTATGTATAATATAGAAATAAATAAAATAATCTAAGCTGAACACTCACTTGTCGTTTTCTTATTTTTGTGGCCAAATCAACAGCACTTTCTAATATAATGGGCGAATTTTCGATCGGTGGAAGATTTCTTTTAGAATTTAGGAAATAAAGTTCATAAATTTTTTCAATTATAAAATCATAAATGGAATGAATACATGTCAAAATGTATATCAAAATGCTGTTCATTATAAATATTAATAATTACACAGTTGAAATATTAATCAAGTAATATGCTTTATCATATATATAATGAATAAATAAATGATAAGGTAAGTATATATTTATTTGTGGTTAATTCAAATTAAGACCAGGAAAAGAAAACAACATTCTTCTAACATAGCCAGTTTGAATGTAATTAGCTTTCGAGAGTTGGAAATTAAGGTCAAAGTCCAATTACTTTAAAAATTATATAATCGATAATTTTTGGATTATTGCAATTTCATCATAAGCTCTTCGATTTATTACTTAGAACAAATTAGAATAAAATAAATATTCAACTTTAAAGAGATATTCTTAGGTCATTATGTCATATATTACAGATAATTCACTTTATTCTGAAGTGTTATGTAAATAATTATTTATAAGATATGTTTTTATTTCTGTCAATATTTATTAAATAAAGGTCAAAATTTATTAAAAAGACAATGAAAAAATGGGACTTTAACGACAGAGGGTGGATTAAAAATTCTTTCAGAAGTCTTTTTTGTGTTTCCTCACAGTATGGAGTATATAGGTATATATCGCTATTTTTAACCGACTTCAAAAAAAGGAGGAGGTTCTCTGTTCGACTGAATTTTTTTTGTGCCTATGTTACCTCACATTTCTCCGCCAATTGTGAACCGATTTTGAAATATTTTTTTGCATTGGGTCCAGTCTACCTTCCGATTGGTCCCATTTTTTTTCATAGGTATTAGACCTTTTTTGTTAGGTTTGTTCAGGACTAACTTCTTTGTTTATGAACCGATTTCGATGATTCTTTTTTTATTGGAAAGGGGGTATCTTAGGGATGGTGCAATATTAATTTGGTCAAGTTCTGATGATAGGATCAATATTAATAACATCACTAAATAGAGAAAAATAAAAATTTTTAAGAAAAAAATAAAACCGACTTCAAAAAAATTAAAATACACTAAAAGGTATAAAATAATTATTATCTTATTTAGTTACAACTAAACGACGAAATATTAACATGAAATTACTTTTTTAAGTCGGTGCCAAACATATACCTTTTATGAATCGCACTCGCGACGGATCTTACTTAGTAACACGTTTGGTGGGTATGCTCGATTATAGGTATAGTTTGTTTGGCACCGACTTCAAAAAGTAATTTCATGTTAATATTTCATCGTTTAGTTGTAACTAAATAAGATAATAATTATTTTATACCTTTTAGTGTATTTTATTTGTTGCATTTAAGTTTTTTGAAGTCGGTTTCATTTTTTCTTAAAATTCTTTTTTATTTTAAGTCGATTCCTTCATGTCTTCAGCATAAGAAAACAACGCAGTTGCTATGGTTACTTATAAAATTTCCTCCCAAATTAAAAAAAAAAAATTATCGATTGTTTTATTATTTCGAAAAAATCTCCCTTTATCAAAGAAAAAATTCAAAAATCGTTGCTTTATCGAAGAAGAATAAGTAATTTTTCCATAAAGCAACTATTTTTCGAAATTTTTCATTGATAAAGAGAGAAAGAATTTTTCTCGAAACTTTTGGAAATTTTATAAACGATTTTATATAGTCAAAAATTACCTACACTTTTCGTTCTACACCTTTATTAAACTAAGATAGGAGGCGGCCGGATGCGCATGCGTTGAGTTGGGGCGTCTTGTGGTCACGTGTGCGGAATTTAATCACGATCGCGTCAGTTGTCGTCTAGCTACAACAACAGCATAAGCATGTCAGCTCCGATATCAGATTGCACCAAAGAGGAGCAACGAGGAGTGGTCAGAGGTGTGAAAGGTGCTGAAATTCACCGGAGACTTTTGTCACAATACGGGGAAAGTGCTTTATCTCGTAAAAGCGTTTTTTATGGATCGAAATGTTTAAAAAATTTTTAAGAAAAAAATAAAAACCGACTTCAAAAAATTAAGTGCAACAAATATAAAAATACACTAAAAGGTATAAAATAATTATTATCTTATTTAGTTACAACTAAACGACGAAATATTAACACGAAATTACTTTTTAAAGTCGGTGCCAAACAAACATATACCTATAAGCGAGCGTACCCGCCAAACGTACTAAGTAAGATCCGTCGAGTGCGATTCATAAAAGGTATATGTTTGGCACCAACTTCAAAAAGTAATTTCGTGTTAATATTTCGTCGTTTAGTTGTAACAAAATTATTTTATTTGTTAGTGTATTTTTTATACCTGTTGCACTTAATTTTTGAATCGTTTGCTTCTTAAAAATTTTTATTTTTCTCTTTTTTAGTGATGTTATTAATAGTGATTATATCATCAGAACTTGACCAAATAATATGACACCATCCCTAAGACACCCCCTTTCGGATAAAAAAAGAACCATCGAAATCGGTTCATAAACAAAGAGGTTAGGTCTAAATAAACCTAAACAAACCTAATAAAAAAGGTCTAATACCTATGAAAAAAAATCGAAAAAAAATGGGACCAATCGGAAGCTAGACTCAAATTCAATGCAAAAAAAATTTTCAAAATCGGTTGACAATTGGCGGAGATATGAGGTAACATAGGGCACAAAAAAAAAAAAAAAAAAAATTCAATCGAATAGAGAACCTCCTCCTTTTTGGAAGTCGGTTAAAAAGTGGCCGAACGAGAGTAACACGAAAAGAGGGAGGTGGGCGACAGTCAACTTTGAGACCATGGAACACCCGCCCTACAGCCCAGATCTCGCTCCTTCAGACTTTCATCTCTTTGGACAGCTCAAGGAAGCTTTGAGAGGTCGTCGATTTGCCTCAGACATGGACGTTCGGGATGCGGTGCAAAAGTGGCTTCATGACCAACCGAAAACATTCTACCAGGAGGGCATCCAGAAGCTTGTGGCTCGATGGACCAAGTGCATTGCTAAAGGTGGAGTCTATATCGAAAAATAATCTAGTTATCTGTTGTACACCTATCTTAGTTTAATAAAGTTGTAGAAGGAAAAGTATAAGTAATTTTTGACTTATCCTCGTACATATTTATTATTTATTTATCCAAATGATAACCTCCTTTTTCGAATTCAGCTAAAACTAGTTAGTTTTTTTTTTTTTAGAAAATAGAAATTTAAAGCCTGTATAAAAAGACCTTATTAGATTTAATTGAAATGTCAGAAGAGTTAAGATTTTGAAATTAAAAATTAATTTGCTTAAGGTAGTTGTTTCGCGACAATACTAGCAAAAAGTTAATGCTAGAGTATATAGAACAGACAATAAGGATTCATAGTTCATAAGCCCAAAACTTTTTGCTGTTTATGTACCGATTCTAGCCAATCCCTTGCTCGTTTGACAAATTTGGCACCATTGTAAGAGATTGAATATTTTTATATTAAAATGACAGATTAAATACATTTTAAATTTCTATAAAAATCGTTTTGTTATTTTTTAACAAATGTAATCAACGCCTACGTTACACCTTATGAAAATTATAATTTTGAAATAATTTTGCCCATGCATTTTTCGCTGGTTAAATAAATGCGGTGTTGCCAAATTGTTTTAGTCTAAATTTTTTTTATACATTTTTCATTATTTATTCCTTATTATCTCAGCAACTGTGTTGTAACTATGAATCAAAATTGTCTTAAAATATGTATTGTTTATTGTTTAATGTTGCTTTAGTTTTTTATAAAAATGGTAAGAAGGGTTTCTTAATTAAAATTAATGTATGTAAATTTTCCGGTATTCCGTATAGTGCAATGTATAAGAGTCTGAAAAACTCGATTTTTAAAATTTAATATCACCGGAACTGTATTGTTCATAAATTTCCTTTTGCCACTAATCGATGCACAAGTATTTAAATAATAATCTGTCTAAATTTCAAAAAAATCCTAAGAAAACGCATTTGGTGGAAAAACTACCTTAATACTAGAAATGAAATCCTTGTGAGATGTATGGTAAATGTACACCCAAAAATTTTTCTCAAGTTACAACATATTATAGTGATCATAAAAAAAAATTATATTAAGATTAAGAGCTGATAAGATTTTGGCTGGAATCAGATCATAAAATAGGGACGGGGGAGGGTTTTTATTATAAAAATTTGAACCCTTTGTCGGATTGGAGTAAATTTTGCACAGTAAGGATATATCAATGTACAAATGGCCGCGAAGGGTATCATCACGTAGTGTCACAACGAGGGGTGAACCGCGACCTAAAATTGTGTACACCTACTTCCACTTTCATTTCCAAGTAGAAGACAATAGATTATCTAATGAATTCCAAAGACGGTGTACACCTAATTCCAATCGTGGTTCACCCCTCGTGTCACAATACAGTAAAATAAACAAGAGCTAAAATAAACGTGTAGATTTAGCTTTATTTACTTTTTCAACAATACAAATAAATAATCAATAAAATGTTAAAAAGAAAACAAATTAATTGAAAAGTTTTTGTTTACATACATATGTTTAAATATGAATGTGACCTTAAGTTCATTTTAATTTTAACTGGCTCCTAGCTAAGTAAAGATCGAAAATTTTCAATATCCATACGGTATTGACTCCATGAATAATATTTATAATTAAAAAAAGACTGATGATGAAGACCAAGTCTTCGAAACTATAGTCTCAAACAAATAAATAATATATATATACAGATATATAATTTCGATATATATGTGTGTATGTTTATTTGCATCAAGCAGAGGACAACCTCTTTGTCTCTTTGTGAAACAAATTAATGTTTAAACAATTAGATTTGTAAATTTAATATTGAAGAAATTAGTTCTTTTGAAGCTTGAATTATTCAAAATTCAATTGAAAATTTCTTTTTGTTGAGAGTAGTAGAATTTTTAAAAATTGAAGGAGACAATAAAAGAGTGTGTCTTCTGCTGGAATTATAGAATTTTTATGAAACACTTCACTATAGTCTCGTTATAAATAAATTAAAAATTTATAATTCCAGCAGAAGACACACTCTTTTATTGTCTCCTTCTATTCGAAATTCAAAAAACTCACTAGTTTTTAAAGATAATATAA
The DNA here is from genome assembly GCA_024734495.1 of Forficula auricularia. Classification (NCBI taxonomy): domain Eukaryota; kingdom Metazoa; phylum Arthropoda; class Insecta; order Dermaptera; family Forficulidae; genus Forficula; species Forficula auricularia. Next base: position 4,553,562 of record JALMQS010000187.1, on the reverse strand, counting down.
AACACAGCCATGCAGTGAATACTTCGTTTAGTTGTCAGCGGAATTTCACAATATCTTTTATTACTCACACTTGAGTGAAAATTTCTAGCTGTAAATGTCGGAAGGGTTTCCATCTCTAGCTCGCATAGCAAGTTTGGCACATGGGTTCGATTCACGAGGGTACCCCCTCCCTCTCCTTTAAATTATATACCGGGTGAGTTTTTTTTTATCTTGAGACAGTCCTATAACTCAAAAACAGTGTATTATATGAAAAAAAAATTTCAAATAAAATTTTATTTATATCAAAGGGGAACTAAACCACGCTAGTTTTTGTCGACATAGAACAAGCTTTCAAGAGTATTTGAAGGTCAACTTCTGTTTTTTAAATAAAACCCTATATTTTTCTATAAGTCTCCTTAATCTACAAAAAAAAAAAACTGAAGAACTTTCACAAGAAATATTTTTTTATAAACAAAATACATGAATCAATTAGATCTCAAAAAAAAAAAAAAAAATATTTTTAACAATTATTTAACTTAATTATCAAATAATAATGATTAAATAAATAATTATTAAATTGAAAAGTCACAACAATGAAAATAAGTGTTTATAATGATTTTAAAACTTCTTTATACTCAGATTTAAGAGATTATTTTTTACTTAATAGAACTAATTGAAATTCTTGAGTTTAAAAAGTTTATTTCTCGTGTCAATTCAGTAGATAGTTATATTGTATTACTATAATAAAAATGGAGTATTTTTTTTGAAGACAGAATTGAAATGGTCTTAATTTATGCTGATTGTGGAAGAAGTGTTATATGGCTGCCATTGAAATGGATGCCGAGCGTTTTCCTGATAGGAATACACCCTCACAAGCTTCATTTTATCGTGTTGTAAATCTGTTTAAAAAAATAAGGAAATTGGAACTGGAATTCATCCAGAAGACTTGCAATACACTCTGGAATGTCACAGAACATAATCGGAAAATTTTATTAAATTATTTATTTAATAATTAAATCATTATTATTTGATAATTAAGGTGAATAATTGTTAAGAATAATTATTATTTGGATTTTTTTTAGATCTAATTGATTTAATATTTTGTTTATTTGATGTCATATAAAAAAATAGTTCTTATGAAAGTTGTTCAGCTTTTTTTGTAAATTTAGACAATGTAAAGAAAAATATAGGTTTCCATTTAAAAAACAGAACGTGACATTAAAATACCCTTGAAAGCTTGTTCTACGTCGACAAACAATAGCTTGGTTTAGTTTCCCCCTGGATATAAATAAACTTTTATTTGACATTTTTTTCATATAATGCACTGTTTTTGAATCATAATACTGTCTCAAGATAAAAAAAACTCACCCGGTATATCTTATGAGATATTTGATACCGACTTTTAATTTATTTTTTCTAAAGATAAGAATAAAGTATTGGTGAATTAAGTGGAGGATAACTATCATTTAAATTAAAAAATAAATTGTTTTAAAGTTCATGAGTTATAGAATTGTTTTACTGTCGTAAAAAAACCCTCTCGTAGTAATAGCATGGAAAGGCCTAGCCAGCAGGGTGAGACACTAAATGCTTCCTCAATTCTTCCCTTCGTAAGAAGCTCTTATCGCAGAGTTCACAGCTGAAAGGCTTTTTATCAATATGAGTCATCAGATGTCCATAGAGAACACTTCTCTCGGAGAATTTCTTATCACAGTGATCGCAGCTTAATGGCCTCTCTATACAATTATACCGTAAATGATCCTTGAGTCTTTGTTTACTTATGAACCGTTTTTTGCATTGACGACAGGTGTTTGTTATATTAGCATGTTTATAATATTTTTCCTTATGATGTTTGAAAATATGACGTTTCACACTATTTTTACTCATATACTTTTTATCGCAATAGTCACAAAAGAATCGACAATTCGCAGGATGATGCTCAAGCATATGACGTTTGTAAAGGGATAATTTAAGAAAACCACAAAAACATTCTTCACAAAAATAATCCTCAGTAGGTTCATCGCTTGATAGTTGACTAGTTTCTAAAAAAAAACAAAAAAAAACATAAGATGATGACATTATTTATTTATTTTTTTAAATTTAATTAATGACCTCGGAAATGAATCCATTTGGCATTCACGGGACTGATGAAGAGGGCAAAGCTCTCAAAACTATAGACTCGTTATAAATAAAATTTATCATTCCAGCAGAAGACACACTCTTTCATTGTCTCCTTCAATTTTATTATTATTATCACGTGCCCCAAAATCGAAAAAATTTTAAATGGAAAATACATGCATTTTTTTTAAGGAGTTACTTTTTTTTATATAACTGTCAAAAATTGATCAATCGATTTGAAATTTTTCACAGTTGTAGCTGATACTGTTAGAAACCAACACCGAAAATTTCAACTTTTTAAATTTATTATTTCCTTATATATCAAGTCATTAAATATTACGAAATTTTCTTTAATTAAAATATTTTTTAAAAATTTTAAATTTTCAGGCTCTGTTCTTAACAGTGTCAGCTACAACTGTGAACAATTTCAAATCGATTAATCAATTTTACCAGAGTTAAAAAATTACATGTATTTCCATTTAAAATTTTCGCGATTTTGAGGCACGTGTATATTAAAATTAAAAGGTCAAATTTTACAGGATTTTTTATATATATTTGGAAGGTATCTAAGACCACCCTAGTATATATATATATATATATTAACATATAGGATCGTAGTTTTTATAAAGAACTGTATTCATTTAATAGAATAAAAAATAATCAAAAATTCAATTCAAAATAATTATATAGTATTATATATTTTAATATTATATATTATATACAATTTTATTGGATAAATTAGCGAATAACCAGGTCTCAATTTTGGGGAAAATATTGAGAGGCTTTTTAATTAAATTAATTATTAACAAGTGGTTGAATAAAAATTAATCATCTGGTTGAATCAAAACAAACAAAATAAGTGGTTGATTAAAAAAACAATAATTAAAAACAAAAAAGTACTATGCGAATGATGATTCAAAGTTAAGATGATGAAAATTTTTTAAAACATAAAAATATTTTTTTCTCCAAATGTATAGTACTTTTGTTTTATTTTGAATTCTGGTCAATAGCAGGATTATTTAGGATTGCGTAACAAAAATTAGAATAATAAAATATGTAAATTTGTAGCCAGAGCATTTCATTATTTAGGGCAGGGGAAAGATTTTAATTATTTTCAAAAAAATGCCTATAACTCGAAAACTAAGAGACTTTTATTAAAAAAAAATGTTTATCTTCAGTAACTTTTAAGGAGTTAGGTGTTGGTTCTAGGTGAAACATTTTTATATAATAATAAAACTTGAGCAACCAAGGAGGTGGGGGTGTAGTTGTGGAGGATTCGGGGTAGGGCGAGGGGCTGGGCGGGGTGGGGTGCTGTGGTGGGGGCGGGGTTTGGGCGGGTCTGGGTCCAGGGGGGGGGGGCGTTTACTATATATTTGTATTTTTTTTTAATTTGGTTATCGTGCATCACTCGGTAGCTCCAGGAACTATTTTCTAAACAGATCAACTCCCGGCTACATTGTTAGGGGTGAATTCAAACCGGTCAGACTTGCGGTGGTTGCTTTCGAGAGATCACTTAACTGGATGTGTAGGATTCTCGCTATGCCATCCAGTAGACTCCCCGAATTTGCTACAACCGATTGGTTTGTCTTCATAGCACCGAATCTAATAAGGTTAAATATAACTGGGTGTCCCAGGTGCACAGTTTTTTTATAAGAATTGATGGGTTGACACTATAGGATCCCCAAAATGTGGATGCAATCAGGGCAGCTAGGGACGTTCTGGATGTTTACTGCCTGGAGGGCCAATCGGCTATAAATGGTTCGACTTATGCATCCTTATATGGGCGTCTGGACCCTAATAATAATTTTCTCCTCAACACGCGTTGGCCCATCTCTAAAACGCGACTTATCCACCAACTAAGAACAACAAATGCTCGAGTTGTACATTTTTATGTCAACTCCAACAGTTATAAATTGGACCCAAATGTGAACTGACCGCTATGCAATATGCAGGCAAAGGAAGATTTAAAGCATATTCTAGTAGATTGTCCGATATTCACTGGTTCGCGCAGTCACTATTTGTATAAATATTTTCTTGCCTCTGAGGTGGTAGACGAAGGTAACTTCGTAGAAATAATAACGAACATCTGTAATGAGGAACAAGCAAAAGACTTGTTTCACTTTGTGGTTGAGGCTCTCCGTATCCGGGCATTCATAGTTAATGAATAAATAAAATAAAAAAATCTCAAATAAGATTTTTTATTTTTCGTTTTGTTTACTGGGTTTTTCTATAATGTTTTATTTTTTATTCTATTTTTTCAAAATTGTAATAGCCAAACTGACTTTAAACAATAAATTATTATCTATTATCTATCTATCTTAAATTCATTTAAATATTTCAATTCTTAAATTTGATACCTCATATTATGAATTATGAAAACTAAAATTCATAGATCATTAATATCTTTTATTTATTTGAGTAAATACCCTTCTCTGAGCTCTTCTTCCATGTTCATCATGGCTGACGGTCTGATGAGTTCTGGGACCAATTTATATTTAGAGCTGACGCGTCAGCGAGCGAGTTATGTCGCGATACGATACGTCAGCCTAATGTGCACACTCCTAATTATAATTTTTTTTTGCACTCGTCAGCTGACGTGTTAACACGACACGTCAGCGTAGTGTGAATGCGGATTAAGGCTTCTGTGTTCTCACGCTGAGAAGAAGAAATAGCTTTACGAGCTCTATCCTGGAGCCTGTCTCTAGATGAGATGCTATTGCTTCTATTATCACTCATATCAGAATGGCCAGCTGACTCAGCAGTGTTTAATATATTTATTCTTAAAATAAATATTTTTTTGACATTTTTGTCTAGAAAAATTAGAATAAAGCCACCCAAAATGGGGGGGGGGGGTCAAAAATGAAAATTCTAGCTTCTTTCGTCCAAACTCAACCAAATTTTGTATAAATCTGTGTGCCTCCAAAAGGCTAGTAATGCAAAAACTAACCAGCCAAATGGAGAGGAGGGTCAGAAAATGAAAATCTAGGCCCTTGTACCAAATGTAACTTAGTTTTTGCATTTCTAGCCTTCTGGGGGTCCACAGAATATGTATACAAAATTTGGTTGAGTTTGGTCATTTTTGACCCTCTCCCTCATTTTGGGTGGTTAATTTCAAATTTTTTTTAAACAAAAATTACATCCTCTACAATTTTTCTTATAAAGGAATTTTCCGTAGAGTAAACAGTTTAGAAATTATAATCAATGAGGTGATCTTACGGTAATTTTTGACATCTTCAGGGGTCGATTACCCCTAAAAACGACTCGATTTGATGAGTAAGAATCTGACTTTCGGGGGGTGTGCTGATCACACTACAGTATGGGATATGTTATTTGCGTTCTGAAATCAATTTCCAAAATGGTCAGTAGCTCTCGATCTATGACCATTGTAAAGTTTTCATTATTTCTCTTGCTTTTTCTCCATTTCTTAGGTATAATTCCTTCTCTTGTGAAATACTGACAATCTCCTCTGGAGTTTGTGTATGTTTTTTTTTGTTATTTTCTAACAGGTCACAACGTTTACAGGTATCAAGCAAAGGTGGATGGAAATGTAGATTAAACTTGCTGTTAAAGATTGATTTAAAGACTGATAATGATACTGGTTCAGGAATTGTTTGCTTGTATTGCCTGTACAGGGTTGCAATGTTTAAATCTGGAGATAGATACTTCTTCTCTCTCTTGTAGTGAGATTCGTAGGAAGGAAAAGTCTCAATAAAATCACAAACTTGCTTTACTTTATTTTCAGGCGTTTTATTGTGAGGTATATGGTGCCCACGTTTATCTTTTGGGGGAGTAAACTTTTCTTTATTTTTTAATACTCGATCTATTCTGCCATCAGATACATGTAAAACTTTTTTAAAAAAAGTTTTACAAACTTTTTTATCTCCATTTATAGTGGATAAGTAATATCGTCGAACAAATTTTTTCTTGCTATCAATACTCATGTTTGTTGTTTTTCTTCTTTTATTGTTCACATTTTCTCCTGTTTCGTTCAATAATGTTTGTTGTAGGGCCGTATTGTCGACCTTTATCTGAGAAAAAATATAAGCACTCTGTGCATCATGGCTCCCCAGTTCATAAAAGCTGTTAAATAATCTTGATTGTTGTTTCTCATCAAAATAAGTGAAGCATTTTTCAAAGCAGCAGTTGTCAATATATTGAAAGATCTTTTGTTGTATCACAGTGCCTGAGGCACTTATGTAAGACATTCCTTTGGCTTTTTTCGTTTTTCTAATATTTTTTTTCCAATTGGATTCATTCCTCTGCCTTTTACGAAGAGAGAAACTAGTAGGGCCCGATTCAGAAATCTGCTCTGGCTGCTGTTTTTCATCAGTATTATATTCGGGTATATTATTTTCTGGCATATATTCCTCAACACTTGACGAATCAAAATCAACAACATTTTCGTCTGAAAAAAGCAACAACATTTTAAATAGTTTGTTAACTTCAGAACAAATAAAAAACATATACAAAAGTACATCTTATCCTTGGCACGGCCCACATTAAAAATTAAATCAAACCTATTTCACTATCCATAAGTGTTTAAACAGTAATGAACAAAATATAATAATAATTGAGATCGAATACAACTAAAAGATATACAGTCCAACCTAAAGCGAAAAAAAGTTCCGGAGGATCTAATAGGTCTCATTAGAGTAATAAATATGGAAACTGAAACAAGAATAAGGACAGAAGAAGGATTAACCGCACCGATCAAGACTTCCGTTGGGACAAGACAGGGGGATTCTCCGAGTCCTGCTCTCTTCAATTTAATATATTTATTTTTTAAAGAGCCTCCACATCTCCCCTTATAGCCCTCTGATCCTCCCACTCAGGATCCGGTTGAGTGGCTCAGGGTGTGGCCACAGCAGAACGGTGTGAAACCTTAGTATGCTGCGACCAAGAATAAAATAATAATAATAACAATAAAAAAGGGAATACCGCATGTCGTCCAAACAATAAAAATAAATAAACAAATACACTGGGAAGAATAAATAAATAATCAAATAAATAAAACAAAAAATAAATAGTTAGAATATGTCACTGGGTTTAAAGAAATTGTTGTTAAATTATTTAAAAATAAATAGTTTAAAAAATAGATAAATAAATAAGTACAGGAAGTTGCCGTAGTCAGGGAATAAAAAATAAATAGGCAGGAAAACGCCATGGTCATAGACTAATGGGTAAAATATTAAATAAATAGATCAACGCTGAAAAAAGGGTTGGGCTGGGCCACCTCTCCAGAAAAAATCAATAAGGTGGTCATTATTATTAGCCGTCACGATACATCTGGCAATCGGCGATAGCACTCCGGGTCGCTCCGAGTAAAAACTCTCGAACCGTCTCATACTAGGGCGAGGTACTCTGTAAAAGATATCCAGCCCTGGGATCGCCATTATAACAAAAGTAAAGGTCATGAACGGCTATGAGTTGGGAGATAATAAAATTAACATCATCTGCTATGCTGACGACCCTGTACTTATTGCCGACTCGGAAGATAACCTGCAAAGATAACTCCATAGGTTCAACATTACGGCTAAGAAATATTTAATATGGCAATCTCAGTCGAGAAAACCAAATCACTTGTTGTTTCAAGAGAACCGATTCGAGGTAAACTAGAATTGGAAGGAAACATCATTGAACAAGTGACGTCATTTAAATACCTCGGATGTCACATCCAGTGTTCCCTCTAATTTTTTGTGACCTGTGTGCGCACTTTTTTAAGTGTGTGCAGTTTTTTCCAAAATAAAATTTTTTTTTTCGGCAATTTAAAAAAGCGCATATAATAAAAACAAAGACAATACAAGTCTTAATATTCAGCCAAATTGTTTCAGGGCCGGGGGATTCGGGTTCAGGGGGCGTGTACTATATATATTTGTATTTTTATCAGAATTTTAAATTAAAAATAATATTAATATATAGCTTCTAACTGAAGCAAAAAGTTCGCATCGCTCGGTGGCTCCAGGTACTAATGTTATTAATAGAATAAAGGACAGTGATAATTATTGTCTTGATTAATTTTATTGAATTTGAGCTTTGTCTTATGTTGAAAATACTATTGATGTATTTTTTTTTTGAAAGAAGAATGTTTTTCTCATAGTTACGGGGACATCAGATAATTGAGTTGTAGAATAAGCCACTGAAGAAGTCATAAATAGAGAGACGAAACGTCCGGCATATTGAATGAGAAAACTCTGTTTTTAATTTTCTTTGTCCAACTTCTTACGATTCCATCTAAATTATTTAATTATGGATAGGATCAGTGAAAGAGTATAATAATAATAAAAAGTAGTGATTAAATTATTAAAATTTGACAAGTCACAAACAATAACAGAATAAAAGAAACCTGAATTAAATCAATAGAGCCTCACTAATTTTTGCCGATAGTCCAGTTTGGCTCACAAAATAATAATACTTTCTCCACTTCCAGAAGGGAATTCATCTCCCATTTTGAGAATTTGTGGAACTTCAGATAGTCCATCCTAGGCTTAGATTTGTATGATAAAATACTAGGTCAGTAGGTATATAACTCAATACTCATAAAATTGTGAGATAGTCCACTCTGGTCTGGACGCCTCAAATTATAAAAAGAGTCAAAATGTATTTTTTTTTCATGAATAATATTTTTAATTAATGTTTATTTTTTACCACTTGTTTGTTTTGATTCAAAAAGCATGTGCGTTGTATTTTGATAACACAATCATCTGTTTGCTGATCACTAACCTGTTTTAAATACAATAATAACCCACCTGTTAATAATTGGTTTAATTAATAAAAAAAACCTATCAATTTGAGTTTTCTCAAAGTTAAAACCTGGTCATTTAGTTCTTAAAAATTGGTTGGAAAAGTTGTAGGTGAAAGCAAGCATCCAAGTTAAATAAATAAACTCACCTTCATTTCGTGAATTTGTTCTCAATTGTAATTTCAGTTTTAAAATTAACATTAATTTCATCTGGATACATTTTTTCTGATGTTTGTTAAGGAAATCTTCACTAATGAACATCATGTGACAATAACAGCACATGAAATGTGGACCTGGAAAAGATACAAGTATAAAATATTAATTCATATGAATTGAAATATCAAAAATAGCAGCTAAATAATATATAGTTTTTTTTTAGGGTTTCGTTTAAAATTAAAACGGAACCTGATGTAACATTTAATATTAAATATAGTATATCTCTATCTATAAACCAGTGGTTTTTATCTTGAGACAGTCTTATAACTCAAGAACAGTGCATTATATGAAAAAAGTTTCAAATAAAAGTTTATTTATATCGAGGGGGAAACTAAACTATGCTATTGTTTGTCGACCTAGAACAAGCTTTCAAGGGTATTTCCAGGTCAAGTTCAGTTTTTTAAATGGAACCCTATATAATAATAAAACTTGAGTAAGATACGAGGTAGGTTTCACAAAAAAGAAATAAAACAAAATTGAGTTTTGAATTCGATATATTTCGGGGGTTAGTCATTCCCTTCTCATCTAATCACCCCATTAATACTAAATTTGCAGCTTTCTATTCAATGATTCATAGATTCTCAGTATACCCATGAATACTATATTCAATAAAGAGCTTAACATCATTCAGAATATAGCCCTGAATAATGGATATAACATTTCGACTATCAACAAAATCTATTATAAAATCAAACGTAAATTCACTATTTCACACTTACACTCATTAAAATCGGGAACTGAAAAAATATATAGAAGAATACCCTTCATTTCTAATCATCTGACATCTCCATTAGCTTATACCCTTAGATCATATGGAATCACTTCTGCTTTATACAACAACAATAATTTAGGCTCCCAATTAATTAACAATAAAATAGACAAAATTGATAAATTAGACAAATCAGGAGTGTATAAATTAACTTGTCAAGATTGCGATGCTTTTTATATAGGGCAGACAGGCCTCTCATTCAAAATACGTTACTCCGAGCATGTAAGAGCTCTTAATCATCTCAATAAATCCGATAACATTAATTTATATTCGACCTCAGCCCCCGCAATTCACCCACATGAATCCAACCATTCAACCTCTAATAATAACCCTATCCCCATTCATTTCGAAAGAAAAGGCCTTAAATTGGACCTCTTGGAATCCACCGAAATAAAAATAGCCCTCTCTAATAATTCAAATATTTTAAATAATCAATTGGAAGTGTATAAAAATACAATCATTGATTATATATTATAATAAATTAACTAAACATTCCTTCTATTGTTCGCACATTGAATATACTAGGGTAATTGTACTCTCTCATGTACCTTTCTAGTTGTACCTTCTAACATTCGTTATTATAATAGCAGGTATTGCTTCCTTTCAGCCAGTTTAAATCTCAATAGAAAATATTAATAATTGAATGTAATGGAAGGCAGCCCAGAGGTAGTGAGGAAAGAAAAAATTAACACATATAAAATAAGGTGTAATTTATTGGAATCCTTCCTCCTTTCCTTTCAAACCGACGTTTCGGAGGATTTTTTCCTCCTTCTTCAGGGTTTCAAAGGGTCAATGAATGAAACAAATAAAATGTTTCCTTCTTCTCTCCACAGTAGTGTTCAAAAACTTTCATTTTTCTATGCCTTTGTTAAAAATGAAGAAAGTTTTTGAACACTACTGTGGAGAGAAGAAGGAAACATTTTATTTGTTTCATTCATTGACCCTTTGAAACCCTGAAGAAGGAGGAAAATCCTCCGAAACGTCGGTTTGAAAGGAAAGGAGGAAGGATTCCAATAAATTACACCTTATTTTATATGTGTTAATTTTTTCTTTCCTCACTACCTCTGGGCTGCCTTCCATTACATTCAATTAAAATTTCTACCAGTCCGTCTCTCTCCAGAGAAAATTTCGTTGCAAGAAAATATTAATTCTTAGACAACTTCTCCTCTTCCCCCTTACCACATACATTTAAATTTTTTTTTTAAATTGTTACTTGTAAAACTATTTTTCCAATATATAATCAGTTTTCTTAGACTCCTGATGATAGGCTAACCCCCGAAATATATCGAATTCAAAGCTCAATTTTGTTTTATTTCTTTTTTGTGAAACCTACCTCGTATCTTACTCAAGTTTTATTATTATATTAAAATGTTTCACCTAGAACCAACACCGAACTCCTTAAAAGGAACCCTATATGTTTCTATACATATCTGAATCTACAAAAAAAAATGAACAACTTTCATAAGAACTATTTGTTTATACGACATCAAATAATAAAAAATATTAAATCAATTAGATCTCAAAAAAAAATTCTAATAATTATTTTTAACAATTATCCAACTTAATTATCGAATAATAATGATCAAATATTTAATTACTAAATAAATAATTTAATAATAATTAATAATAATTAATCATTTTTCCGACACTGGTCTGTGACATTCCAGAGTGTATCGCAAATCTTCTGGATGAATTCCAGTTCCAATTTCGTTCTTTTGTTCTGTTTCAGTTTCTTCATATATTTTATATTTCTTGGTTTTCTTAAACAGATTTACAACACGATAAAATGAAGCTTGTGAGAGTATATTCCTATGAGGAAAACGCTCGGCATCCATTTCAATGGCAGCCCCATGACACTTCTTCCACATTCACAGCACAAATTAAGACCATTTCAATTCTGTCTTCAACAAAAAATCCTCCATTTTTATAAATATGGTAATACAATATAACTATATTTTCCTAAGGAATGAAAATATTTACAAAATAAACGATCGTTTAATTAAAAAATATTCTTTATTGCGATTTCACTACTTTTAATTATATTAGTATATTTCCATTGCTAAAATAAATTACTTTTTGATAAAATATCTAAATATATATGTTTATAACTAGAGACCGGATTTTTATGCAGTAAAAACTGCCAAAATATGCAGTTAAAAATGCTTAAATATGCAGAATTCGTTGAAATATGCAAATATATGCAGTTAAAATTGGAAAAATAAATTTTTATGAACTAAAAAATTAAATTCTTGATTAATTTTGAGAATTTTTTATTTATATATATATCTAATTTTTTTGAGGATACAAATTCTCTTTTAAATAGGTGTTAGTTTTATTCTTTTTTGACAAAAAAACACATTTTTATCTTTTATTTTTCTTTATTTTGTTGTCACCCAGGAACGTTTCGACATTTACAAATATGTCATCATCAGCCTAAAACATTTCAATCATTACAAAATATACAATGACAATTTCTCATCACAAAACAACAACTCTCAAAAATTACATCAAAATGACATACCTTGGAACAATCTTAAGATGGGATAAATTTCCTTACATCGAAATTGGGAATTTATCCCATCTTAAGATTCAAGATTAAGAATCATTGAACTGACACTACTAAACCTATCAAATTTACTAAAAATAAATCTAGCTGCCCTCCTTTGTACTATATCAATTTGTCTCTAATCGTTGCGGATGTTTGTCCCAAACCAGCCCACAGTATCCTAGATGCATGATTTGAATAGATAATTGATCCGCTGGGTCGTATGTGGCAGCAAACAAAATATGCAAATGCATAGGAATCCGGTCTCTATTTATAACATAAATATAATATTGAAGGAGACAATAAAAGAGTGTCTTCTGTTGGAATTATAAATTTTATTTATTTATAACGAGACTATAGTTTCGAGGCTTTGCCCTCTTCATCAGTCTATTACAATGGATTCACAGGAATTAATTTATGAATTCATAAATTAATTCCTGTGAATACATTGTAATAGACTGATGAAGAGGGCAAAGCCCTCGAAACTATAGTCTCGTTATAAATAAATAAAATTTATAATTCCAACAGAAGACACACTCTTTATTGTCTCCTTCAATATATAAAAATTCTGCTACTCTGGGCAAAAACTTTCAATTTAATAAATATAATATGTACAAATGAACGCATTAACGATTTCACTTGGAGAGATATGGGCATGGCCGATCCTTTTTTCAGTGATATCCCTGAATTTAGTTGTTTAAATTGATATGGATTTTTCTTAAAAAAATAAACTTACTTAAGATAGGATTCGCCCTATTTTGGTGCAATTGGGACCAGACTCGTTTTTATATAGAACCAAGAATTGAAAAAAGATACAGGAGCCAGCCGGGTATGATCCGATATCTTCTGCGTTAAGCCCGCAAATGCCTTTTCCATTTATAAAATTTGATTATAGGATCTGGTCAGAGGATCCATCGCTTACTACAAAGCCCATCATATATATATATATATATAACATAAAGGGTATGTATCTTTTATCTATGTCAAAGGCTTTGAATGTTCTATGATCTTTGGATAGCTCTTAAGAACTAAGCGTTTTCGCCCTGCAGTCGCTAGAGAGCGCTTTTTCTATATACGGTAGCCTACCACTCTGGGGCCCATATTCGGATTATCACGCCCTCGCTTCTAGATCGTGCCTCGATTAAAAATGTTGTTTTTTTGCCAGGTGGCATCTGATCTTTTACCCGTCACGTTATATATGTTATACGGGCTCTATTGTAAACTTTAGCCCAGGGCTGGGCAACTTCTTTTATCAACGGGCCAATTTTAATTTTCATATCACGACACGTGCCAGCAAAGAATGAATGGTTTTACAAAAATTCATTATTTCAAAATTATGCAAATTATTAACATGTTAAAAAATAAAAATAATAATTTAATTTTAATTGATCACATAAATTATTTGAAATATCAGCGTACACAAGAGTTGTTCGTGAGAGACTAATTTTTTCAAAGTCGTTTTTTACTTTACCATACAGGGTATGGTCAAGTATTGTAATCGTGCATGAAAAAAGTGTTTTTTTCCTTCTTTTTTTCAAAATATCTCAAAAACGGCTTAGCTTGAGCGAAACCATTGCATTTCGCTCTACAAAAAAGCTCTAATAAGTGAACATCGAAAAATTTATATTTTTCGAGATAATAATTGTTTTGTCAATATGTCTGTTAGTTAGTCTGTGAGTTAACAAATTTTTGTGGACGAGCTAGCTCAAAAACTAGTGTGAATATCGAAACCAAATTTCACACGTAGTTTTGGTCCATTGAGATTTAGAGCTGATTAGATTTTGGTGCATATCGACCCAAAATTAAGGGGATGGAGGGGGGGGGGGTTAAAAATTAAAAATCTAGGTCGTTTGAGCAAACTCAACCAAATTTTGTATACATAATCAGTGGGTCCCCAGAAGTCTAAAAATACAAAAACTAACCTCCCAAAATGGGGGAGGGGGTAAAAAAATGAAAATCTTGGCATTTACCAAACTCAACCAAATTTTGTATACATAATCAGTGTGCCCCTAGGAGTTTAAAAATGCAAAAACTAACCCCCCCCCCCACATGATTATAAATAATTTTAATGTAAGTGAGGGGCCAGGTTGTATGGTAAAGTCAAGTGGATGGCCACATCAGAATACGTCAGCTTATTTTATCAGGAATTAATAATTCAGCAATACCTAACAAGCATTCCTTAAAAAATTCTCCGTCAGAAAATGGTTTTTCATTGTTTCGCAACTTTATGTGCAATAATGTAACGTGTAATTAGTTTTTGTCAAAGCTTTATCTGTCTTTGACAGGCTTATGAAAGTATTTTGTTGTTTACTTAAACCACTTTTTAATTTTTTTGCTTCAATTTTCATTTGTTCTGGTGAAAATAGCTTATATTGGTTGAAATGTTTTGTTGAAAATGCCTTTTTAAATTATATTCTTTAAAAATTGCAATAGTTTCGTTACAAACCAAACAATTTAATAATTGAAGCCCCAATTAACATTAAAAATGCGGCCTTTGCTATCAAGTTTTCTTATTTTTAATTGATTCATTTTACGGGCTGTAAAAAATTAAAATTATATTAATTACAGAAATGTTAAATAAATTTAATTGCTTCCACGCATTTTAACACGTCAAACCTCTTCGAAACATAAATATAAATAATATTTTCATTTATTCTGCGGGCCGGATTAGGCCCCCGGGCCGGCAGATGCCCATTCCTGCTTTAGCCTAATCAAGAAATTATTTTTAAATTCTATATTATATTCTTGAATACATTGTCACCGTTACCGAGTTTTTTTTCTTTGTTATATTGTTTATTTATTTAATAAATAAATATTATTTCAATGTAATAATCAAATAAAGGTTTAAAATTGTGAGAAAACTAAAAATATTTCGAAAGATTATATATATATTATACTAGAGAATATCTATATATTTAGTAAATAATTATAAGTTATTGAAAAATAATTTTAGAATGAATAAATACTTGACAATTAATTCAACAATAGCAATAATAACAATAATATCAGAGATATATTTAATGAAGCAGAAGAAATGCCATAGATAAGAAAATTTTCACAGCCAAATATAAATTAGGCATAACAATTATTAAAATTGTGTACAATCAAATACACAATAATCAATAAATAAATAAATAATTAAAAACAATTAAATAGTAAAACAGATAATGAAATAATGTGATAATGAATAAAAATAATAAATAAATAAAACAATAAATTAATAATGAAAAAAATGTCACAAATAATAAAATTTTCACAGCTAAATATAAATTAGGTATAATAACTATATATGTAAAATAAATTAAAATAAAATCATGTAATAATAAATAAATATAATTTCAATGTAGGTAATAATCAAATAAAGGTTTAAAATTGTGTGAAAATTAAAAATATTTCGGAAGATTATATATATTACTAGAGAATATCTATATATTTAGTAAATAATTATAAGTTTTATTGAAAAATAATTTCCGAATGAATAAATACTTAATAGGTATAATCTATGCTGATTGGATATCATGTTATTTATTTATAAAATGGACAAATATTTTCTAACCTGTATATATTGGATATTTACAATCATCGATCAAAAATTCAGCCATATTGAAATTCCAATAAGACTATTTGATTATTTTAATTATTATAAATATGATTTTAGTATAATGGGTATTTCCTTTAGAATAAAATATATATATATATATATATATAGATGAAATTTTATTGGACAGATTAAAATAAATTAATGACGGATGAAATCAGTACTAGGTAGATAACATAGATTAATAAAAGAGATGCAACTCAACATTGAGTCAACTTAATCACGTGACAAGTGGGAGTGACTGTGAAGACATCATACCAAAAAGTTATTTCATCATTTTTTTATTCAAGATGAAAGGGTAAATTGTTTAATCAAGTTTATATAAGACTCTATTTGTAAATTGATATATTTTCATTTTTTTCCCCCACTTCTCTCAGGAAGTTGTTGGGGAATCTGATAGATGGCGTGGATGGGAAAAGAAGCCGTCTTACATAGAGTTGCAACTCTCTTTTCTCTCTAACCAAGATCTAACAATGATCTATTAATTTTTTTATTTATTTATGGATGCTTCTTTACGCCTGTATAAAATAGCCATAATATTTATTATTATTATTACTAAATCCTTAATTTTGAACATTAAATTAATTTAAATTACAAAATATATCCATGATGGTTGAACTGGGAATCGAAGAATGTAAATATCCAATATATAGAGGTAAGCTAATTTTTATTTATCATGCAATCACCATTATAATTTATATTAAAATTTGAATTTTTATTTAAATCACACATAATTATAATTATTTATTGAAACAAATAAATACATTATAAATATTTAGTATAGAATTTATATTTATATACAGGTTATCTCGTATCACAAAGATAAACCGTGAATGAGAAGAACTGATTAGATTTTTACCTTAATAGCTTTAAAAGTTCTGATCCAAAAATGCAGAAAACATCATTTTGTTGAATGATTTTATTGGCAATTCTACGGTAACTGTGCCGCCGCGATCTGACGATTGATTCTTATAGTACTCACCAAAATAAGACGAAAATGAAGAATACCATTTTTTGAGATTTCGCTTAGTTTTCGAGATATCCAATTTAAAAAATACTGTTTTTTTTATTTATTTTTCATTTGTTTTTTTATTGAAACCACGGAAACCGTAGTATCACGGGTCCCGTGTGGTGCCGCTACTCACGACGGATTCTTTTAGAAAATAAATATTAATTAAAAAATAATTAGTAAATGCCCAAAAAATTCGAATATGTAAAAGTTGTTGCCTGTTCGGTTAAGATATATTCAGTTGGTCTCGTATATCTTCATTTCGGGCTGGCATTTAGGCGATTAGGTTGGCTAAACCAGCCCGAAATGAAGATATACGAGCCCAACTGAATATATCTTAACCGAACCTTTTCAAAGTTTGTTCGGGAACCCTTTTTTTTATATATATAAATGAACCGAGATGAATAGAACCGAACCTATGGAAAATTCTAAAAGTGAAACTTGCCAACGCCCACTTGAGACAATTAGAGACATCACAGTCCATAAACTCAATTTCAGTTCAAATTTGTAAGTTTAAAATTTTATTTTTACTTTCCGACTTAGCGGCGCCACACGGAACCCGTGATACTACGGTTTCCGTGGTTTCTATAAAAAAAAAAAAATCAAAAAACATTACTTTTTAAACTCGGATTATTTCGAAAACTGAGCAAAATCTCAAAAAACGGTATTCTTCATTTTCCTCTTATTTTGGTGAGTACTATAAAAATCCATTGATGAAGCTCTATAATACTCTGAGGTAAATGAGTCAAACCATTGACTAGGATACTTATGTCGGTTGGCACAGGGTAATTCTCCTTAAGAAATGAAAGCAATTTTTCTTTTTTGGTTCCTTATATATTTTTCCAGGAGTAGACGTTTCGACAAGTATGCCTTGTCATCATCAGTCTATAAAGTAAATGCAAAACAAGGAACTTGCATGGTTTCTCTTCATGACAAATTTATATTCAAGTTCCTTTGTATTTACTTTGTAGACTGATGATGACAAGGCATACTTGTCGAAACGTCTCCTGAAAAAAATATATAAGAACCAAAAACAGAAAAATTTCTTTCATTTTTTATGGGAGAAGTAAGTACCCTGTGCCAACCGACAACTACATCCTAGTCAATGGTTTGACTCATATACCTTAGAGTATTATAGAGCTTCATCAATATTTAATAACGAGTCCTTATCAGTTTACTACAATTTTGTTATACTGTAATAATAAATAAAAATCCATCTTCAGATCGTGGCGTCACAGTTACCGTAGAATCCCCGAATGATTTTATTGAGATATTAGGGCGATCTATTTATAATATAGTCCTAAATGAACAATTTAATTTTTTAATTTCTACTATTCTATCAACGACCTTTTGACTCTAGGCTACAATTTAAACAAAGTTTCATCTTAATTGGATAATGGTAACCCGTGCCGCAATGAGGTTGATGTTTTGAAAAACAGCAATTTTTTGAAAAAATCGCAGTTTTTCCTCCATAAAGTTAAAACCATTCATATTAGAAACTTGATTTCTATCTCATTCTCTAGGAAATTTTATTGACTTGAAAGTTTACTTGAACCACTTTTGATAAAACTCTTAGATTTATAGATATCCAGCATTTTCAGGACAGGATATGATTTGAATCCTCAAAAGGGTCATGGAAAATGGTGGATATCTATAAATCTAAGAGTTTTATCAAAAAAGTGGTCCAAGTAAACGTTCAAGTCAACAGAATTTTCTCGAGAATATGACAGGAATCAAGTTTATAGGATGAGTGGTTCATTCATCCTTTTCATTTTTATGAAGGAAAAACTGCGATTTTTTGCAAAAAATTTTAGTTTTTTCAAAACTTCAACCTGATTGCGGCACGGGTTACTATTATATTAAACAATTAAGATGAAACTTTGTTTAAAATATAGAAAATTTAATCTAGTTTAAAAATGTATAGAGTGCTCTTTCTCAGAAACGTGCTCCTTCATGGTTAAAATGGGAAAAAACCCATTTTTTGTCTGTATTCAATGTTATTAGAGGAAAATGCAGAGGCAAATATGCCAAATTCAAACCGCCTACAACGCTGCAGTCGTTTCGCTTATCCCCTCCAATATAACCCAGCCAATACCCACGATAATTCAAGGATTAAAATTCGTAGAAATTTCGTTCTTGTGCTAAAATATATGTATTTCCAATGAGAAGAGAATTGATTAGATTTTTACCTTAATAGCTCCAAAAATGCAGAAAACATCATTTTGTTGAATGATTTTATTGAAAAATTTGGGCGATCTATTTATAATATAGTCATACATAAATGAACAATTTATATTTTTAAGTTTATTATTATTAATTATTTATAAAATCGTCTCTATGGTAAATAATTTTTTTACTTTCTTTAGAATTTGATCGAGGAAAATGAGTAAAGAGGGCAAAGATAGAATGATCTCTCTTTCTTTAGAGCTAAGCCATTGCAAGGATGCCCAGATACAAGGCCAGTTTCAGACTAGTACTAGTAGAGATTAATTTTTTAATTTCTATTATTCTATCAACGACCTTTTGACTCTAGGTGAGAATATATTAAATCGAAATAAATAAATAACGATATTAGTAATGAAACTGTTGAAGCTTTGTGATTAATTTGATGAAAATTAAAATTTTTAGTGAAATCACACATAATTAATTATAATTACAAGGCCAGACCTGCTTTTTGTGATTAATTTGATTAAAATTAAATTTCCAAGTTTTTCGGCCACCAAAAGTTGTCCCCCCCCCCCCCCCCCCCCCCCCCACACACACACACACACACACACTTTCGAGGTCGCAAACTTAGATTTGTCACATCCACACCATAACAAACAATCCTATAAAAAAAAAATTCCCGCAATTAATGTAAGCTGAAAGAAACCCCCTTATTACTGGGCTCTAAATGATGCAGAAGTACCTATTTAGAACCACCAGACGGCGATACCAGTCATGCACCCAGCGAATTACCCTCATTATCCAAAAATTACTCTCAATAAAAATAAAATCACGAGCATATTTTAATTGAAAATCTAATTAAAATGATCAAGCACAAATTTTTTTCCATATTCAAGTATTTATATATTTTCTATTTTAAAATTAATATTGTAATAAAAGCATTTTTTTTTTAAGTCTTTTGAATATAATTCACAACCCCCTGAAAAATGAATGCTGTTGTTTCTAATAATATTTTATATGAGAGTAAATATTTAATTTTTTTTCAGGACCTCATTTCAACTGCGGTTATTGTCAAATGATGTTCATTAGTCAAGAATTCCTAGAGAAACATCAAAAGAAATGTATTAAGATAAAATTATGCTTATTATTGAAAATGAAATTACAACTGAGAAGACATATATTAAATGAACGTAAGTTTATTTATTTTAGTCATTTTGGGTATTCAATTCCATAATAATTATTATTTAATATATTAATTTTTCAGATGAAAAGGATCAATAATAAGTGTCATATTAAATCAACAATCCCGACGTTTCGCCGTTTTATTTCGGCTTCCTCAGGCTCTACAAAAGAACAAATACATTCAAAACAATTTTATCATCACAAATCAATCCAAACATTTCATATAAATACAATCGTCTTGATAAATTCTCAAAACTCTTTGTCAATTCATTCGGCTGAAATAAAAGGGCGAAACGTTGCGATTGATGATTCAATATAACACTTACTGTTGATCTTTTTCCTCTGAAAAATTAATATATTAAATTTATTAGACTGGGAAGTATTTTTTTAAAAGTTGAATAAAGAAAATATTCAAGTATATTAAAACAATCTATCTATACTTATTATAATCGGCTTGCGCAACGATGCTGACGTCATTAATTTGAAAACAACTAACTAGTTCATGACAAATAAAATTAGGCAATTTAAATTATTATTTTAAAACCCACTACGGATTCCAGGGGTTCCTGGCCAGCAAGACACCCACCGAAGGCGGGTTTCGCAGCTGGTGTTTAATATTTATCGATATTTTTAACTGATAAATCAATCACTAATATAGAACAGAAATATATATATATGTTTCTTTTCATTTTTAGATACTGATCATCTAATAAAGAATGAATCTTCGAATTACTTCTTTTCTGAGACTAAATCGCAAAGTGATTTCGCCATTACTCATCAAACAAAACAACTTTTCAAATGTGATACATGTTCGAAATCGTTTAAGAACAAGTCAGAAATGGTCAATCATAATCTAACTCATATAAGTGAATTGCCTTTCGCTTGTCTTAAATGCTCCAAGAAATTTACTTCAAAGGCAGTATTAATTCAACACTTCAAGACTCATTCAAAAATGGCAACTTTTAGCTGTGATTATTGCGATAAGAGCTATTCACGAAATTACACTTTAAAGAGACATATGGTGGTTCACTCAAAAAATAAGACTTCCTTTGATTGTGATCTCTCTGAGAAGACTATCTTACGAAAGGAAGAACTCTTAGAACTTTCAATTATCCATTCGCAGAAGAAGGAACATTCAATAATCCATTCGCAGAAAAAGTCATTCCCTTGTGATTATTGCAATAAAAGTTATTCTCAAAGGGGCGCTCTTAACCGGCACATAATGACTCATACTAATGAAAAACCTTTAATTTGTTATCACTGCGAGAAGGGTTTCAGATTAAAGGAACTTCTCAAGGTACATTTGCTTACTCATACTGGGGAGAAGCCATTCGCCTGTGATCACTGTTCTAAAAAATTCTCACAGAATTGCAATCTACAAAGGCATTTGCTGACTCATTCTGGGGAGAAACCCTACGTCTGTCATCATTGCAACAAAAGATGCTCACAAAAAAGCGATCTAATCCGGCATTTAATGACTCATACCGGGGAAAAGCCATTCCGCTGTGATCAATGTGGTTTGAAATTCACACAAACGGGCTCTCTTAATTTACATAAGAAGACTCATCAAAAAGATGAATTTACATGTGCAGAGTGCAAGAAGAGTTTTTCACAAAAGCACCAACTCGATCAACATATGCTAATCCATTTTAGAAAGTAGATAAATTACGATGAAGGGGCTAATCCACATCTTTAGGGGATGCCCCTTCTTGGTATTACTTCTCGCATCAATATCATTATTAAAAATCATATGACAAGAAAATGTTTGCTGACTCATCGGATATGATCGCTACTTTAAAACATTCCTACACAAGTCCATTCTACTACGGAATTTGCAGACTCATTCTGTCGAGAAACCTTCCATCTGTGATCATTGCAATAAAAGATGCTCACAATACAACGATCTCATCAGGCATTTGACGGCCTCGCTTCGAGCCCCTGCAACTGGCTAGAAAATTCTTTCATCATCCGGACAAGACACAATGTTGTTCAGGAAGAAATATGTAGGTTCCAGGTGAAATATATTTAATAAAATTGAAATTAAAAAAATTATATTACAAGGAAGGTATCAAAAAAAGAAAAAAACTTACCTTGTAATTTTTATTTTTTAAATTTTAATACAATCAGGTCTAATCTCTAAACAAAAACGTTAACTTTTAACATCCGAAATCAGCGTTAATTCATTTTAACACTTCCTTGCCTCAAATTGCTATTCTGTAAGCAAAAACTTTAACACCAAAGCGTTAATATTTAGTCAAAAGTGTTAAAAATTAAAGTCATGCCAGAGGGTGCCTTTAATATTTTAACACCGTATTTAATGCACAAACATGGCGTCTTTAACCAAAAAGTAAGGTTGATTTTGACAGCTTTGAGATAAAAGCAACACATTTCAGATCCTAAGATGTCTACTTGTTTTTTAGTAGTCCTTGGACTTCTCAGCTTTTTGCCTTCAAAAACTTTTGCTGTTAAAATAAGATTTATTACAATTTTTAGGATATATTTATTTATTTTAGGAGTAATATTTATACTTTCAGTTTTGAGACATCATAAAAAATTATCCTCTTCTAAATAATAATAATTTCAGAATATAAAAAGTTTTATTAAAAATAAATTAACCAAGCGAACTGTCAAAAACTAGATTGAGAATAATAAATCAAGTTAGTAATGCGCTTGCGCGAGAGGCTATCGAGGGGTTTAAAAACACGAATCAAGCAGAAAACGTAGCTATCTTCATATGGATCGTTAACACCTGGTGTTAAAATGTAAATGTTAACGTCGCTGTTATAACTTGGTTTAGAGATGTTGTTACTTTACTTTTTAACACCCAATTAAAGATGTTAAATTTTAACGTCTGTTTTTAGAGAATAGACCTGAATGTTGTCTAATTTTTAGGTAATTTCTAATTATTGATTGAGACCTTCCTTCCTTTGATTCGAACTCACAACGTCACAAAATATTTACACAAAAAATTATTTCTTTCTAAAAATTCGTGATAAATCTTTAAAAATATATACATATCTTTCTTTTCTTAATTCTTTTTGTCTAAATTTTGTTCTTTTTATTCATTTGTCTTTGTAAATTCTGAATTTTAAGAATTATTTCGACTGCCCCTATACTTATATATGTGCCGTCACAATATAAGAATTTAATTTTAATTAACTAAATTATTTTGATTATAGAACTTTATCTTTTAATTTTTAATTAATTTAATTTTTAATTAACAAATTCACTCTCATTTTTAACTTATCTTATTATATTAAAAGAGCAATTCTTATATTATATATGTATAGAAGAATTTCTATAGAAGTTGTTTCTTGAAAACGGCTCTAACGATTTCTATGAAAATCACGGATTATGGGTCAACAAATCGATCTGTCAGAGTCTCATCTTCTGGTAACTTTAATTTGATAGGTTTTTTCTCAATTAAATTAATTAATCTTGCCTTTAGTTTTGTCCTCACACACGAGTAGGGGCCAATGATCAGGGCTATCTAAATTGATAGGTATGAGTGTGGTTTGCCAAATGTTCGGTGCTTGCGAATTGCTGGTTCGAAGTCTAAGTGTCCGTCCGTGAATGCTACTGTAAGGAAAAGCTGTGAGAGAAAGGCACTGTGTAGGAGAATGATAGGATTTGGTGACGACACAAGCAATTCTAGTGGTGCTTATCTACTCTATATCTATTTGAAATAATAACCCTTCAAGTAAATTTTAAAAGTCTGGTTATTTAATTCAATTCTATTTATGTAATATAATTAAAGCATTAAGAATGACTAAAAGTTGCGAAATATAACACTTGAATATGGGAGATCAATTTTCATCCCGTAGATCTCTGTAGATAAGGCAGGAGGAAAATGTGTTTTTAGCAAAGTGAATGTTGAGGATACAAACCATCTATAAATGGCTTCACAACTACTTTTCCTGGCAAGTTTTGATATAACAAAAATGTTTGTAAGTTGAAATCTTAAAAGTCTCCCTCTTGTCCTTTGGATAGGCTCTAGCATAGGTTTCATCAGAATTTGTCATTTTTTTGTATGAGCGAGGCCACCATTTTTTAAAAGATTTAATTTCCTGAGGGGTCACTGTTTCGGAAGCTCTAAGGGGTGTTTTGACCTAAGGCAAACGAATGAGACTTCGACGGGAATATATCAAAACCCAGTGGATTTTTACACCTAACTGATTCAAAGTGTGTGTGTGTAAAGATGGTTTACCAAATAATTACAAAAGGATTTGGTTGCAAAGTGTTTTTATTAAAAATGAAGCAAATGTGTATAATGAGAATAACAAATTTAAAGGTATTAATCTATGGCAAAGGTGTTGGATTTATATACAAAATAACTTAAAAAAATATACCTATATATATATATATATAATAATATAGGATAAAAGGTTTCTCTTAGCAAACTTGTAAATTCCGCTGAGGAATTTATAAATACAAATGATTTTGTATATATTTTCCTTATAGATGAAATGTTCCGTCCCAGAGAGGTATCTTTTGGCGTTGATAAGATATGTGAGTCTCCGTGTTAATCAAGCTGATGGTTCCGTTTTTATGATGATTCAGAGGTGATCTTAAAGTTATTGATACAACTTTTTTTTTTGTTTTAAGTTGAATAATCCTGGGGTTGCCTGAGGGTATTACGATGCTGTAATATTAATTAAAATGCTTCTCTGCCGAATATGAATATTGCTTTGATAAGCAAGTAATCATAAAAATATTGGATTGTTATATTTAAAATGTTGTTGTCTGTTGACATTCGCAAGGAGAAGGAAACACTGGCTTGGAGCTTGAAAAGTTGGATTAGGGGTGACTATATAAGTCATGTAGGAAATTAATAAAATGGTATATTAATTTTGCCTTTATTCATGGAAAGTCTTTATATTTACAAATAATTATAAATATGTATATAATTATTTATTAAATCTTTGCAATTTTGGAATTGACCAACGGGGGATATTCAAATGATGATTTGAAGCGGCTGGTTTAAATTTGTCTTTAAATTGTGTTCGATGGTTCGAACTAGTCACATTGTGAATATTGAAATGACCTGTTTCACTGGCCTTCACTATTAGTTCTGCATATTGTTCTGGAGTGTATATGCGGTCAATGTTTTTCATAACACGCTTAACAGCACCAAAATCTCGGTCCCAGGGTGAATACGAGTGTCCGCGAACTGGGAAGCTATGTATGATATTATCAAATTTTCCATTATCACACAGATTCATCAAGAATCTAACAACAGTGTGATTTTTATTTTGTCCTGATGGACCATCACTGTAAAGTAATAATTTTCTCACTGTATCCGGTACCTCAGTGTTTAAGTAGTTCAGAAGGAAGCTGCACACTTTGTCAGGAGATTTATTTCCTTCCCCTTAGAGATGAATTTGTTTTCAAATTGTGTATACTGTAAACATTTACCTACCCATAACTGCCTCATATAAAATATTTCCTGGACAGGAATATTCGGCAGCGGTAAATTTTGGATATAGTCGAAGCAACAGTTTCATTATCTTCGTCTTTTGAAGCCTCTGGTATAAAACTTCTTAGCCCGTCTCTTATGAACCATAAGTTCTGCCCCAGGTCGCTTAGCATTGTCATTCAAATTTTTGTCTCTCAATTTAGCATTAAGAGCTTCACATTGGCTACACACATCAACCTGTGGTCTGCCAAACGAGTAACAGAAGTTTCCCTGAAAGTAGGAATAGTAAAAATCATATTTTACAACATCCTATAGGATTACAAATCTAAATTTTAGATTTAAAAATCTCGCAGTTTCGAGCAGAAACCAGTCAAGCACTGTCACTTGACTTCTTTCTGCACTAAACAAGGATTTCTCGGCTTTGCTTCACCATCAAATGGGGGCAGAATTTGACTTGTTTTTGCATTAAACGATGTATTTACCTTTAGCCAACAGTAATCGCCCAATAACTCCATTTTGGATTTTTTTTGTTACTTGACTGGTTTTTGAAATAAACGATTCAATTAAAGAATTTTGAAGCTGCCGCTTGATCGCGACACATAGTTTGAGAAACAATTGCTTAATGCGTCGAATCTGTTCAAGATTGGAATTTGATTCATCAAGTTTTTTAATTTTTATATTATTTCTCATTTAACTATTGTCACTTTCACTGTTTCTTCTTTTGATGTTTATTTTTAGGAAACCATTAAGAGTATTTCCTTTTGTATTACTGTTTGATCGGTGTCCATTTTCAATTATATTGTTTATTGAGGAGATTTTTCTTAATTTTTATAACTTCACTTTATAAAAAAGATATATTTCAAAGTTATGTTACTGTTTCACTGGTTGAGTCGGGGAGGTCCGTATAACAGTAAACTGTCGTCTCGAGTGAGAGAAAGGGAAGGTCTCATCGACTTTCAACAAGAGGCAGAATCGGCTCCCTATAAATTTTATATATACCGGGTGAGTTTTTTTATCTTGAGACAGTCTTATAACTCAAAAACAATGCATTATATGAAAAAAAAACTTTTTAATAAAAGTTTATTTATATCATGGGGAAATTTGAACTACGCTATTGTTTGTCGACCTAGAACAGGCTTTCAAGGGTATTTCGAGGTCAAGATCTGTTTTTTAAATGGAAACCTATATGTTTCTGTGCATATTCTTAATCTAGCTAAAAAAAACTGAACAACTTTCATTAGAACTATTTTTTATACGACATCAAATGGAAAAAAATATTAAATCATTTAGATCTCAAAAAATCCTAAAAATTATTTTTAACAATCATTCAACTTAATTATTAGATAAATAATAATTAATAATTTTTCCCCCAGGAGCTTCATTTTATCGTGTTGTAAATCTATTAAAAAAAAAACAGGAATTGTAAAGGCTAGGAAGAAACTGAAACAAGCCAAAATAACGAAATTGGAACTGGAATTCATCCAGAACCTCTGGAATGTCTCAGAACAGTGCCGCTTAATTATTAATTATTATTAAACTATTTAATAATTAAATATTTGTTCATTATTATTTGATAATTAAGTTGAATGATTGTTAAAAATAATTATTAGGATTTTTTTGAGATCTAATTGATTTAATATTTTTTTTTATTTGATGTCGTATAAAAAAATAGTTCTAATAAAAGTTGTTCAGCTTTTTTTCTAGATTAAGATTATGTACAGAAACATATAGGTTTCTATTTAAAAAACAGAACTTGACCTTGAAATACCCTTGAAAGCTTGTTCTAGGTCGACAAACAATAGCGTAGTTTAGTTTCGACCTTGATATAAATCTACTTTTTTTAAACTTTTTTTTCATATAATGCATTGTTTTTGAATTATAAGACTGTCTCAAGATAAATATATATATATATATATATATATATATATATATATATATAGGATGTCCCGTATCATAAATACAGGGTGTCTGGTAGCAGATTTATATTTTCAAACTTAAATAAAAAACGTAATAATTGAGATAAAGTTTTATTAAGAGCATTGAACTAAAGAATAGAAATGCAGATTTTATTTTTTAAAGAGTATGACATCCAGATGTCTTCCGTCGAGTTGAACACACTGTTCAAAATGGAGCCTTGTGTTCTGCGCCACACGCTGCAGTAAACTTGGTTCAATTGAGCTGATTTCTCGACGAATATTTTCCTTCAAAGCCACAAGAGATTGGGGATTGTCATTATAAACCCTCTCTTTGAGGTAGCCCCATAAAAAAATCCATGGGAGTTAAATAGGGCGACCTCGGTGGCCATGGGATGTCCCCAAAGCGACTAATCAGTTTTTGGGGGAAATTTTCCCGAAGCAAATTCATAGAAGCTCTGGCTGTGTGTGCAGTCGTCCCATCCTGTTGAAACCACGTGTGTGAAGAGTACGATGGATGAGCTCGCAGGTTTGGCAAAAAGAATTCCGTAATCATGCGTTGATAATTTTCACCATTGACATTCGTCGCCTGGTTTCGAGAATTTTCGAAAAAAAATGGTCCAATTATCTCATGCGTAGATGAGGCATACCAAACAGTTAACCTCGGGTAATGCAATGGTTTTTGATGTTTCAATCGCGGGTTGCGGGTTCTTGGAGACCAGTAACGGCAGTTTTGCTTGTTGACGTGGCCGTTTAAGTGAAAATGAGCCTCGTCGCTCCAAAAAATGGGATTTACAGTGCGAAAACGCTCCAACATCGTTTCACAGAATTTTTGCGTAAATCAAAGTCACTTTCTTTCAGTTCTTGAACGATTTGAATTTTATAGTAAAAGGATGGAACTTCAGATCCTTTTTTAAAATTTCATGAATAATCGCTCTTGGAAGTCCCAGTGAGGCTGCTCTTTTCCGTATTGAAAGTCGCGGATTTTCACGTAAACTGCTTTCAACCAGTTCAATGTTTTCGGGAGTCCTTGATGATCGACTGGGCCCTGGCCGTGGGACATTCATAGCCGAAGCAGTTGCGCGGAATCTCTGCACCCACGAACGAATTAAATTTGCACTCGGTCCATCACGTATTCGCCGAATACCGAACTTTGAACAAAATTGTCGACGAGCAATTACGTAAGACATTACTCTTAAAAAATGTCTCCATAGCGAACGCTCGATGCTCACTCGACCACTGCGTCATCGTGACTGACAAATCCGCACGGACGATAATTCCAACGGCGCCACCCCCCCCCCACACCTGTTTATTACTTTTTGAAATAATCGTAATTAAAAATATAAATTTGCCACCAGACACCCTGTATAAACCGTGAACACGGGATAGGCCACTTATCTTCAAGCTCGAAATTTTTGTGAATTGAATAATATTTCAATAAGACTTGTTCAAAGTTTCTAGGCATTATTAAATTTGTTGAATAAGATAATATATAAATTATAATAAGAAATGTCCCGTTCCCGTAAACCGTGAACACGGGATAGGCCACTTATCTTTCAGCTCGAAATTTTTGTGAATAATATTACAATAAAACTTGTCCAAAGTTTCAAGACATTATTAATTTATTTGAATAAAATAATATATAAATTATAATAAGAAATGTCCCGTTCCCGTAAGCCGTGAACACGGGATAGGCCATTCATCTTTCAGCTCGTAATTTTTGTGAATAATATTTCAATAAAAGTTTCCAGACATTATTAATTTATTTGAATAAGGTAATATATAATTTATAATAAGAAATATCGAATTTACAAAGCAATTTTATGGAGAATCGCCTTTTATACGAGGGAAAGGCAGACAGTGTTGCCAACAGCAATCTGCAAAATGTTTGTATCTTTTGAAAATCTTCCGGTTTCTAAGTTGAAAAAAGATTTAAAGAGTTATCCTCTATTTCCAAAATCGGGGGAAGATCATTGTTTAAAAGCCCTATATCTGATTTGTAGGTTTCAGAACCTTCTAGGCATTCTTTTTTGTGGTGTAACTCTGATTTCTTCTTTTTAAGAAGCAAGCGCTTTTTTTTAAGTCCTTAGTCGATGCTTTAACATATCTTTTATTCGCCTATGAGACCAGTGCTTGGTAATACTTTGTAGAATGGGGCGCCGTAGATAAAGACAAGTTTTTTTTAAATCATCCCTCAATCCGCGAATGAATTGAGTTCGGAGAAAAATATCAGTGATAGAATTTGTCGATCCACATTTGCATTTCACCGTGAATCCTCATTCAAGAAGATCCCGTTGAAGATCCACGGCAAAATCTGCTATAGACTGTCGTTCCTTTTGGTAGACGTTTAAAAAATAGTGTTGTGAAACCACTACATTTTTCTTTGGAATGAGCATATTTCTTAAAAATTTGATTAAGTCTCCAAATGAAAGGTTTTTTATTACTTTTTCAGGACCGATGCGTTGGGCCAATTGAAGAACATAAAAGTTGAGCAATTTTCTTTTCATCCGTGATGTTTTTTCATTGTTTGGTAGATTTCGAATCGTTCTAGGTAATTTGAAAATTTTTCATTCTAGGGTTCGAAATTTTCAATGGTGCAATATTATCTAAATTCTGATGAATTGTATCTTGTTGATTTATTTGAAATTTAGTCTGGAGCTGAGAAATCAAGGTTTGTTGTTTTTCGAAGTGTTGTTTCTGCATTCTGCAATGCAATTAATATTTCCTTGAGTTGATCTGCATCCATTTTTTTTTTATTTTATCATAACAATTTAAAACAAAATAATAATAAAAATGTTACTTGATGATTCTTGTTTCACCTCGTCGCCAATTATTATATTTTGATTATGTATTAAGAATCTGGAAGCTGGGTATTAGTACTATAAATAATACACGCATGTCTCAGTTTATATTCATCTTTATTATATATCTATATATATTGATATCAATCTAATCTTTTACATCAAGTCAGAGAGTTGACCTTGCCAGAGATAAAAATGATAAGATAGGAGACTTCATATTATAAGGACACGACAAAACTCTTCTCCTATATTCTTCTTATTTATTCCAATTCTAACCGATAATCATACGCTGTCAATCACCCATAAAAGCGTGATTTTGGAGCTTTACTTGCTACCCAGGTAGCACAAGAATATTCTATGTATATTCTTTCAATATCTTTTCCGAACATTCGTATATTCCATAGAAGTCCTATAAATCTACGTAGATATTCTATGAATATTCTTAGAAAGCCCATAATGCCACCTAAAAATCTTCTACAGATATTCTGGGAATCTCCCGAGGAATGTCCTATGAATCTTCTACTCACACCCCGGGAATATCCCGAGGAATGTTCTAACAATCTTCTATAGATATCCTATGAATATTCCGAAGAATGTTCTAACAATCTTCTATAGATATCCTATGAATATTCCGAAGAATGTTCTAACAATCTTCTACAGATATTCTTGGGATGTATATAACCAATGCGTCCCCCCTCCAAGCTTTCTCTTCCCACCCTCAGTATTTATTTTATGCACTTCTAAAGAATTAGCAGAGGTAAAATTTTAGTAAAATCACACATGTTTTATTATAATTATTTATTCGTGTTGAATAAATAATTACAAATAATTTATGTATGTGTGATTTAATTAAAATTTTACCTCTGCTAATTCTTTAGAAGTGCATAAAATAAATACTGAGGGTGGGGAAGAGAAAGCTTGGAGGGGACCCATTGGTTATATACACTCCCAAGAATATCTTTAGAAGATTGTTAGAACATTCTTCGGAATTTTCTCTTTTAATAAAATCTGCATCTTTTTCTTAATTTTAATAACATCATATTTCATAATTTCCAATAAAAATCCCAAAAATAGCATATGCCGGAAATAGGGAATAAAAAACGTATTGATTTATTTTAATTAAAATTTTATTTCATCTTGTTCTTAATTTTAATAACATCATATTTCATAATTTTCAATAAAAATTCCAAAAATAACATATTGTGGGAATAGGGAATAAATATAAAAAACGTATTGATTTATTTTAATTAAAATTTTATTTCATCTTGTTCTTAATTTTAAGAACATCATATTTCATAATTTTCAATAAAAATTCCAAAAATAACATATTGTGGGAATAGGGAATAAATATAAAAAACGTATTGATTTATTTTAATTAAAATTTTATTGCATCTTGTTGTTAATTTTTAAAACTTTTAATTAATTTCGACAAAGTGCCCCACTCTTATTCATTAAGTATTACATTATTTTGTACTTTTTAAAAATGTGTTTTTTAGTTTTTTTTTAAAATATTATTTATTAGTCTTAAATATTATTACTGCATTAGATGGTATCAGCCAAATTTGGATGATCTGGGTTCATTAAAACACCCTGAATAAAACTTTTTATTGAACCCAGCGCATCCAACTTTGGCTGATACCTCTTCCTTCCTAATCCAGTTTCATCACAGCCACAAACTCTAACAACAAATATTATTATAGAGAAAAGTTTGCCTAATTTAACAGAACCAAATGTATTTATTTTTATTATTATTTTTTTTTTATATAATTTCATTCAAATTGAGTAGGTCTCCTTCATCCTTGTGTTTCGTCATTGGATTGTTTTTTTCCATTGTACCCTATTCGCTCTTTAGCTTTAGAAAGCCACTTGGAAGCTAGTTGCTCGATCGACTTATTCGTAGCTTTGCTATCGTTTTGTTGTACAGCCCCTAGAATATTGATTTGTTAAGTGAAAAATAGAATTTTATAAACAAATATGTTTAGAAGCCATGTTTTAATAATTACAATAATTTATTTAAGATATCAGAAAAATACATACCTATTAATACGAGCTAGTTTTAAATGGGCAAAATTTTTTTCCCCTTGTGGCCCACCCAGCTGTACTTTATTGCAACATCGTCTTCAAGCATTTCGCGCAGTACCCGCCTCACATGGTCGTTAAATGTATTCCCGCCTAAGCGACACATATAATCAGTCTGAAATAAATAATTATAATTAATATTATAAATATATATATACCTTATACTAGCAACTTTTGAATTTAAATAATAAGAAAAAGCATAATTACCAAATACTTCAAAACAGTTTCATCTTCTAATAAGCGTTCCATTTCCTCAAGATCTTCTATTGATCTTAAGGGCAGCTTTTCACAGATTTCTTTTTCATTTTGTTTTATCTTGTTTGCCCTCTCATAATTGATGTTTGAATTGAGTGAAGAAGAACGGATATCTTTGATATGATCTAAAATAACTTCCAACGTTTCCGTATTCTTTTTCATTCTTAATTCCATTATATTTAGTTTTCTAAATATTTCTTCTTCGCTATTTTTCATTCTTAATTCCATTATATTTAGTTTTCTAAATATTTCCTTTTCGCAATTATCTATGGAAAAATAAAATAAATAAAATTTTGCAAAATATGAATAGTGGTTGAAAATTAATACGAAACTTACTTGTAGGGGCATCCAAAGTTAATGAACTTTCTTTAGTTGTCTCATTGTCGATTACCAGCCAAGTCGAATCTAAAATATATATAAATATGAATTTACCGATTGCTTTATTCTATACCTATTATATAATATTAATAAAATATAAAAAATGATTTTGCAACACTTACTTGAAACGTTATTAAGATCCTCGCTTAGGACATCACTAGTATTTAAAACATTTTCGCACCCTACAAGTGACTGCTGCACTGTAGAATCTAAAATACACAGGTATATATATAATATATACATAGATTTAATGATTAAAAGAAAAATTTATGCACTACCTTCGAATATTTTATTGTATGCCAGATTAGTGTGGGGTTTCGGGAACGCCGGTATCTTAATTCCAAGATTACTTCCATCAGACTCATCGGAAGAAGAATTTGAAATATCTCTTGTCCTTCTAAAACGTTTGTCTGGCAAGCGTTCATTTTCCGATAAATCTGATGTAAATTTTGCTTTTGTAGCCTTGGAAGAGGCCGTAGCAAAATTCAAATAAATTTTATTCTTCATAAATGTAATGTTATGTGTGGTCCAGTCCTTTGCAGGCTGTTCTCGATTTTTTATCGATAGTAACAGCTTACCCCTTGCATAAGGTGGCCACACACATTCACCTGGTTTTGAAACCCAATTAGAAGGTATCGCTTCTATCAGGTCTCCTTCATCAGTGAATTTCACGACATACCAACCACTCATTTTAAAATCTACAAGTCACAGGTACAATAAAAAAAATCAAATAATTTTAGGAGAAAATCTAGATTGTTTCATGTATTAAAGTAAAAAAAATGAAAAAATAATATAAATTTTGTGAACAGCCAAAAAGTTAATCCAGGTGTAACAAAGGTAATACAATTTTATCATCTTTGTATGGAATTCGAACTAATTTATTTTTCACGTCGGCTAGAGGCCAATATCCATATTCAGACAGATTTTTTACTTTCCATACATTTAACATTGGATATTCACATGGCAAATTATAAAAATCAGAAATGGTGGTGTATTTTCTTCCGATAAGCACTTCTGCTTCAATTTTGGGGCAATAGGCAATATTATCAATTTCAACTATTGTTCCATCTTTTAGGATGCAACAACTATCACCTGTAGTAAGTTTTAAAACAAATCTTTTGAAAACTGCTTCTTTATATTGAGGGCCTGTACAATCGTTTAATATAATTTTATCTGTGTTGTGCGGTTGACGTAATTTAAATATAGCTGAAAAATCAAATTCATTTTTTCCTGGTATAGTTACAAAAAAATTTTCTGATAAACGACGAACAATTTGTGGCAATACGTTATTGGGATTTCTCACCAAGTTTTTTAGTTGATACAGGTAATTTTCACTGGGAAAGTTGCTAAATAAATTTAAATTTCCATATTTTTTTACATCATCAGTTAAATGTAACAAATTATGTGATAGAAATTGAGGGCCGTAAATGATCTTACAAGATTCTACAAAATGAAATAATAATAAATTCGCATATTCTGTAAAATCTTTTAAAAGTTCATCGTTTAACATTATTCTCACAGCTGCATGCAATGTTAAAAAATGATTATATTTAAACTTATCTATGTTATCTTTTAAAATAATTGGCCCTGTATACAAAAGGAAAAGCCTAAATTCGGTAGCTTTCCATCTCCTGCATTCTTTTAAAGATCGAGATTTTCTTGCAAATTCACAGGGTATAAATTTAGAGATAAATTCTGAGTATTCGGATGTTTTGTTCAAAATAAAACTAGAAAATTTGTTAGGCGGAGACCCAAAACACCAAGTAGAAACTAATAGTTTTTTAACAACTCCCAAGCAAATCAGATGCATGTAATCAAGGGGAACTTCAGTAACTAAACCAATTCCTGGAATCTTTTCTAAATATGAACGACCAGTATGATGATCTTCATCAGTTTGTTCAATGAATTCCCTATCATTTCTTTTTAAAAATGTTAATTCAGGAAAACATACACGATTGTCTATATATTCACCTTCTTGTTTACATTTAGTGCATGAATAATAGCCAGAATGTCCTTTTATATAAAGAACGCTAGCCTTTGCAACAGCATCAAATAAATACATTTTAATTTTAAAATTTAAATTTAAATTTTGAATTTCAATTCCGTTATTTGTTAAATAAATTGCTTCGTCTACAAATTCTTTTAAAAAGCTATTAAAATCTGAAGGTTTCTCATTGCCATGGTAAATACCCGCAACGCCTATACTTTTATTTAATTTAGTATTTAGTAATATACATAGTATGGGGTATAATATATGACTAAATTCAAACTTCCGTTTGCGTTGCTAGATTCTCCAGCTGCGAACCTTTCAGCTAGCACATCAAAGATACTCCTCAGTGCGTCAAATAATTTTGTACTATGGAAACCACTGTCTATTAATTTGTGCTTGTACGATTCTGGATTATGTTTGTAGTCACACCAACTACCGCAATCAGAGTAATAATTGAAGGCATGATTTGTAATATTTTTTATTGCAGGAGCCATTCGATTTATGTCACCGGCATTTTGGAACACACAGTAGTTAAAACATTGTTTTAAATTTGGAATTAAGTTCTTTGTGCTCTTTTTGGATTTTTTACAATTCGTTTGTTATACCTTTGTTGGTATGATTCTTGTCTGAGTACATACCCAGATAATGAAAATTATGGGAGGTGTGATTTTTAAGGAAGTGAAAGAATGGGCAGCAGTTTTGTTAAAATCAGTCCAATCAATCTGTATTCCAAAAAGATAACGATACTTATGTATAATCGATATTCAAGACCAATTAAATGACCTGGAAAGCAATTTATGTGTTGCTTCGTTTGATGGGCATCCGACACAGAAATTTTATCTTGTAAATCCGTGCTCAACTGTGGGTTTTTCGTAGAAACATCCAGGAGGGTTTTTTTGAGACAATTTCGTCTTCATCTGAGCTCATCGATGTCGACGAGACTTCTCAGTACGTCAAATAATTTTGTACTATGGAAGCCACTGCCTATTGATTTGTGCTTGTACGTTTCTGGATTATGTTTAAAGTCAGACCAACTACCGCAATCAGAGTAATAATTTGTAGTCTGGCCAAGCGGACGCTCCCCCGTGATGGCTGAAAGGGGGCAGGGGAATCTTAAGGCTAGGATTAATTTAAGAAGAAAATTATTATTATTTAATTTTCTATTTATTGAAGAAATTATTATTTATCAATTTTATATTTATTGACAAAATTATTATCTATTAATTTGGTATTTATTATCTATTAATTTTATATTGAGTGAATAAAGTTATTATTTATTACATCTGATAAACGTATTATATCTTAAATTCTACAGGGATTAGTTAAAATACATGAATTTGTACGTACTGAATTAGATGACGGCCGGCCTTTAAAATTATTGCTTAACTTAATATTATAGGTATGATTAATTTTGTAGCTAGATAAATAATTTAGATTTTGTTTTTCGGGTAATAGGTCCCGTTTGAATAATATATTAGCACTATTTAAACCCAAAACACTTTGAATGACCTGAGACACTATGACACTTTTTTCGGGGTAGTTTGACCGCACTTTATATATGTATTAATAATTAAGGGGTGTCCGAGATTTGTATCGCCTTGACTGATTCACTCAATGGTTCTGTCTTGACTCTCGTCCAGCTGGTCCTGCCGCGTCCACACTGACGACACCTATACTCTCGCAAGCACATGCATTCTCAGTGACATGCACCCACACACGGAGAGTCTCTCTTGTTCCTTCGCACGGCCGGATGTCCATGTGCTATGGCAAAAAAACATGACCGAGGGTTGCGCTTCCTTTCTCTTGACTATGCTGGATTTAGTTCCAATGAATAATATCAACGGGAATAGATTTTAATTATTTAGCTTATTAATCGTTCTTTATTCCCGAAATATTACAAATTGAAGGCATGATTTGTAATATTTTTGATTGCAGCAGCCAATCGATTATGTCACCGGCATTTTGGGACACACGGTAGTTAAAACATCATTTTAAATATGTTATAGATTTGGAATTAAGTTCTTTGTGCTCTTTTTGGATTTTTTACAATTCGTTTGTTATACCTTTGTTGGTATGATTCTTGTCTGAGTACATACCCAGATAATGAAAATTATGGGAGGTGTGATTTTTAAGGGAGTGAAAGAATGGGCAGCAGTCTTGTTAAAATCAGTCCAATCCTATTGTATTCCAAAAAGATAACGATACTTATGTATAATCGATTCAAGACCAATTAAATGACCTGGAAAGCAATTTATTTGTTTCTTCGTTTGATGGGCATCCGACACAGAAATATTATCTTGTAAATCCGTGCTCAACTGTGGGTTTTTCGTAGAAACATCCAGGAGGGTTTTTTTGAGACAATTTCGTCTTCATCTGAGCTCGTCGATGTCGACGAGACTCCTCAGTACGTCAAATAATTTTGTACTATGGAAGCCACTGCCTATTGATTTGTGCTTGTACGTTTCTGGATTATGTTTAAAGTCAGACCAACTACCGCAATCAGAGTAATAATTTGTTGTCTGGCCAAGCGGACGCTCCCCCGTGATGGCTGAAAGGGGGCAGGGGAATCTTAAGGCTAGGATTAATTTAAGAAGAAAATTATTATTATTTAATTTTCTATTTATTGAAGAAATTATTATTTATTAATTTTATATTTTACTGAACAAAATTATTATTTATCAATTTTATATTTATTGACAAAATTATTATCTATTAATTTGGTATTTATTGAACAAAATTTATTATCTATTAATTTTATTTCGAGTGAACAAAGTTATTATTTATTACATCTGATAAACGTATTATATCTTAAATTCTACAGGGATTATTTAAAATACATGAATTTGTACGTACTGAATTAGATGACCTTTGTTGGTATGATTCTTGCCTGAGTACATACCCAGATAATGAAAATTATGGGAGGTGTGATTTTTAAGGAAGTGAAAGAATGGGCAGCAGTTTTGTTAAAATCAGTCCAATCAATCTGTATTCCAAAAAGATAACGATACTTATGTATAATCGATATACAAGACCAATTAAATGACCTGGAAAGCAATGTATGTGTTGCTTCGTTTGATGGGCATCCGACACAGAAATATTATCTTGTAAATCCGTGCTCAACTGTGGGTTTTTTCGTAGAAACATCCAGGAGGGTTTTTTTGAGACAATTTCGTCTTCATCTGAGCTCGTCGATGTCGACTAGACTCCTCAGTACGTCAAATAATTTTGTACTTTGGAAGCCACTGCCTATTGATTTGTGCTTGTACGTTTCTGGATTATGTTTAAAGTCAGACCAACTACCGCAATCAGAGTAATAATTGAAGGCATGATTTGTAATATTTTTGATTGCAGCAGCCGATTCGATTTATGTCACCGGCATTTTGGGACACACAGTAGTTAAAACATCATTTTAAATTTTTTTTTTTTTTGAAAGTTTATATTGGGAAAATAAGGACAAGTTTTTTATGTGTGACTTTTTTTATTTATCCACCAACGTTTCGTCGACTTTGCCGACTTCTTCAGGGCTTCTACAATTATAAGAACATTCTTGATATTAATTTACAAAAGTACAGTCAGAATCCGAAAACAAACATGTATCATTAGTTTACCTACCAAATAGTCATGTCACACATTCGTCTAAATTTTCTTATTACCTTCGTTACCATTGAAGGCCATCAGAATACAATTTTCAAAAGATATTTGGCACATTCAGAAAAAACACAATTTTTCTCTTTACAATAACAACATTATCAATACAAAACAGAACAGAAATCACTTCTTATAAACATAGAATAGAATACTTTTCTTTTTCTTCTCCGTTTTATCCCTATATACTAAAATCTCAACTTCGAATAAATTAAACTTATACATTAATAAAATATATGTCAACATTTTCCCAATATAAACTTTCAAATTATAAATTAAATTATGGACGGAAATGATAATAATCATCATTATAAATATGTTATAGATTTGAAATTAAGTTCTTTGTGCTCTTTTTGGATTTTTTACAATTCGTTTGTTACATCTTTGCTAGTATGATTCTTGTCTGAGTACATACACAGATAATGAAAATTACGGGAGGTGTGATTTTTAAGGAATTGAAAGAATGGGCAGCAGTCTTGGTAAAATCAGTCCAATCAATTTGTATTCCAAAAAGATAACGATACTTATGTATAATCGATATTTAAGAGCAATTAAATGATATGGAAAGTAATTTATGTGTTGCTTCGTTTGAAGGGCATCCGACACAGAAATATTATCTTGTAAATCCGTGCTCAACTGTGGATTTTTCGTAGAAACATCCAGAAGGGGTTTTTTTGAGACAATTTCGTCTTCATCTGAGCTCGTCGATGACGACGGTGGATATTCTTGTGGTGGCTCTTGACTTCTGGGTCTCGTCATGTTCTCTCAGCGAGGTGTCGTCCCGTGCGTAGGGTATTCTACCGGTGCAGGTGCTGTCTGCGCGATCATTGGGGTCCCGGATTGCTACAACCACCGAGCTGGGTGTCCTTGATAGCTTGTTTTATGATGCCCTTTACGGTTGGCCACCATAATCTGTCTTGCTCGCATCCTAACCGTGGTATGTCCAGGGAGGGGATTTTCCGTTCCCCCGCTTGACGTATCATGTCTGTCACCGCTCGTCTTACATTGGCATAGTTGGACTTGTCGTCGCTGGTCGCCTTGGTGTCGTCCCTCTCTCTCAACATATAAGGCCTTCCCGACCGTCGGTGGTCGGGTTCTTGTATTCGTCCGTGCTTCCGTATCTTTCTTTAAAAGATTTGGCGAGGCCGGGGGACATCACCAGGTCTGCCGCCACGCAGTGTCCTATGGCTCCCTGAAGTAGGTGGTCGAACAGGAAACCCTCTCCTTCCACCATTTGGGTTGTCCTATAGGTCTTCTTCCCCTTACCGGGCTTCAGCTGGTTAACATGTACGACGTACTTTTCTCCAGGTCTGAGTTCTACTTCATAGTTCGGGTCTAAGATCCTTCTGTGGACTTGGAAAGGGCCTGTCCATGGCCGTCTGAACTTCTTTGCCTCGTGGGGCTTTAGAGATGGGGTAAATATAGTCAATCCCCGGCGACAAAGCTTTGCAGTTTCCTGCCTTCGTTCTTTTGGACATTTCGTTGTTTTCCGAGGGTCTCCTCTCTCTCATGAGCTTGCTGTCTTGCCCCTTGAAATTGTTCGTTCAACTCCGAAAGATAATCGTCGATGGCGTATGGCTCTTGCGCAGCCTCCACTTCTCAATTGAATGGCATTCACACCTCTCGCACTAAAAATAGGCGGTTTGGTGTGAACCCTGTCGATTTATGCGTGGTACTGTTGTACGCCTCGTATTTTAAGCGGTACGCAGGTGTCCACTTTACTAATCGAACAATCGCATACCCTCGTTTATCCCTATGACTTCTTTTCGCGCCAGTGCAATTATTAATTATAAATAAAGAAAGAGAGTAATATTATCATTAAATAATATTTTAAATAAAAGTTTTATAAATAAATACCTATTTCTAGAGGTTCGTCCACGTCGATCTTGTCGATTGGTGCTCTAAGAGGCTTCGTCTGTATTTCGTTAATTCCTTTATGACCGATTCGCTAAGCTACTAGTTTGAATATCAACTGAATTTCTAAAAGAGATTCACGCGTTTGAAAATAGTAAAATACACTAGTGACAACTTGTTTTTCTTTTTAAATTTTCTTTGCTTCGATTCAATTCATTAGGTAGAACATTTTCATAAAAATTAAGAATATCCTTTAAAGAAGCCGAATTCTCTGCTAGAATCTTTTTCTGAAAAAAAAAAACTAAAAATAATCGCATAGACTCGATTATCGCTATGAGTTTTGGAGAGTCGAGCCTTCTTTTCACAATCGTCTTCGGGACGACATATAAAGGGCATCAACCATGATATGATGAATTTGAGAAACTTCTTTTTCTTTTTAAACTTCATTTACTTGAATTCAATTCATTAGGTAGAACATTTTCATAAAAAATAAGAATATCCCTTAAAGAAGCCGAATTCTCTGCTAGAATGTTTTTCTTAAATAAAACTAAAAATAATCGCATACTCTCCTTTAACCCTATGACTTGTGGTGAGTCCAACCTTCTTTTCACAATTGGCTTTGCGACGTCATATAAAGGACATCAACCATGATTTGATGAATTTGAGAAACTTCTTTTTCTTTTTAAACTTCATTTACTTGAATTCAATTCATTAGGTAGAACATTTTCATAAAAAATAAGAATATCCCTTAAAGAATCCGAATTCTCTGCTAAAAAGTTTTTCTGAAATAAAACTAAAAATAATCGCATGCTCTCGTTTAACCCTATGACTTGTGGTGAGTCCAACCTTCTTTTCACAATTGTCTTTGCGACGACATTTAACGGACATCAACCTTGATTTGATGAATTTGAAAAACTTTTTTTTCTTTTTAAACTTCATTAAAAATAATCGCATACTCTCGCTTAACCGTATGACTTGTGGTGAGTCCAACCTTCTTTTCACAAATGTCTTTGCGACGACATTTAACGGACATCAACCTTGATTTGATGAATTTGAAAAACTTTTTTTTCTTTTTAAACTTCATTTACTTGGATTCAATTCATTTGGTAGAACATATTCATAAAATGAAAGAACATCCCTAAAAGAAGCCGAATTCTCTGCTAGAATGTTTTTCTTAAATAAAACTAAAAATAATCGCATACTCTCGTTTACCCTATGACTTGTGGTGAGTCCAACCTTCTTTTCACAATTGGCTTTACGACGACATATAAAGGACATCAACCATAATTTGATGAATTTGAGAAACTTCTTTTTCTTTTTAAACTTCATTTACTTGAATTCAATTCATTAGGTAGAACATTTTCATAAAAAATAAGAATATCCCTTAAAGAATCCGAATTCTCTGCTAAAAAGTTTCTGAAATAAAACTAAAAATAATCGCATACTCTCGTTTAACCCTATGACTTGTGCTGAGTCCAACCTTCTTTTCACAATTGTCTTTGCGACGACATTTAACGGACATCAACCTTGATTTGATGAATTTGAAAAACTTTTTTTCTTTAAACTTCATTTACTTGGATTCAATTCAATAGGTAGGGCATTTTCATGAAAAGGGAGAACATCCCTAAAAGAATCCAAATTCTCTGCTAGAATGTTTTTCTTAAATAAAACTAAAAATAATCGCATACTCTCGTTTAACCCTATGACTTGTGGTGAGTCCAACCTTCTTTTCGCAATTGTCTTTGCGACGACATATAAAGGACATCAACCATGATTTGATGAATTTGAAAAACTTCTTTTTAAAAACCTCATTTACTTGGATTCAATTCATTAGGTAGAACATATTCATAAAAATTAAGAATATCCCTTAAAGAAGCCGAATTCTCTGCTAGAATGTTTTTCTTAAATAAAACTAAAAATAATCGCATACTCTCCTTTAACCCTATGACTTGTGGTGAGTCCAACCTTCTTTTCACAATTGGCTTTGCGACGACATATAAAGGACATCAACCTTGATTTGATGAATTTGAGAAACTTCTTTTTCTTTTAAACTTCATTTACTTGAATTCAATTCATTAGGTAGAACATTTTCATAAAAAATAAGAATATCCCTTAAAGAATCCGAATTCTCTGCTAAAAAGTTTCTGAAATAAAACTAAAAATAATCGCATACTCTCGTTTAACCCTATGACTTGTGGTGAGTCCAACCTTCTTTTCACAATTGTCTTTGCGACGACATTTAACGGACATCAACCTTGATTTGATGAATTTGAAAAACTTTTTTTTCTTTTTAAACTTCATTAAAAATAATCGCATACTCTCGCTTAACCCTATGAGTTGTGGTGAGTCCAACCTTCTTTTCACAAATGTCTTTGCGACGACATTTAACGGACATCAACCTTGATTTGATGAATTTGAAAAACTTTTTTTTCTTTTTAAACTTCATTTACTTGGATTCAATTCAATAGGTAGGGCATTTTCATAAAAAGGAAGAACATCCCTAAAAGAATCCGAATTCTCTGCTAGAATGTTTTTCTTAAATAAAACTAAAAATAATCGCATACTCTCGTTTAACCCTATGACTTGTGGTGAGTCCAACCTTCTTTTCACAATTGGCTTTGCGACGACATATAAAGGACATCAACCATAATTTGATGAATTTGAGAAACTTCTTTTTCTTTTTAAACTTCATTTACTTGAATTCAATTCATTAGCTAGAACATTTTCATAAAAAATAAGAATATCCCTTAAAAAT
Source organism: Forficula auricularia (assembly GCA_024734495.1). Classification (NCBI taxonomy): domain Eukaryota; kingdom Metazoa; phylum Arthropoda; class Insecta; order Dermaptera; family Forficulidae; genus Forficula; species Forficula auricularia. The sequence goes on along the minus strand of JALMQS010000187.1, from coordinate 4,510,158 downwards.
CCGAATTCTCTGCTAAAAAGTTTTTCTGAAATAAAACTAAAAATAATCGCATACTCTCGTTTAACCCTATGACTTGTGCTGAGTCCAACCTTCTTTTCACAATTGTCTTTGCGACGACATTTAACGGACATCAACCTTGATTTGATGAATTTGAAAAACTTTTTTTTCTTTTTAAACTTCATTAAAAATAATCGCATACTCTCGCTTAACCCTATGACTTGTGGTGAGTCCAACTTTCTTTTCACAAATGTCTTTGCGACGACATTTAACGGACATCAACCTTGATTTGATGAATTTGAAAAACTTTTTCTTTTTAAACTTCATTTACTTTCAATTCAATTCAATAGGTAGGACATTTTTCATGAAAAGAAAGAACATCCCTAAAAGAATCCGAATTCTCTGCTAGAATGTTTTTCTGAAATAAAACTAAAAATAATCTCATATTCTCGTTTAACCCTATGACTTGTGGTGAGTCCAACCTTCTTTTCACAATTGTCTTTGCGACGACATTTAACGGACATCAACCTTGATTTGATGAATTTGAAAACTTTTTTCTTTTTAAACTTCATTAAAAATAATCGCATACTCTCGCTTAACCTTATGACTTGTGGTGAGTCCAACCTTCTTTTCACAAATGTCTTTGCGACGACATTTAACGGACATCAACCTTGATTTGATGAATTTGAAAAACTTTTTTTCTTTTTAAACTTCATTTACTTTCAATTCAATTCAATAGGTAGGACATTTTCATGAAAAGAAAGAACATCCCTAAAAGAATCCGAATTCTCTGCTAGAATGTTTTTCTGAAATAAAACTAAAAATAATCTCATACTCTCGTTTAACCCTATGACTTGTGGTGAGTCCAACCTTCTTTTCACAATTGTCTTTGCGACGACATTTAACGGACATCAACCTTGATTTGATGAATTTGAAAAACTTTTTCTTTTTAAACTTCATTTACTTGGATTCAATTCAATAGGTAGGGCATTTTCATAAAAAGGAGAACATCCTTAAAAGAATCCAAATTCTCTGCTAGAATGTTTTTCTTAAATAAAACTAAAAATAATCGCATACTCTCGTTTAACCCTATGACTTGTGGTGAGTCCAACCTTCTTTTCACAATTGACTTTGCGACGACATATAAAGGACATCAACCATGATTTGATGAATTTGAGAAACTTCTTTTTCTTTTTAAACTTCATTTACTTGAATTCAATTCATTAGGTAGAGCATTTTCATAAAAAATAAGAATATCCCTTAAACAATCCGAATTCTCTGCTAAAAAGTTTTTCTGAAATAAAACTAAAAATAATCGCATACTCTCGTTTAACCCTATGACTTGTGGTGAGTCCAAACTTCTTTTCACAATTGTCTTTGCGACGACATTTAACGGACATCCACCTTGATGTGATGAATTTGAAAAACTTTTTTTTCTTTTTAAACTTCATTTACTTGAATTCAATTCATTAGGTAGAACATTTTCATAAAAAATAAGAATATCCCTTAAAGAATCCGAATTCTCTGCTAAAAAGTTTTTCTGAAATAAAACTAAAAATAATCGCATACTCTCGTTTAACCCTATGACTTGTGCTGAGTCCAACCTTCTTTTCACAATTGTCTTTGCTACGATATTTAACGGACATCAACCTATATTTGATGAATTTGAAAAACTTTTTTTTCTTTTTAAACTTTAAAATTAAAATTAAAAATAGTTGCATACTCTCGCTTAACCCTATGACTTGTGGTGAGTCCAACCTTCTTTTCACAATTGTCTTTGCGACGACATTTAACGGACATCAACCTTGATTTGATGAATTTGAAAAACTTCTTTTTCTTTTTAAACTTCATTTACTTGAATTCAATTCATTAGGTAGAACATTTTCATAAAAAATAAGAATATCCCTTAAAGAATCCGAATTCTCTGCTAAAATGTTTTTCTGAAATAAAACTAAAAATAATCGCATACTCTCGTTTAACCCTATGACTTGTGGTGAGTCCAACCTTCTTTTCACAATTGTCTTTGCGACGACATTTAACGGACATCAACCATGATTTGATGAATTTGAAAAACTTTTTTTTCTTTTTAAACTTCATTAAAAATAGTCGCATACTCTCGTTTAACCCTATGACTTGTGCTGAGTCCAACCTTCTTTTCACAATTGTCTTTGCGACGACATTTAACGGACATCAACCTTGATTTGATGAATTTGAAAAACTTTTTTTTCTTTTTAAACTTCATTTACTTGAATTCAATTCATTAGGTAGAACATTTTCATAAAAAATAAGAATATCCCTTAAAGAATCCGAATTCTCTGCTAAAAAGTTTTTCTGAAATAAAACTAAAAATAATCGCATACTCTCGTTTAACCCTATGACTTGTGGTGAGTCCAACCTTCTTTTCACAATTGTCTTTGCGACGACATTTAACGGACATCAACCTTGATTTGATGAATTTGAAAAACTTTTTTTTCTTTTTAAACTTCATTAAAAATAATCGCATACTCTCGCTTAACCCTATGAGTCCAACCTTCTTTTCACAAATGTCTTTGCGACGACATTTAACGGACATCAACCTTGATTTGATGAATTTGAAAAACTTTTTTTTCTTTTTAAACTTCATTTACTTGGATTCAATTCAATAGGTAGGACATTTTCATGAAAAGAAAGAACATCCCTAAAAGAATCCGAATTCTCTGCTAGAATGTTTTTCTGAAATAAAACTAAAAATAATCGCATACTCTCGTTTAACCCTATGACTTGTGGTGAGTCCAACCTTCTTTTCACAAATGTCTTTGCGACGACATTTAACGGACATCAACCTTGATTTGATGAATTTGAAAAACTTTTTTTTCTTTTTAAACTTCATTTACTTGGATTCAATTCAATAGGTAGGGCATTTTCATGAAAAGGGAGAACATCCCTAAAAGAATCCAAATTCTCTGCTAGAATGTTTTTCTTAAATAAAACTAAAAATAATCGCATACTCTCGTTTAACCCTATGACTTGTGGTGAGTCCAACCTTCTTTTCACAATTGTCTTTGCGACGACATATAAAGGACATCAACCATGATTTGATGAATTTGAGAAACTTCTTTTTCTTTTTAAACTTCATTTACTTGAATTCAATTCATTAGGTAGAACATTTTCATAAAAAATAAGAATATCCCTTAAAGAATCCGAATTCTCTGCTAAAAAGTTTTTCTGAAATAAAACTAAAAATAATCGCATACTCTCGTTTAACCCTATGACTTGTGGTGAGTCCAACCTTCTTTTCACAATTGTCTTTGCTACGACATTTAACGGACATCAACCTATATTTGATGAATTTGAAAAACTTTTTTTTCTTTTTAAACTTCATTAAAAATAGTCGCATACTCTCGTTTAACCCTATGACTTGTGCTAGAGTCCAACCTTCTTTTCTACAATTGTCTTTGCGACGACATTTAACGGACATCAACCATGATTTGATGAATTTGAGAAACTTCTTTTTCTTTTAAACTTCATTTACTTGAATTCAATTCATTAGGTAGAACATTTTCATAAAAAATAAGAATATCCCTTAAAGAATCCGAATTCTCTGCTAAAAAGTTTTTCTGAAATAAAACTAAAAATAATCGCATACTCTCGTTTAACCCTATGACTTGTGGTGAGTCCAACCTTCTTTTCACAATTGTCTTTGCGACGACATTTAACGGACATCAACCTATATTTGATGAATTTGAAAAACTTTTTTTTCTTTTTAAACTTCAAAATTAAAATTAAAAATAGTCGCATACTCTCGCTTAACCCTATGACTTGTGGTGAGTCCAACCTTCTTTTCACAAATGTCTTTGCGACGACATTTAACGGACATCAACCTTGATTTGATGAATTTGAAAAACTTTTTTCTTTTTTAAACTTCATTAAAAATAATCGCATACTCTCGCTTAACCCTATGACTTGTGGTGAGTCCAACCTTCTTTTCACAAATGTCTTTGCGACGACATTTAACGGACATCAACCTTGATTTGATGAATTTGAAAAACTTTTTTCTTTTTAAACTTCATTTACTTGGATTCAATTCAATAGGTAGGACATTTTCATGAAAAGAAAGAACATCCCTAAAAGAATCCAAATTCTCTGCTAGAATGTTTTTCTTAAATAAAACTAAAAATAATCGCATACTCTCGTTTAACCCTATGACTTGTGGTGAGTCCAACCTTCTTTTCACAATTGGCTTTGCGACGACATATAAAGGACATCAACCATGATTTGATGAATTTGAGAAACTTCTTTTTCTTTTTAAACTTCATTTACTTGAATTCAATTCATTAGGTAGAACATTTTCATAAAAAATAAGAATATCCCTTAAAGAATCCGAATTCTCTGCTAAAAAGTTTTTCTGAAATAAAACTAAAAATAATCGCATACTCTCGTTTAACCCTATGACTTGTGGTGAGTCCAACCTTCTTTTCACAATTGTCTTTGCGACGACATTTAACGGACATCAACCTTGATTTGATGAATTTGAAAAACTTTTTTTTCTTTTTAAACTTCATTAAAAATAATCGCATACTCTCTTTTTACTTACTGGCTATAAATATAAAGAAAACATAGATATAGATATTTCGAAATAATTAATTGATTATTTTTATTGCAATGAATAAATACAGTTCTTTTATCGAAACAATCTCAAAACGTTCAGTTTCTTTTTACTTTACTATTGTATTGTTAGTAGCGGCGTTGATAGCATTTACAATTTCTGGCGGGCGCATTCCGGTTCATCGCGGTTCTACTTTATGCACAGGCCAGCCAAGAGGTCGAACACTTCCGCTTTCAATTGGTCATTTCATTTCATTAATGTTCAAACACGTCAGAAAATTATTTTCTATAATAAATGAATAATAATTAAATTGACCTTCATTGGATCGATTGCAATTTTGATTTCAATAAAGGGCTATACGCAAAATGACGTTGGATTGTAGCTAAATGGATCATATCTTTTTCTCTTTCTTGGTCCAGACTTAAGACTCAGCAGACTCAAGTAGCTTCAACCGAAGTAGTCTCGCTATATACATATATATATTTTTCAAAAAGCGTGATCAAAACAATTCTCGTTAATATGTTAATTATTCTTTGGTATATTAATGAGAAAATTATAAATTCAATAAAGAAAGTAAAGCCACATGAATGCATTTCTTTTGATGTCTGATTAAGAATTATTCGCTGATGAACATCATATGACAATATCCACACTTTTGGAGTGAAGCCGTAAACAAAAAACATGATTTTATAATCAATTCTACTCTTATATAAATATAAATCTATTTGAAAAAATTTTCTTATCGAGAGTAGCAGAGTTGTTGATTTTCTAAGAGTAATCAAAGAGGGTGTCATCTGTTTGATGTAAATAAACATACATCTATATAAGTCATGTTTCAACATATTTTCAAATTTTTCTTCCATTCTTTTCATTTCATTGATGACTAAATTATATTCCTCCATTATAAGATAAAGACGCATGGATGAATTTACTAGAAGACTGTCTGTGAATTTTTTATTTTTTATTCCGAGATTGAAAGTAAATTTTAATAATAAACATACATCTATATAAGTCATGTTTCAACATATTTTCAAATTATATTTGTTGGGTATTAGCCTATCTGACCATACATCTGTAAAAATACTTCAGGATCTGTCTCCACAGCTATTTTCATTACTTTCGGAGGGGGCATCTATATTCGTAGAGGTTTCTGTAATTATCTCCTCAGCCTCCCAATTGACAATTGCTTGCGGAACCCACTGTAAACCTGTTCTTTTGGTAATAATTTTATATCCATTTCAACATACGTCATCATTTAAGCTGTTGATTAGGTCAGACCAGCATTTCTTTTTTGAGTACCGAATCTCATCCTTGAGAGTCCTCCGCGCTAGTCGGTACTCTTCATATGTGTTGGACCACACAATAGTGCAGTTTCATTGGCTGATCTCTTTTTTGTTCTAGTCCACTCTCTTTTTTTTAGAAATACAGAGGCGCCTGAGGTCTCTGATGTTGTTGTCCCACCATTTTTTTTTTTTTTTAATGTTAGTTTATTCAGCAATTTATGTACATATTTTTTTTTTTTTTATTAAAACATTGTATCTATAGGGCTATCTGGCCCCGCTAATGTACAATTTTAGACCAAAAATATTTACAAAAAAAAATTAATTAAACAATACAAGAAAAAACAAAAATCAAAAAGAAGAAAAATACATACTTAATATATGAAACAAAAATAAAAAAGATACAAAATATATAGATTGAGAGGAGGAGAAAAAGAAAAAATAAATTACAATACATTATGTACATATTTTATTTTTTTTTTAAATCCCCTAACATTTTGGGATCTGGTATTAATAAATTTCATTTAACTCACATTGCCTTGGATGACATTCGGGGTTATTACATTTTTTTTTCTATTTTACAATTATACAATATTATTTTACAGAACTTTTTTTACAAAGTGAGAATTATTAATTAAGTATTTGGAATACTTTTGGCGAGGAAAAAGCTGAAAACCTCGCCGGATATATGAAAGGAAAGAACGGAAAAGAAGAAAGGGAGGTATTATACAAGGAGAGGAGAACAAAAGGTGGACAGGTAGATGTGGGGGGGGGGGGGGAGTGAAGAGTTTTTTTTTAATATTTTATTATTTACATATTATTATTTATTTACATTTATATATATTTTTTATCATAAGATAATTATGATAACAAAAATAAAGAATAAAAAGTATTAGACATTTAACAATTTTAACAATTTTAACAAAATAACTCAATGAAAAGAAGAGAATAAAGTAATTGGACTTGGCAAAATATTATTTTTGGTCGAGCCACCAGCATTTCTCAGGGCGCGCCTCCCCTCTCCATTTTTTTCTGAAGAAGGCTTTATTAAATCTCCAATTTGAGCTTAATCTTCTGTTGTCTAGAAGAGGATCAATTAAGAGTTTTTTATTGTTCCTATTTCTATTCATGTGGTATAGAATAGGAACATTGTTCTTGTCTTCTATGTACCCACGTGCGTCCATAAAGGGAAATGCTTCAGGCGGGATAAAACCCATCTGGAGGGTTCTCTCAAAGTACTGATCGTTTGGGTATACCGATCCGAAGATTAAACTATTCTCTGTTATTTTTACTACTTGAATATAATATTTCCGAATTAAATTTAGTATGAAGCAATCAATTCTGCTTATTTGTGCCGAATTATATAATTTTGAATTTGATACATATTTTAAATAGTTTGATTCTGGGCTTCTGTACAATCCTGTGCAAGCCCTTAGGCATTTTCTTTCGAAAATTCTAAGGCGTTCCATTGCGGATGCACCTTGGTTAAACCAAATGCTGCATCCGTATGTGATAATGAGTTTCCTGGTTTTCTTCGAAATCAATAGATTTTGTATTATTTAGTTTAATGTCAGTTATTAATCCGTTATGGTCGCTATCAAAGTGTACAATTGGTACTTGTTTGTCGTTGACTCTATTTGTAATTGTTATTCTTTGGTCTGCAAAAATTAAGTCTAGGTAAGACAAAGATTTAGGAAAAGATGGAATTTCCGAGTGATATAATTTAAGATTATATCTAAACTCGTTGTCATTGATCCAGTTATTTAATTTTGTCCCCTTGTAGTTGTCGATGGAATTACTCCAACATGTGTGTTTGGCGTTAAGGTCACCGGCCATATAATAGAGGTTATCATTACTCCCTAATTTTAATGTGCCGAAAAGTTTGTCTATTTCTTTAATAAAAACATGCTCATTTTTATGAGTAATGTATATTGAGATGAGAAATAAATTTGTATTGTCTTTAAGACTAATTTTGATAATTGTGTATTCTAAACAGGTGTCGAACATTAATTTTGGATTTAGAATTTGCTTGAATTTAATATTTTTTTTGATCAAGATAGCTGTACCCCCTCCTCTAGCGCGTGCGCGTCTATCGGTCCTGATACAGTCATAATTTTCGAATTCAAATTTGTCGTTATTATTTAATTTAGTTTCAGTCACCAAAATAGCATCGGGTACATACCTTTTTGAAGCTCGCAAGATGTCTGCCTGCTTATTTTTTGAGGCAAGAGAGTTTATGTTTATCGAAATTATTTTGAAGCCTGTATTGAAGATGATAAGCTGGCAAACATCTTAACGAAATTTTCGTTTTGTAGTTTGACGGCTACAAGAATGTGTTGGATTTGTTCTTCTAGGCGTTTGATTCTCTCTTCTTGGTTGCTTGGCGGGTTTGCACGTGGTGGGTGGGCGATCGGTGTCTCTGGTTGCCGCTCGGCCGCTGCCAGGGGTTTGCCTCCCCATCCCGTCGGACGGACACGTTCGACTCTATTTTTTCTTTTTTGATCACTTTCTTGCTTCTTGTCTTCAATTTTCTTCTTTATTTCGATGGCCTTCGGGCATCCATGCCAGGATGCTGGGTGTCCTTGCTGTCCGCAGGAGACGCAGCTCAGGTCTTCCTTGTTGGTGTCGGGTTTGATTGGACATTGCCCGCGAGCGTGCGGGTTGTCCAGGCACTTCACGCACCCCTAGTTTAAAAAACAATTCGAGGCAATGTGACCTAAGCGTTGGTAGTTTCTGCACTGGGTCAGGGTCTTCTTGTTGATCTTCTCCCAATGTATTTTTTGGTAGAAGACTGTGTCGATTTTTAATAGGTCTTTGATTTTGTTTTCAGGGCTTATTTGAGTTAGGAAAATTGGCAATTCCCTTTGCTCTTTGTTGGATTTAGTTGTGGAGAATCTTTCCACTTTTAAAATTTTTATGTTTTGCACAGAATTTAATTCCTCTTGTACCTTTTCTAATTTGGTTCCGTCCGCCATGCCTTTAAGTAGGTATGTGTGCGGTTTTTCCGCTTTCGGTGTGTAGGTGTGGAATGTGTAGTTTCGCTGTTTTAATAATTCCACCGTTTTTTTGTATGTCTCCAAACTTTCGATTTGGAGGCTAATTTTGTAATTGTTTATTTTTTTTAATACGAATTTATTTGTTGTTTGGTTTTTTCTTGTTGGGTGTCCGTTGGTCGCGTGGTTGTCGTAGTGGATGGCGTGGTTTTTTGTCGGGTGGTTGAATGAAGAGGTAATTGTTCATTTCTCTTCCTCTTAGGCTGTCCGAGAGGTGGGTTATCTAGCTGTCTCTTGCCTTGGTGTTCCGTATGAGGTTCTTCTTGTGCCATTTGTTCGTTCCATGATGTCGAGTTTTTGTTTTTTTCAAGGCTGTTTTTGCCTTGCATCATTTGTTTCTGAGCGATTTCCGTTTCTTCATTTTCTTGTAAAATTTTTTTTTGAAATTTATCAGCGACCAGTTCTCGCAGTTTTTGGTTTTCTTCCGTCAGGCGTTCTATGGTCAGTTTCAGCTGTTCAAACTCCTTTGGATCTATTACGGGGGTCACTTGGTTCGCCATACTCACAGAAATAATCCTGACGAAGTATGATCTTACATTTTGGCAAAAATAGGATGTTTCTAGCGAAGTTTTCATTTTGTTGCTTGACGGCTTCAAAAATGCACTGTATTTGGTCTTCTAGGTGTTTGAGCCTTGCCTCCTGACCATTGGGAGGGGCTGCACGTGATGTGTGGGCGTCCGTCTTCTCCGGTTGTCGGACAGCCACTGCCGGGGGCCTGGCTCCCCATGCCGTCGGACGGATACTTTCAAGTTTATTTTTTCTTTTGTTTTCATTTTCTTTTTTTTTTTCTTCAATTTTCCTCTTTATTTCCAGAGCCTTCGGGCATCCATGCCAGGATGCTGGATGTCCCTTTTGTCCGCAGGAGACGCAGCTCAGCTCCTCCTTCTTGGCGTCGGATCCGACTGGACACTCCCCGCGGGCGTGGGGGCTACCCGAACACTTCACGCACCGGTAGGTCATTGAACAGTTGCTGGAAACGTGTCCAAAGCGCTGGCAGTTTCTACACTGCGTTAGGTCCTTTTTTATTATTTTTTCCCATTTAACCTTTTGGTAGTGTATCGAAGTTACTTTCTGTAACTCCGATACGCTGCTTTCAGGGCTAATTTGTATCAGAAAAATGGGCAATTCTGTGGCGTTTTGGATTGATTTCCTTGTTTGGAATCTTTCTATTTTGGTAAATTTTAGATTTTCAGACGTTTTTATCTTTAGATCCTCTTTAACTTCTTCGACCGTGGTGTTGGTCGACAAGACTTTGAGAACGAAAGTATGCGGCTTTTCACTTTTTGGTGTAAAAGTATGAAACGCATACTGTCGTTCTTTTAAGGGGGTTAGCATTTTTTGCTAACGTGCCCAAAGCGTTGGCAGTTTCTACACTGCGTTAGGTCTTTTTTGATGAATCTTTCCCATTTTACCCTTTGGTAGTATATCGAAGTTATTTTGAATAACTCCGATACGCTGCTTTCCGGACTTATTTGAACCAGAAAGATGGGCAATTCTGTGCCATTTTTATTTGAAGCCCTCGTTTTAAATCTTTCGATTTTTGTGAATTTTAAATTTTCTAATTGTTTAATGGTTAAATCTTCTTTAACCTCGTCGACAGTGGTGTTGGTCGATAGGCCTTTAAGAACGAAAGTATGCGGTTTTTCGTTCTTTGGTGTGTAGGAATAAGCGCGAGCTTCTATCTCTGCATTCATTTGTTGTCTCCTCTGAGGTGATCTGGACAATGCTTAATTCTAGGATATAGGTGTGGAAATTATAGTCAGAATTTATAACAAGCGATTTTAAGTTTAATTTTAATATTTTGAAGGTAACAAAAAATAAAGAAACAGTTAATTATAATCTATGCAACAATTGGTAATATAAGGAAAAACAGTGTAGTTCATTATAAAAATTTTACTTACAATTTTCTGCAATCTGGTTAATTTCTCCAACTTATATTTTTATATATAACTTAAAACTTATAGGCCTTTTTCTAACTTAATTTTAACACTTAATTAATACCCCAAACTTTTATTACATCAATCTTTTTCACAACACTGAATATATATATTTATATCTTAACAGATAACACTCGCAATTGCTTCGAATCTCTTTCCAGGCTAGCTCATCATCAACTGCCTAAACAATCTCTAGCGAGATTAATTTTCACTCCCAAAATCGACTTGTCGATCCTTGTCCCAACTCCAAACTGATTCGTCCTCTCCCGCTACGTTTCCCCCATCAGCCCTCACACCGACAGGCACACACACATAGGCAGCGCCAACACGTGTATCTTCTCTCTCTGTCCCTCCTTCGCAAAAACTGTCCCTTCGACAAGCGAGCTGGAAAACGTACATTCCAGGCTCTGGATGAAAAGGATTTTTACCGTTCATCCCTCTGACGTACGTTGACAAACGGGACATGTATTACGCTAACCAAAAACATAGAGCCAGACTGAAATTTTCTAATGTTAAGGGAAAGAATCTGGAATCTATAATTGTTCGAGTGTTTATCATTCCCGAACTATTGCACCACCCTCTCCTTTAAAAAAGTCGACTTATCGTAAGAGAAGTCACTTTTCTACGACCCGTTACGTTCCTGTTCTCCACTACGAGTGGCTGGTTCCTCTTCGTCCGGTTTGGGAATTCGTTCCCTCCCGCGGACAGGTTGTTCCCGGTTGAGTCTTCCTCTGCATGGTGACTCGATGCTTCATCTGCTTCGTGTAGATTCAACTGGATGATCAACAGTTGGGGGCTGGAAAACTTATCAAATAAGCGAAGATAGATGTTTATTTGGTGGGGGAGGAGGTGCTCTTTGGAGACTGTCCATCAAGGTAGGGTCGCAAACGAGGGGCATGTTAGAAATTTATATGCCTCCAAATGCTTAAGGTATGCTGCCGTTTGCTGACCGTCTCGTGCTGACGCTGCTCTCTCCCGGGATTGAAATACTCCAGACCCTCGGCGCAGAAACACACTTGGTAGTCGTTCTGAGCCTTCTGGGATGTGGATGCGTTCCCGTCCTTCTATCTCGTTGGATTTGGATTGGTTGCTACAGCTGCTGCTGTTCAGGTGACTTCCGCCCCCAAATGACGTCATGTTGATCACTCCAGAAAGGATAAGCTTATTAAAAACAATATTACATTGAGTGGCTTGTTTTACAACTGTGTGGTTTTCTACCTTAAAGACTTTAATTTTGTCAACATGGTTCAACAGTTGTGAGTTGACATGTGAGAATAGAGTAGCGTTAACAACATAAATAACATAGTCTTCCCGCCCACGTACTATCGTTTGAGAACGGAACAAAAGTATCAAGTAGATTGCGGGTCTCAGCATGTATAGTGTGATCGATTCGTGTGTAGCCGATTAGATTATAATTTGGTACGTGTTCTTCAGGTATTAAGGCTTCTGGAAGTGGAGACCAATTTACATCATTATTTATCTGTGCCTCTATGAGCCTTGCCGTCACGAGAGGACATGGATAGCATTCATACACATTGTGATTGTCTTCATCTAAAGGTCCATACGATCCTGAAGGAATTTGGTCTTCTTCATTGATCACTATGGGGCCTAAAGGAAATGCTGCTTCCGGGACATGTAAAGTTAGTTTATCTGTCGTTGACCGCATTGTATGCGTCATTCTCTTTAGATAGTCATGTAAAATTTTCGGGATCGCATACTCTGAGGGCAAGATGGAGGAGGGACGAGTCTGCATCTCCTCAACTTGTTCACCTCGGTCATAAACAGCATCAAGTAGTGCTGCATTGGTAATAATATTACAATAATGGAACAGAGCGCAACGCGGTAGACTGCGCGCTATACGCGTGTCATACGCCATTAAATCAGCATAAATACCTTCGTACAGGATAGGTAGCTGCGATAAATCAATGTTGTAATCATAAATAGACGTTAAGAAGCTAGAATTGGATACAGCTCCTATATCGTATTCGATCTCATCGCTGGATGGAGTCTCAGCGGCTGATCTTTTGATCAGTGGTTCTTTATTTTCGTTTTTCGCAGGGTCAGGCTTGTTCTTATAATTCTGAGAACGTTTAGTCTGCCGGGCCTGTGGGGTACGATCTTCCCAATCAGGGACGGTCCAGTCTGCTCCCTGTCTTCGGTCATGATAATTGAAGGCCCTCCGTTGTCTGGAATTGTAGTCATCAGGTGGTTGGAAGGAGGTTGGTGGTCTTTGGTTCATCTGCGACTGCGCAGGAATCTGGGAGCGTCCTCCCCTTCCGCGTCCGCGGGAATTCGGCTTCTGCCTAGTATAAGTTTCGGAACTAAAATCAGCCATTGCGATAAAGGTGGCTTTATTTAAAAACAACCGTTAAAAAAAAATATTTTTAGTTCCACAAAAATTACCGAAATTGAGACCCTTGAAAACCCTTCGGCATATGCTATGTATTTTATTTAATTATTTATTTATTCTTTCTTTTCCCGCTCGCTGTATCTTTAATATTTTTTTTCATAACAACAAAACACAAAAAATCCAAAACCAGCAAAAACAAAAAAAATTTCAAAAATAAAAAAATATTTGTGGGCTGTGCTAATTATTTTTAAAAAAACTATCTGTGGGCTATGCTAATTATTAAAAAAAGTTTTATTTCTGACACCATTGTAGGAATAAGCGCGAGCTTCTATCTCAGCATTCATTTGTTGTCTCCTCTGAGGTGATCTGGACAATGCTTAATTCTAGGATATAGGTGTGGAAATTATAGTCAGAATTTATAACAAGCGATTTTAAGTTTAATTTTAATATTTTGAAGGTAACAAAAAATAAAGAACAGTTAATTATAATCTATGCAACAATTGGTAATATAAGGAAAACAGTGTAGTTCATTATAAAAATTTTTACTTACAATTTTCTGCAATCTGGTTAATTTCTCCAACTTATATTTTTATATATAACTTAAAACTTATAGGCCTTTTTCTAACTTAATTTTAACACTTAATTAATACCCCAAACTTTTATTACATCAATCTTTTTCACAACACTGAATATATATATTTATATCTTAACAGATAACACTCGCAATTGCTTCGAATCTCTTTCCAGGCTAGCTCATCATCAACTGCCTAAACAATCTCTAGCGAGATTAATTTTCACTCCCAAAATCGACTTGTCGATCCTTGTCCCAACTCCAAACTGATTCGTCCTCTCCCGCTACGTTTCCCCCATCAGCCCTCACACCGACAGGCACACACACATAGGCAGCGCCAACACGTGTATCTTCTCTCTCTGTCCCTCCTTCGCAAAAACTGTCCCTTCGACAAGCGAGCTGGAAAACGTACATTCCAGGCTCTGGATGAAAAGGATTTTTACCGTTCATCCCTCTGACGTACGTTGACAAACGGGACATGTATTACGCCAACCAAAAACATAGAGCCAGACTGAAACCTTCCAATGTTAAGGGAAAGAATCTGGAATCTACAATTGTTCGAGCGTTTATCATTCCCGAACTATTACAGGTGTGAAAGTATGAAATGCATACTTTCGTTCTTTCAAAAGAGTAATCATTTTTTTATAGACCTCCAAATTTTCTATTTGGAGGGTACTATTGTATTTATTATTTTTTTTAATGATGAATTGTTTATATTTAAAATTCTCTGTGAGGTATCTAATTATATCTTTCTGGTTATTTGATTGGAAAATTATCGGTGGAGTTTTACCTTGTTTTTTCGGCATTGGTGTAACTGTGTCTAGTGGGGTAGTCCTTTTTTGTGCGGTGGTCGATTGAAGAGGTGTCTTGACTTCAAGGTTTTTCTTCCTCTTAGGTTGTCCGTGAGGCTGGTCATCAAGCGGTCGCTTGACTTGCTGTCCCGATTGAGGTCTTCCTTCTTCATCTTGTGCCATTTGTTCAGTCCATGATGTCGAGTTTTTGTTTTTTTCAAGGCTGTTTTTGCCTTGCATCATTTGTTTCTGAGCGATTTCCGTTTCTTCATTTTCTTGTAAAAATTTGTTCAGTCCAAGTTGTCAAGCGTTTGTCCTTTTCAAGGCCGGTCCCGCCTTGCATCATAATATGTTCTTTTTGGGCTTTCTCGGTTTGTTCATTCTCTTCATTGAAATCCCGTTGAAATTTTTCTGCGATAGTTTCTCGCAGTTTTTTGATTTCTTCTGTTAAGCGTTTTACGGTGAGCTTAAGCTCTTCAAACTCCTTTGGATCTATCACGGGGGTCACATGTAACGCCATACTTGAACAGAAATGATCCCGAAAAGTATGATCTTGTTGTTCCACCAATACACCGGTCTCCTTTTATTATGCGTATTTGTATGTAGCACCGATTGGCATGCAGTCTGCAATGCAGCCGAAACAGTATCCACAGTGCGGTGTCTGGCCGTATTTAATTCTTCTATTATTTTTTCCTTCAGTGCCTCCGCTTTGTCTGGCTTAAATCTCCATCTTTGTTCGGTAGATATTGAGCAGACAAGATGTCATCTACTTGATTTAAAAAAACATACATCTATATAAATCATGTTTCAACATATTTTCAAATTTTTCTTCCATTCTTTTCATTTCATTGATGACTAAATTATATTCCTCCATCATAAGATAAAGACGCATGGATGAATTTACTAGAAGACGGTGTGTGATTTCTTTTACTTTACCATACAGGGTATGGTCATGTATTGTTTTCGTGAATGAAAAAGTGGTTTTTTGCTTCTTTTTTTTTATATTCCCTGATTGAAAGTAAATTTTAATCTTCTAAGTTATGTTTGGTGTTGTACTTGGGAGTTTTTTGTTTTTGTTTTTTAACAAACCCAAGATTTTTTTTACACATTTATTTAGAACAGAGGTGGCCAACCCAAATAAATGATCTTGCTGGCCACTTTGGAAATGCATCATAACTCCGCGGGCCGCATATAAAATTATAAATTTATTTTATTTATTTATCCAGAAAAATACACAACATTCATTATGTCATGTCCTATAGAGTTGACAAGTCAACTGTACATAGGACCGGATTAAAATCTTATATCTATCTTATATTATATATCTTATATATCTATCTTATATATAACAATTATTTAATTTTACAAAGAATTACTATAGTTGAAATATGGTGTACATTGTTCAACATTAGTTCACATTAGATATTTACATACATATCACAGGGTGAAATCACAATGATCCAATCCATTTAACCAATTTTTTTCTCAATAATTTTTTGTCACACGACAGATTTTTTTGATCATTTGGGAGTTTGTTAAAATATTTAATTGCCACAAAATAGGCATTTTTTTGGGCAATTGACTTATTTATCTTTGGTAGGACAATTGATCTATGTCTAGTTCTGCCACTATGTTCATTATACATAATCTTACACACATCATAATAATAAACAACTGAGTTAACAATAAATGATTCATCAATAGCCAGGACAGGTTGTACCTTAATTTTTTTAATAAGTCTAGTCAGTATAGTGATAAGTGGTTTCATTGCATTATCATATGCTCCCCCCCCCCCCCCCACGCAATTATACCATAGTTAATTATACTCTCAAACAGAGCCTGATAAATCATCCTCATAGCCTTTGGATCCAATATTGCACATAACTTATGTAAAACAAAATTTATATATCTGGTTTTCTTGATAATTTGCTTTATGTGATGGTTCCATCTCATATGACAATCTATATAGATACCCAAATATTTACAATAGTCAACTCTTTTTATTTCTTTCCTATCAATATACAATTTAATATCAACAGGTATACTATCTTGATAACAGCCAAAAGTCATGAAAGTCGTTTTATCCGTATTAAGTGACAGTTGATTCACTTTCATCCATGTACCAAGCCTGCTCAGCCAACCTGTCATCACTGTAGCTACCTCTTCCCAAGTTTTTCCCGAACACAAGACAGCCGTGTCATCAGCATATGACACCAAAGAATTTTCAGGCAAAATATTAAAGATGTCATTAATATAGACAATGAAAAGTAGGGGGCCAAGAGTAGTACCCTAAGGAACTCCAGTTTTATTACATGAGCCCTACTATAGCAATTATTAGATTTAACTGTTTGACTTCTATTTGTCAAATAACTCTTTAGTAGGTCATTTGTTACATCTCTTATACCATATGAATCAAGTTTAGACAATAGTATTTCATGGTTCACCGTATCGAATGCTTTCGCAAGATCTAAGAAAGCAATTGCAGTTGGACTATCAACATCAAAATTGGAATATATAAAGTTTGTCACAAAAGCCAGTGCATCATTAGTACCACTACCCTTCACGAATCCAAATTGGGAATCAGAGAGAACATTACACATACTTAAAAAATTAGTAAGTTTATTATAAACAATTTTTTCAAATACCTTAGCTATGTTTGAGATAAGAGATATCGGTCTATAATTAGTAGGTACATGTTTATCACCATTTTTGTATACAGGAATGACTTCAGCTGCTTTTAAGGCCTTGGGCCAATTTCCTTCAGATATGCACAGATTAAATATGTGTTCCAGTGGTCCACTTATATCTCTAACTAAGCATTTTAATACTTTACTATTTATACCATCCACCCCACCTGCTCTTACTTTTAACGCCAATATAATTTTTTCAATATCATACTTAGTTATTGGACTAAGGAAAATTGTTTTATCATTAATTTTAACTATGTTGGATACATTTACATCTGGTTGATTTATTTTAGCAGCAAGATTAGTACCAATATTACCAAAAAAGGATGCAAAATTATTTGCAATTTCTACATTATTATAAATTTTTTTATCTCTATCAATTAAGTATTCAATATCATTATTTAGTTTATTATTTTTTCCCAGTTTATTATTCACATATAGCCATAGTTTTCTACAATTATTTTGGTAATCTCTAACCAAGTTATTCTCAAATAATCTCTTAGCTAGTCTTATGAGCTTATTCAATATATTACAATATTTTTTATACTCATCTCTCAGGGTGTTGTTACTTTTATTCAGTTGCCATGTTTTATACAGCAATTCCTTTGTATTACATGACTTGATCAAACCAGATGTAATCCAACCCTTCCTCGGTTTATTTTTACTTTTATCCTTTTTTATAGATTTTGCTTTATCAGTCAGAATTTGAATTTTCTTTATCAATGCCTCAATCGCATCATCAGACCCACCTATTTCCACCAATGTCTGCCAATCAGTCTGAGCACTGTAACTCTTCAATTTGTTGTAATTAATGGTCCAATGATTTTTTTCCGATTTATATATCTTTGACAAGCTAACGGACAAAAAAATTGGATAATGATCCGTGAAGACCCACTATAGACATTTTTTTGGAGTGAAAAATTGAAACATTATTATTATTGGATTTACTATTATTCTTGCATTGTAAATATAGATAATATAATAATAATAATGATACTAAACGCACATTGTAAAGAAATATACAGGGGGTGAGTCACGGGAAACGGGTGTTTTTCAGGAAAGCGTAACTCTGCAGATTTTTCAAAACAAAATATTTTTTTTTCACCGAAACTAGCACTAAACTATGCCATTATTGAATGCTTATGAGCTAAAAATTATGTCTGACAAATGATGGCCATTTTCACGAACACAAATTCGAAGGCGCTTTCTATAAGAATGAGCTTCATCGCTCATTATGATGGTCAAATCCTCATTTTCTTCAAACATGTCAAACATTGTTTGGCAATAAGTGAGACGTTGTTGGTAATCTCGCTCATTCAACTGTTGGACTATCGTAATTTTTACTGATGAAGCCCTAGGTCTTTGTGTAAGATTCGCTGCAAAGTGCTTTGAAGTAACTTTGGCAAGAGTGGACGCAAACTTTCGAGATGGCCTTTGAATTTGTGTCGGTGAAAATGGCATAGTTTAGTGATTGTTCCTATGAAAAAAAAATATTTTATTTTCAAAAACCGCAGAGTTGTGCTTTCCTGAAAAACATCCGTTTTCCGTGACTCACCCCTTGTATAAATCTATTTGAAAAAATTTTCTTATCGAGAATTGTTGATTTTCTAAGAGTAAATCAAAGAGGGTGTCATCTGTTTGATGTAAATAAACATACATCTATATAAGTCATGTTTGAACATATTATCAAATTTTTCTTCCATTTTTGATTTGAATAGATTATATTCCTCCATTATAAGATAAAAACGCATGGATGAATTTACTAGAAGACAGTGTGTGAATTTTTTTTTTTTTTATTCCGAGATTGAAAGTAAATTTTAATCTTCAAAGTTATGTTGGGTGTTGTACTTGGGAGTTTGTTTTTTGTTTTTTTAACAAACCCAAGATTTGTTTGTTTTTGGAGATATTCTGGAGCCGGCTCGATGAATAGTCGAAGTCAAACCTGTGGATAAGCGAGAGTTCAAGGGACCGCAATCTCTAAGAACGCTTATGGAGGTTTTTCTCTAACCCGAGTTTCTAGCTTATAGAGGTATAGGGGTGGTCTTTATCACTCACAGAGGTCTATAAAAATACATTAAATATGTACTGATAAACATGTATGTACATTATTATAATTTAATTAGTTTATTATTATATGAGGCGACTCTGGGGTCAGAGTGTCGGCCCTTGAAGTATGCTGGTTCGAGACTGAGTCTCGGCAGATATTTTCATTCGCCTCCTCTTGGAAAGCAATGGCAAACTACTAAGAGTATAATTGCCTAGTCAACCTCTCCATATTAGCCGTTCGGAACTGATGTTAAAAAGTACGTCCCGTATATCTGTGTAAAACAGCTAAACACACTCAGCACTGATATACCATATGTGGAGAGGTGCCGAAACGTCAGGGAGACCTGATATGGCACTTGAAGAAGAAAAAAGAATTAAATAACAATTTTTGAGTTCATCGATTAAATTGCCAAATTCTAATATATAATAATATTTGTGGGATTTAAAACTCGATTTTTAATCAATTAAATTGCCCAACTTTTAATTTATACCTATAATAATATTTGTAATGATTTTTTTGTGGGATTTAAAATTAAAAAACTAATTATTTATTAAAAGAAAATTGAATAAAAATGTAAATATACATTTTTATAGAGACAACCACCTGTGAATAATTATTTCAATTAACAAAAAACCCATCAAAAACAACTTAGCCAGCCGAAGATGAGACCGTGACAGAGCGAATTGTCAACTCAAAAACCCCCTAACCCGTGAATTTCATCCAAATCGTTAGAGCCGTTTTCGAGAAACCAATTCTATATATAGGAGAATTTCGTTTAATATAATAAGTTACTTATAATGTTTCACCTAGAACCGACACCTAAATCCTTAAAAATTAATATAATAAGATTGTTTAATATAATAAGAATTATTTATTTGTTAACTCATATTTAATTGTAAATTGTTCAATTATTATTATATACCTACAATAGCTGTTCTCTATTTGTAACCAAATCCAGAAAATTTTAATATGTAAGTATTGTGTGATTTAATTTCCAACAATTTGATCAAATAAATATATCAAAATATTTAATATTTAAATACCTATATGTAACTTGTTTGTTTATTTATTCCCTTATCCAACCAAGTGTCTAAATCCGGGTTATCCTACCCGTAGGTAGCACGATTATAAAATCATAAACTTTCTTAAAACATTGAGATTTGTAGGTAAGTGGGTACCTATAATGGAAAATGAATCTGATAAAAAATATAGGTATTGACATGTGGACCATATCAGGTCTCCCTGACGATTTTTTTTAATTCCCCCCCCCCCGGTATTTAGGAACTTATAATATAATTTTATTATAAATTGTGGTGTTTTTTGAGGCTCTTGAAAACCTTGAAAACAGATGTAACGTCTCAGTTAGGAAAAAGGAATTAAAATTTCTTTATAATTCTAACAAATTTATTTTCATGAAAAACTTATGAGACGTTTCGGTGGATATTCTCACACCATCATCAGTCTGCAAGGGAAACATAATCTTAATTACAGTAAATTACTGACTACATGTCATTCTCAAGATAAAGAAGAGAAAGAACTCACCCAAGCTTTTCATAATATAGTACATAATATGAAAAGCTTGGGTGAGTTCTTTCTTCTTTTTATCTTGAGAATGACATGTAATTAGTAATTTACTGTAATTAAGATTATGTTTCCCTTGCAGACTGATGATGGTGTGAGAATATCCGCCGAAACGTCTCATAAGTTTTTCATGAAAATAAATTTGTTAGAATATAAAGAAATTTTATTTCCTTTTTCCTAACGAAGACATTACATCTGTTTTCAAGGTTTTCAAGAGCCTCAAAAATCACCACAATTTATAATAAAATTATATTATAAGTTCTATAAACACCGGGGGGGGGGGGAATTAAAAAAATCGTCAGGGAGACCTGATATGGCACTTGAAGAAGATAAAAGAATTAAATAACAATTTTTGAGTTCATCGATTAAATTGCCAAATTCTAATATATAATAATATTTGTGGGATTTTAAACTCGATGTTTAATCAATTAAAATGCTTAACTTTTAATATTAAATAATAATTATAATGATCTTATTGTGGGATTTAAAATTAAAACCAAATTTATTTTGCAACTGGGGTTGGGGAGGGTATGTGGTTGGAGGGTAAAATTAGTTTGGTAGGGGGACGTTTAAAAGGGAATATTACTGAGTGTGAGAATACTAACCTTTATAGACGTGGAGGTGGTGAGGTGTAACTCGAAGTGTATCTCGTTGTACTAGTTTGATAAACTACTGAATTTATTCTTATGTTTCAAAATTCACGTTACTGAAGTTAATCTGATGCAATGATTACAAAAAAATAAAAAAAAATAATTTTAAATAGGCAAAAATAAAATAAATACTTAAATGAATTCTAGCTGCAAAGGAGAATGGGGAAATTTTCTTAACAGTGAAAGATAATCAAAAATTTAATTATAATATATGATTTATTAAGGTCCTTGGTGAAATTAACGATCTGAAAAGAATTAAATAATTTGATGGCTTTAAAGAGTGAACGGT
>JALMQS010000187.1:4465442-4479288 GCA_024734495.1 Forficula auricularia | reverse complement strand
CTGAATTATCAAATAATAGTGATCAAATATTTAATTATTGAATAAATAATTTAATAATAATTAATAATTTAGTAATTTTCCGACTATATTCTGTGACATTCCAGAGTGAATCGCAAGTCTTCTGGATGAATTCCAGTTCCAATTTCCTTATTTTTTTAAACAGATTTACAACACGATAAAATGAAGATTGGGAGGGTGTATTCTTGTCAGGAAAACGCTCGGCATTCATTTCAATGGCAGCCCCATAACTCTTCTTCCACATTGACCGTATAAATTAAGACCATTTCAATTCTGTCTTCAACAAATTTTTTTTCATTTTTATTATGGTAATACAATATAACTATCTACTCTGGATTGACACGAGAAAGCAACTTTTTTAAACTCAAGAATTTTAAATAATTCTATTAAGTAGAAAATAATCTATTAAATCTGTGTATAATGAAGTTTTAAGATCATTAGAAACCCTTATTTTCATTGTTGTGACTTTTCAATTTAATAAATATTTATTTAATAATTAATTATTTGATCATTATTATTTGATAATTAAGTTGAATAATTGTTAAAAATAATTATTATTTGAATTTTTTTATATCTAATTAATTTAATATATTTTTTATTTGATGTCGTGTAAAAAAATAGTTCTAATGAAAGTTGTTCAGTTTTTTTTTGGAAATTTAGGCAATGTAAAGTAAAATATAGGTTTCTATTTAAAAAACAGAAGTTGATCTCGGAATACCCTTGAAAGCTTGTTCTAGGTCGACAAACAATAGCGTAGTTTAGTTTCCCCCTCGATATAAACAAACTTTTATTTGAAATTTTTTTCCATATAATGCACCGTTTTTGAGTTATAAGACTGTCTCAAGATAAAAAAACTCACCCGGTATATAGAGTTTAGTTTACAATACAATTGAATTTTCGTTTTTGTTCATATTTAGGATTAATTCAATAAATTCTTTATATAAACATATGTCGAAGCTGTGTTTAAGTACTATTTCACAAAACATTTCAATTATTAATTCAATATCTGAATCCAATAACTTGATTCTATATAAATTTTGAAAGAGTTTCTTATCCTTATTGTTACGATCCTGTATCTTGATTTTCGTAACCCAGTGTCGAACCATTTGCGAGACTCTGCTGTATTGTTGGTATTGTAGATTTATTTGAATCTAGCGCCATGTTATCTTACTGCGCTATCTGTTGGCATGGTGTTGCAAAACAGTCCTTTTAAGGATTTTTCAAAATATTTAACTTATGTGTAACTACTTCGATCTATTATGAACAAAAACTCATTTGATTATTTGAATCTAGCGCCATGTTATCTTACTGCGCATATCTGTTGCGCATGGTGTTGCAAAACAGTCCTTTTAAGGATTTTTAAAAATATTTAACTTATGTGTAACATTGATCTATTATGAACAAAAACTCATTTGATTATTTGAATCTAGCGCCATGTTATCTTACTGCGCTATCTGTTGGCATGGTGTTGCAAAACAGTCCTTTTAAGGATTTTTAAAAATATTTAACTTATGTGTAACTACTTCGATCTATTATGAACAAAAACTCATTTGATTATTTGAATCTAGCGCCATGTTATCTTACTGCGCTATCTGTTGGCATGGTGTTGCAAAACAGTCTTTTTAAGGATTTTTAAAAATATTTAACTTATGTGTAACTACTTCGATCTATTATGAACAAAAACTCATTTGATTATTTGAATCTAGCGCCATGTTATCTTACTGCGCTATCTGTTGGCATGGTGTTGCAAAACAGTCCTTTTAAGGATTTTTCAAAATATTTAACTTATGTGTAACTACTTAGATCTATTATGAACAAAAACTCATAGTCTCGTTTGTTTTTCGTCCATATTTCATTTTTCTTATCATCTTCCACTTCTCTAGATATTTCACCTGGATCTAAGATTAGTTTTTACTTCGACCCTCAATTTTATTTGATGAATCTTTTATATGCGCAGGGGTCGGTATCTCTATCACATCGATTCACTTGAATGAGAATTATTTCGTAGCCGACCATCCGTTTGTCTACGCCCTTGTCAATTGCCAAGTGGGCCCTTTGTTTCTCGGCCGGGTCTCACAAGACGAACAAAACTGAAACAGGTACTTAATTACTAGTCCAGGCAAATTACGTGAAAAAATGGCATAAACTTGAAATAATTCCCGGTAAAGATGTAATAGCTGGAATACCTTTATTGGTGCTCCAATATTACTATCCTGGGTTTTCCCCCAAATCTGTGTTGTGGAAATCTTTCTACGCGCCTCAAAATGAGAAAATTTCGAAGTTTTTTCAGTTTTTCTTGAATAACTCTAAAGCGGATTATCAAATCAAAAAGATATCCATTGGATAAATTAAAGTTCTTTAAATTACACAAAAAATGATAACAATTTCATTTATTTAGGTTCAGTAGAACCGGTACTAGAGCTTGTCAAATAACAACCCCCGGGAATATCCCTAAAACTCGTCCTTTTTTGATTTTTTCCCATTTTGACCTTGAAGGAGCACGTTTTCGACAAAGACAATTCTACACATTTTTAAACTAGATTAAATTTGCTACAATTTAAATGAAGTTTTATTTTAATTGGATAATGGTAATATGAGGTTGAAGTTTTGAAAAAAAAAATGCAATTTTTTGCAAAAAATTGCAGTTTTTCCTTCATAAAATGAAAACCAATCATCCTAGAAATTTGATTCCTATTTCATTGTCTAGGAAATTTTGTTGGCTTGAACGTTTATTTGGACCACTTTTTTGATAAAACTCTTCGATTTATAGATATCCAGCACTTTCCATGACGCTTTTGGGGATTCAAAAAACACTCCGAAATTCTCTCGTTTTGAGGCGCGTAGAAGGATTTCCACAACACAGATTTGGGGGAGGACTTATGGTAGTAATATTGGAGTGCCAATGAAGGTATTCCAGTAATTCCGGGAATTATTTCCTGTAAAAATCGTAATTTGTCTGGACTATACCTGACGAGCAGGAAAGGGATTTTTGTTGTTTTTTTTTTGTTTCACTTTTTTTTGTCTGTTTTTGTTTGTTCAACAGAATATGCACTCTAATTTTAGAATTATTTTATCTTGAAATGTTGTAATTCAAATAAACTATGGAGGAAAACGAGCAAAACAGGAACTTTACTGATGATGAACAAGAAAGGATTTTTGTTGTTTTGTTTTATTGTGTTTTTGTTTTTGCTTCATTTTTGTTTTTGTTTTTAATTAAAATAAGCTTTTTGGTTTATGCAATATTTTATAAACAGTAAGATTTTTCGTTAATGAATACATAATAATTTTTCTATATTTTAAATTGAATTTTTATCTATCACTTATAGTAATTGATGAAATAATTAATTGTTATCGCCCAATAAATATGTATGTTTGCAAAATTTATTTGGTAACATGATTTCAAACATGGCCGCCGTGACGTCACACTAATGAAGTGTATAATATAGGTTAGGTTTTCTAGAAAATGGCTGCCGGTGATGTCTTAAGGTGGCCATCTTGAAAAATTAAAAAAAACACACCTAATCTAAAAGAGAATTAAGATCCTCGAAAAATAAATTAATTAATTAAATAAAACTCTGTGGATGGGTAAATCTACTATCCTAGATCCTAAGCAAAATTTCAGGTCGTTTTACCATATATTAACATGAATATGAATTCATAAACTTTTCCAGGGCAACAAATTTTTCAAAATTTGCTTACTCAATAGATAGCTACAAATTGGTAAACGTTGATAATATTAGTGACTTGGGTGTGATCTTCGATACTAAATTGACATTCGTCCCACATATAAATAACATTGTTAGTAAAGCTCGTAAATACCTTGGGTTTCATCATGCGGATAACCTCATCCTTTCGAAACATAGATGCCTTCAAATTCTTGGGTCCCAAGTGACTTGGGTGTGATCTTCGACACTAAATTGACATTCGTCCCACATATAAATAACATTGTTAGTAAAGCTCGTAAAACCTTGGGTTTCATCACGCGGATAACCTCATCCTTTCGAAACATAGACGCCCTCAAATTCTTGGGTCTCAAGTGACTTGGGTATGATCTTCGATACTAAATTGACATTCGACACACATATAAATAACATTGTTAGTAAAGCTCGTAAAACCTTGGGTTTCATCACGCGGATAACCTCATCCTTTCGAAACATAGATGCACTCAAATTCTTGTTTGTTGCTCTCGTGAGAAGTAAACTTGAATACTGCAGTGTAATATGGAACCCATACTATGGGGTACATAAGGCATCCTTGGAAAGGGTCTAGCATAAATTTTTGAGGATGGTTAATTATAAACTAGGCATAAATATAGATAACTTGAATTATGACTATCTAATTTTACACCTGAAACTCAACAAACTAGGACAACGACGTGATTACCATGTCATTTCCTTCCTGCTTAAACTTATTTCTGGGAAAATCGTATGTCCAAAAATTCTATCTAGGCTAAATTTTAGAATCCCATCACATAGCACGAGATCCCAAGATATCTTTGTAGTTACACATCACTCGACCAACTTCGGTAAAACCAGCGTCATTGACAGAATTCAAAAACTAACAAATAAACACTCGACCAATCTTTCCACCACAACTCACCAACTTAAAAAAATCATCTTAGAACCATCAGCCACATTCTAAAAACCACTTCAGTGTAATAAGTATGTTTTTATACCCACCTGTTATTGTATTATATCTATATTGTTTTAATATTGTATACTGTATATGTTTCTTTTTCTGTATTGGACATCTTGTCCGTAAAACTAGCTAAACCAGCTAAATAAATAAATATGAAACTCCAAAGTTTCGCGATTTTACATGGGCACAGTATAGGGCAAACAAAAAAATGAACGTATCGCAAATCTCCAAAACTCATAAGAGATATCTACAAAAAACTAGTCATATGTACTTAGAAATATGACAAATGATTTGAGGGCTTAAAAAATGAATTTTACCTTATATTACCAGAGATATTAATAAATAAATACTGATTAATCAATAGAGAATGGTAGCCCTGTAGTGGCCTATGTCATCAGGCCTGAAAATCAAAGTGGACATATTACAAGGACAGATAACTCGCATGTTGTTATCAATTCATTT
Source organism: Forficula auricularia (assembly GCA_024734495.1). Lineage (NCBI taxonomy): Eukaryota > Metazoa > Arthropoda > Insecta > Dermaptera > Forficulidae > Forficula > Forficula auricularia. The sequence continues at coordinate 4,474,170 of JALMQS010000187.1, read as the reverse complement.
TATTGTCAGATTAGTGATTGTGTAGGGCAATCAGAATAAAATCTAACGGGAAGTACATGGTCATGACTTCTCTCATTATCAGGAAGTTGTCGGGGAATCCGAGAGATGGCGTGAATCACAAAAGATGGCCACCTTAACTCTGATTGAGAATCACTAGTTTATTTTTTTATGTTTGTGTTTTTTGTGAGGTTAACAGGAACTTTCAAAATGGGAGACTTTCTTGTGTTTCAACAATACGTGTGGTTTATAGGGATGGGGGCCTCTTTGGCTATCTGTTGATTAATTTCAAGTTTACCCGAAACTAATCGAAGACCGTTTGACCTTGCAGAGAGGGAATCTGAACTGGTTTCAGAGTTTAACGTCGAGTACAGAAAGGGGGGGGGTTTGTTTTGATTTTTTAAGCCGAATATTCTAGTATTCTGTTCATACAGATTGATTAACGGCTATACGCCTAATTCTAAACTTAATAGAGCCATTTGTAGCACCAACAACCCCCAAACTATGACGTTGTTTCCTAACAAGGTTAACATTAAATGACCTGCAACCATGGTCGCTATCAACCGAACCGGCAAGATCCCTGGCTATTTATTGAGTTTGGCAGGACATATATTGTATTGTAAGAGTGTTTGTTTGGTAATTTACACCACTCGTGTCAGAATAATAAACCATTCTCACTCTTTCACATTCCCTTCATTTATTCATTGCTTGTTGTTCTTTTTTCATTTTCTCTCTTTATTCTTTATTTCTAACCTCTGTTTTCCCTTGTTCAGCTGTTATTCTCTTTGCTACATCACTCCAAGTTCATCAACGTTATTATTATTTCCACGCCAATCACCCATTCATTTACGGACTCACAAACTCCAAGGGAACTTTATTATTTGTTGGTCGATATTATAAAACAGCTTAAACAAATTTGATAAACATAAAACAGGTATTTTGTTTTTGTTGATATTATTAACGCTTTTTGCTTAGGATTTTTTGTTCTATGTGGTTTGCGAGTTTTTTTTCTTAATGTTCTGTGATTAGAAAGAGTTTTACCCATGATATGCTAAAGGTTATTACATTTGCTTTTCCTATGATTGTTTTTGTGGTTTAAGGAGGCTCAGGGCTGTATATCAATTCAATACAATAATTTTCATATTTTACTGTCGAAACATGAAGGTACTATTATTATCCAAATTTTAATTTGATCGTGTATGTAGTTATGTATACTACCCATTTCTCTGAGCCGCTATCGTCGCGACGGATGTTTTCATAATACGTTTGAACAAAAAAGCCCCCGATATACTAAAAATGTTAGAGCCTATTCAAACTTCTTTCCGTCTTCCCCGTGACCTTATAATCCTACCCAGCCCATAAAATCTTCTTTTCTTCTTCTTTTCACGGTGGAAGTAACAATCCAGGCCGTTAGGGGCTGCACCTTCTTGGTATAACAACTCGCACCAATATTATAAAAATAAAAACTAACTTTTCTCTCTACACCATACCATCTCAAAATAAGGGAGATCTTTATCACCCGCCTTATATACTAGTAAAAGCAAGAAACAATGAAATTATCGGGGTTATGAGAAAAAATCATTTGAATTGGAGTTTCTTTGGATTGTTTATCTTTAAATGGTGTTTCAAATATGGCCGCCTTAACGTCACACTAATGAAGTGTAAAATATAGGTTAGGTTTTCCAGAAAATGGCTGCCGTTACGTCACACTAATGGAATGTTTGATATAGGTTAGATTTTCGAGGAAATAGCTGCCGCCGATGTCTTAACTTTGATTTGAGAATCTCTAGTTAATTTTTTTTATGTTTTCTATTTATCTATTAAGTTTGACCGGAAATATATTGAATTGTAATGGAAATTTGCGGCACTCGTGTCAGAATAATAAACTATTTTGTATTTTCTCTCATTCTCTTCCTCTTCATTTATTCATTTCTACTTTCGCTTTCTCTCTCTCTCTCTCTTATCTGTAACCTCTGTTTTCCCTTCTACAGCTGTTATTATCAATGTTATAACATCACTACAAGTTCCTCAACACTATTATTATTTCCACGCCAAGCATCCATTCATTTACGGACTCACAAACTCCAAGGGAACTTTATTATTTGTTGGTCGATATTATAAAACAGCTTAAAGAAATTTGATAAACATAAAACAGGTATTTTGTTTTTGTTGATATTATTAACGCTTGGGATTTTTTGTTCTATGTGGTTTTGCGTGTTTTTTTTTCTTAATGTTCTGTGATTAGAAAGAGTTTTACCCTTGATATGCTAAAGGTTATTGCATTTGCTTTTCCTATGATTGTTTTTGTGATTTAAGGAGGTTCAGGGCTGTTTATCAATCCAATACGATAATTTTCATATTTTACAGTCGAAACATGAAGGTACTATTATTATCCAAATTTTAATTTGATCGTGTATGTAGTTATGTATACTACCCATTTCTCTGAGTCGCTATCGTCGCGACGGATGTTTTCATAATAGGGTTGAACAGCAAAGCCCCCATGTACTAAAAATGTTAGAGCCTATTCAAACTTCTTTCCGTCTTCCCCGTGACCTTATAACCCGCATCCACAGATACCTTCAAATCCTACCCAACCCATAAAATCTTCTCTTCCTCTTCTTTTCACGATGGAGGGGACAAACCAGGCCGTTAGGGGCTGCACCTTCTTGGTGTAACAACTCGCACCAATATTATAAAAATAAAAACTAACTTTTTTCTCTACACCATATCATATTGAATTAAAGGCGACCCGTTTTATTATTAAAAGCAAGAAACAATGAAATAATTGGGGTTATGAGAAAAAATCATTTGATTTGGAGTTTCTTTGGATTGTTTTTAAATGGGGTTTCAAATATGGCCGCCTTGACGTCACACAAATGAAGTGTGAAATATAGGTTAGGTTTTCCAGAAAATGGCTGCCGTGACGTCACACTAATGGAATGTTTGATATAGGTTAGATTTTCCAGGAAATAGCTACCGCCGATGTCTTAACTTTGATTTGAGAATCTCTAGTTGATTTTTATTGTTTGTTATTTATCTATTAAGTTTGACCGGAAATTTATTGAATTGTAAGAGTGTTTGTTTGGAAATTTGCCTCACTCATGTCAGAATAATAAATTATTTTCTATTTTCTCTTTTTTTTCTCTTCCTCTTCCTTTATTCATTTCTTCTTTCGCTTTCTCTCTCTTATCTGTAACCTCTGTTTTCCCTTCTTCAGCTGTTATGTTCATTGCTGCAACATCACTCATAGTTCCTCAACGTTATTATTATTTCCACGCCAATCACCCATTCATTTACGGACTCATAAACTCCAAGGGAACTTTATTATTTGTTGGTCGATATTATAAAACAGCTTAAACAAATTTGATAAACTTAAAACAGGTATTTTGTTTTTGTTGATATTATTAACGCTTTTTGGTTTATTTTGCTTGGGTTTTTTTTCTTAATGTTCTGATTTGTAGTGATTGGAAAGAGTTTTACGCCTGATATGCTAAACGTTATTGCATTTGCTTTTTCTATGATTTTATTTGTGGTTTAAGGAGGTTCAGGGCTGTTTATCAATTCAATACGATAATTCTTCCCCGTGACCTTATAACCCGCATCCATAGATACCTTCGAATCCTACCCAACCCATAAAATCATCTCTTCCTCTTCTGCTTTTCACGATGGAGGGGACAAACTAGGCCGTTAGGGGCTGCACCTTCTTGGTGTAACAACTCCCACCAATATTATAAAAATTAAAACTAACCTTTCTTTCTACACCCACTACAGACGCATACCATCTCGAAATACGGAAGATCTTTACAACCTGCCTTATATAAAAGCAAGAACAATACAATTATCGCTGTTATTAGAAAATATCATGTCAATAGAGTTTCTTTGGATTGTGTATCTTTTAATGGAGTTTCAAATATGGCCGGCTTGACGTCACACTAATGGAGTGTGTAATATAGGTTAGATTTTCCAGAAAATGACTGCCGTGACGTCACACTGATGGAGTCTTTAATATAGGTTAGGTTTTTCAGAAAATGGCTGCCTCCGATGTCTTAACCTTGATTTGAGAATCTCTAGCTGATTTTTTGTTTGTTATTTATCTATTAAAACTATGCAGTCCGCATAAACTTAGTGGTAACTTTCAAATGGAGCCGGTGTTTGTTTGGTAATTTTCCGCACTCGTGTCAGAATAATAAACTATTTTGTATTTTCTCTTTTTCTCTTCCTCTTCATTAATTCATTTCTCTCTCTCTCTCTCTCTCTTTATTCTTTATCTGAAACTTCTGTTTTCACTTCTACAGCTGTTATTCTTATTTCTCCAACATCACTCATAGTTCCTCAACGTTATTATTATTTCCACGCCAATCACCCATTCATTTACGGACTCACAAGCTCCAAGGGAACTTTATTATTTGTTGGTCGATATTATAAAACAGCTTAAACATATTTGATAAACATAAAACAGGTATTTTGTTTTTGTTGATATTATTAACGCTTTTTGCTTGGGATTTTCTGTTCAATGTGGTTTGCGAGTTTTTTTTTCTTAATGTTCTGATTTGTAGTAATTAGAAAAAGTTTTACGCCTGATATGCTAAACGTTATTGCATTTGCTTTTTCTATGATTGTTTTTGTCGGTTAAGGAAGTTCAGGGCTGGTTATCAATTCAATACAATAATTTTTATATTTTACAATCGAAACATGAATGTACTGAATGTTTATTGTCCTAATTTGAATTTGATTGTGTATGTAATTATATATACTAACCATTTCTCTGAGTCGCTATCGCGAACGGATCGTTTCATAATAAGTTTGAACAGCAAAACCGGGATGTTTACCGGTCTAACATAAAAAACTACGTAGGTACTAAGAATGTTAGAGCCCACTCAAACTTCTTTCCGTCTTTCTCGTGACCTTATAACCCGCATCCACAGACACCTTCTTGTATTATCCACAGGTTGGGGATCGAAACCTAAGTCGAGAATACTTTGACTTCACAAGTTTTTTCCATGCTGAATTCAGGGTCCCACTGATACTTCTTCCAAAGCCTTATCAATGAGGTTTAAACAATTTAGGATAATATAGAAAAAGAAGGTGTTTATAGCTTGAAATGCAAAGATTGCGAAGCAATTTATGTAGGGAAGACCGAGAGAAATCTGAAAACTCGATTAAATGAACACATAAGAGATTTTAAAAATAAAAAGTGCGAAAATTCTTTTGCAGAACATTTAAATTCAAACAATCACTCCTTCCCAGAAGGTATTAGATTAATAAAAGGAGAAAAGAACCCAAAATTAATTAGCGCAATCGAATCTTTAGAAATTTTGAAATCATTCAATAGAAATTCAAAACTTTGCTTGAACAATCAAATAGAGCTGTCAAATAGTAATCTGCTGAAGATGTTTGCTAACAAAAGATAAAAGAAAAAAGAAAAACCCTTCTGTTGTCAACCTTTCTCGTTGTAAAATAAGGAGAAAGGGAAACATATTGTTATATTTGAATGTGAACCAGAGGAATGTCTTTATTAGTTCTAAGCTGACCACCAGTGATGAAAGAACACCAAGTTTTCAATATCCATATGATATTGAGTCCATGAAAAACATTTATAATTGAAGAAAGACTGATGATGAAGACCAAGTCTTCGAAACTATAGTCTCAAACAAATAAATAATATATATACAGATATATCATCTCGAGATATAAATGTGTGTATGTTTATTTGTATCAAGCAGAGGACAACCTCTTTGTTTCTCTTTGTGAATTTAGGATGTTGAAGTGATGCGTTCAAAATTCTCTGAGGGTCAGGCTTGTTTTTTCGGTCACTTTAAAACACCTTTGAAATAAGGCCTTCGTTTACAGCTTCGTAAAATTGGAAATAACTTGCTCGTTACTCGAGTTTTCTCTCTCCTTTATCTGTAATCTCTGTTCTCCCTTCTACAGCTGTATTTAGAGACGAATTTTTCGCTCATACTTTCCTCGTATCTCGAACTTCTCGTATATATAGGTGCTCGTATCTCTGTATTTTCTCTCTTTCTCTTCTTCTTTCGTTTTCTCTTTCCTTTATCTGTAACCTCTGTTCTCCCTTCTACAGCTGTACTTAGGGACGAATTTTTTGCTCATACTTTCCTCGTTTCTCGAACTTCTCGTATATAGATGTGCTCGTATCTCTGTATTTTCTCTTCCTCTTCTTCTTTCGTTTTCTCTCTCCTTTATCTGTAACCTCTGTTCTCCCTTCTACAGCTGTATTTAGAGACGAATTTTTCGTCCATACTTTCCTCGTACCTCGAACTTCTCGTATATAGATGTGCTCGTATCTCTGTATTTTCTCTCTTTCTCTTCCTCTTCTCTCGTTTTCTCTCTCCTTTATCTGTAACCTCTGTTCTCCCTTCTACAGCTGTATTTAGAGACGAATTTTTCGCTCATACTTTCCTCGTATCTCGAACTTCTCGTATATAGATGTGCTCGTATCTCTGTATTTTCTCTCTTTCTCTTCCTCTTCTTCTTTCGTTTTCTCTATCCTTTATCTGTAACCTCTGTTCTCCCTTCTACAGCTGTTGTCGTTGGCCTATCATTTTACCAAGAACCTCTACAATATTATTTCAATGCCAATCACCCATTCATTTACGGACTCACTAACTCCAAGGGAACATTATTATTTGCTGGTCGATATTATAAAAAAAATTAAACAAATTATGTATAATACATACAACAAGGTATTTTTTTGTTTTTGTTGATATTATTAACGCTTTTTGGTTTATTTTGCTTGGGATTTTGTGTGGTTTTTTTAATATTTTGATTTGTAGAGAATAGAAAAACAGCTTTATGGCTGTGAAATGTTTAACGTTTTGTATTTTTTTTTTGCCTTTTCTGTGATGGATTTTGCGGTTTAACCAATGGTTTTCTAATTTCGGATTATCTTATTCTTCATCTGTCTTTATTATTATATTAGTAGTATTATTTTTTCATTCTTTATGGAAAATAGGAAACAGGTGTTAATTAATTTAAAATTATTTATCATAAGGTGAAATTAATATAATCTAACAATCGATTTTATATTATCAAAAACCGATACGTCAATTGATGATAAATGTTAAAACAACAACTGGTTGTTAATAATACTATGTTAGAAATTTATTATTTTCAAATATATAAAAATTACAATTTAGGCAACGAAGAATTTTTTTATTATTATAGACAAAAGGATAAACCCCAGGTTCGAACCCGGGATCTTCGTATTGGGAGGCATTTGAATATAATAAAAATTTATATATCTATTAAGAATTGGAAAATTTAAAAATATAAAAATTATTATTTTTTTTTTTTTTTTTTTGAAAAATTCTCATATTTTTCAAAATTTTCAATTTTTCAAAATTTTCAATAGGTATTTCGACTTTTCAGGAAATTTGAAAAATTTTCATTTTTTCGGAAAATTATGAGAACAGAATTTTTTTTAGAAAAAAGTTAATATTTAATAAAAAATAAACTCTCGTTGATAATTCTATTCCCCCCACCCCCACCTCCTCCTCCCGTTTTGGTCCCCTTAATAAATAAAGACTTTTTTTTATTATAGATCCCTTTTATAATAAATTTCATTTTTATGAAGAAAATTGAAAAATTTTAAAATTTTAATTTTTTTTTTGAAAAATTATCATCTTTTTCAAAATTTTGATTTGTAAATTTCAATATTTCCATTTTTAGGAAATTTGAAAAATTTTCATTTTTTTTTTGTCAATTATGAAAACAAATTTGTTTAAAAAAAAATTAACTTTTTTCGTTGATAATTCTATTTTTTAACCCACTCCCCACCCACGGTTAATTTTATTATTTTTGCCATTTTGTGGGCCCCACAGATGATATACACAAATTTTGGTTTAGTTTGGACCAAATGGGGCTATAATTTCAAAATCTCGCCCCCACTGGTTAATTTTTTGGGCTCGATTGTTTAAAATTATTTTATTGTCACCTGAATTACTTGTATTTCCAAAGTTTTAAATCGATACGACAATTATAAGTAAGATAAAATCGACTTTCTACATTTGTTTATATACGGGTCACGGGAAACGGATGTTTTCCAGGTCGTCATAACTATGTGAATTTTTCAAAATAATATATTTTATTTTCATGGGAACAACCACTAAACTATGCCATTATTGAGGGAAAAATTATATCTGAAAAATGATGGCCATTTTCACAAAGACAAATTCGAAGGCGTGCTCGATATGAGCTTCATCGCTCATTATGATGCTCAAATCCTCATTTTCTTCAAACATGTCAAGCATTAATTAGGCTGGATATTGGCATCTTGGACTTGAGAAAATAATTAAAAGCTAATTTTCCAAAAGTTGCAACACGTTTCGTCGTATATTTTTCGACTTCTTCGGGCAATTTTTAGGATCAGCTTTCTAGTTGATAGATATATACAGACCATTAGACTGAATTTTGCAATGACATAATTGACAAGGCTTAAACAAACTTAATATATATAAGATCGCAATATTCAGCCTAATTGTTTTCAAAGATGGACGATACCCAGGCAGGCAGTGACCACTTGCCCTAGCCCCGCTTCAAGTCTGCCCAAGCCTTGGACCAGGCTGGGAATAACAACCGATCCTAGCTTGAAGCGGGGTTCGAATGATTACTATGCTCCAGACCTGCCCTTTTGGCTTCGGGCTAGCCTGCTATTCTGGCTTCCCCCTAGCCTGGTATCCTGGCTTCGGTCTACCCTGCTATTCTGGCTTCC
>JALMQS010000187.1:4387191-4465342 GCA_024734495.1 Forficula auricularia | reverse complement strand
ATGAAACAGAAGGAAGAAAAAAAGTCAAAAATTGATTGAAGAAAAAATCAAAGATTGAATAGGCAAAGCAAGTTTAATTATTATTTTAAATAAACTAAATCTAAATATTTGTTTTATTTATTTATTTCCTTATCTACTTAGTTATGGAATGATAATAATTTCTTAAGATCTGAATTGAGGGAAACCAATGCAAGGGTAAGCTATACTTTTATTTAAATTTACTTAAATCGAAAGTTTCTTTTTTGCTTGCCGAGAGTAGTAGAATTTTATAAATTTAAAGAGACAATAAAAAAGAGTGTTTAATTAAAGTTTGAATTTTTATTTAAATCACACATGTTTAATTTATAATTATTTATTGAAACAAATAATTACAATATAAATAAAAAGTGTTTAATTAATTATTTATTACGAGAGTATAGTTTCGAGAGCTTTGTCTATTACAAATGATTAACAGGAATTAATGTAGGTAAGTAATATTGACTGATGAAGAGGGTAAAGTTCTTTTTTTTATGATATTCATGATAGAAGGAGATACACCTGAAGGTGCATCCCCTAAAGGCCTGCAGCGGATGACCTCTCATCGTGAAAAGAACAAAGTAGAAGGAAAAGATGCCGGGATCACAAGCCAAATTCAGAAAGATAGATACAGTCCAATTTACTAAGTTTTTTAAGGGCTTAGAGCAGTGCTAGTTCTCCGTGCGATAAATTAGGTTAAATTTATCCCCCTCTTTGGAACTATAGTTTCGTTATAAATAAATTAAAAATTTATAATTCCAGCAGAAGACAAAGACACACCTTTTTATTGTCTCCTTCAATTTAAATTTACTTTCAAAGCAATTTAGACATTTTGTTTAATGAAACAATTTTCATTTATTTTAGTCAAAGTCCTCTAAATTAATCATGTAACCCAAATTTCGAAAATTATTTATTTTTTACCCTGGGGCACAATAGACAATTAAATTAAATTACATGGAAGCACTGAGCATTCTTTTTTAATCATTTAATATTCAATAAAAAATATCTCTAATTATTTTTTTTTTATAAATTTTATTAAACCAATTATTTTACATTAATTAATGTATACATTGTATTTTTGCTTTGATTCCGGAGATTACTTCTCCATCATCGAGTGTCCTTATTCATCTTTAGTCCTTGTTTTTAATAAGAGGAAAAATCTAATTAGATAAAAAAACCTCTTTTCCGATAATTATTTCAATTCCATTATTCCCCAATCAAGTCGATTGGTCCTAATCCCCAATCCTCCATCGTTCAATCCTCTCTAATTAATTTTTTTTTTTTTTTTTTTTTTTTTTTATAAATTTTATTAAACCAATTATTTTACATTAATTAATGTATACCTTGTATTTTAGCTTCGATTTCGGAGATTGCTTCTCCACCATCGAGTGTCCTTATTAATCTTTAGTCCTTGTTTTTAATAAGAGGAAAAATCTAATTAGATAAAAACCTCTTTTCCGATAATTATTTCAATTCCATTATTCCCCAATCAAATCGATTGGTATCTCTCCTCCCTCTCTCTTCTCTCTCCTCTAACTAATTAAATTGACAAATTCTAATATATAATATTTGTAATGAATTATTAGTGGGATATAAAATTAAAAAATCAATTAATTATTGAAAGGAAATTGAATAAAAATGTAAATATACATTTTTATCGAGACAGCCACCTTTGAATAATTATTTCAATTAACAAACAACCCATCAAAAACAACTTAGCCGAAGATGAGACCGGGACAGATCGAATCGCCAACACAAAAAACACCTAACCCATGAATTTCATCCAAATCGTTGGAGCCGTTTTCGAGAAACCCGATTCGTATATATATATATAACGGGTGAGTTTTTATTTTGAGACAGTCCTACAACTCAAAAACAGTAAATTATATGGAAAAAAGTTTCAAATAAAAAGTTTATTTATATGGAGGGGAAACTAAACTACGCTATTGTTTATCGACGTAGAACAAGCTTTCAAGGGTATTTCTAGGTCAAGTTCTGTTTTTTAAATGGAACCCTATATTTTACTTTACCATCAGGGTATGGTCAAGTATTGTAATCGTGCATGAAAAAAGTGGTTACTTTTTTCTATACCTCTCCTATTATACAAAAATACTGAACAACTTTTATAAGAACTATTTTTTTAAATTAAGGGATAAAAAATACTTGGTAGGTTTCACATTAAGTTATAAAAATAAAACGAATTTATTTTTGGAGAGGCTTTAATCTCGACATATAGCTATATTTCGGGTGGCTAACCCATCTTCAGGAGCAACAGAAAGTAACTATAATAAAATCGAGATTAAAGTCTCTCCAAAAATAAATTCTTTATTTTTATATCTTTATGGAAACCTACCAAGCATTTTTTATCCAATAATTTAAAAAATGTTTCACCAAGTACCAACACCAAATTCCTTAAAAACTATATTTTTTTAAACGACATCAAATAAACAAAATAAATAAATCAATGGATCTCAAAAAAAATTCTTAATAATTATTTTTAACAATTATTTAACTCAATTATCAAATAATGATTACATGTTTAATAATTAAATAAATAATTTAATATTAATTAATAATTTAATGATTTTGTGGCACTGTTCTGTGACATTCGAGAGTGTATCGCAAGTCTTCTGGATGAATTCCAGTTCTAGGATTTAGGTACAACACAATAAAATGAAGCTTGTGAGGTCTATTCCTATTAGAAATGCTCCATTTTTCTTATAGTAATACAATATAACTATCTACTGGATTAACACGAGAAATTAACTTTTTTAAAATCAAGAATTTTAAATAGTTCTATTAAGTAGGAAATAACTCTCTTAAATCTGTAGCAAAACGAAGTTTTAATATCATTATAAACACTTATTTTCATTGTTGTAACTTTGATTTAATAATTATTTATTTAGATCATTATTATTTGATAATTAAGTTGAACGATTGTTAAAAATCAATTACTATTAGGATTTTTTTGAGATCTAATTGATTCAATATTTTGTTTATTTGATGTCGTATAAAAATAGTTCTTATGGAAGTTATTCAGTTTTTTTTGGAGATTATGAATATCAAAAGAAAAATATAGGATTCCATTTAAAAATCACAACTTGTCCTTAAAATACCCTTGAAAGCTTGTTCTAGGTCAACAAACAATAGCGTAGTTTAGTTTCCCCTTGATATTTTATTTGAAACTTTCCTTCATATAATGCACTGTTTTTGAGTTATAAGACTGTCTCAAAATAAAAAACTCACCCGGTATATATACAAGAATTGCTCGTTTAATATAAGAAGAAAAAAATATTTTAGACAAAATGATCAGCCTGGGTTCGAATCCGCGTCAGCGCTTTAGAACATAGTTTAAGGAACGAAAATGAATGGAGAATGGGCTCAAACATCAACGAGGCGCCGATAGTGCAATTGGTAAGGCTTTTTTGCCTTATTAAATCGAATTTCCTTGGGTTCGAACAGTCAGAACAATTTCCACCCCCTTCAAAAATGCAAGCCATTAAATTGTCTCATTAAATAAAATGTTTAATTTTAAATTTATAAAAAGTTTTGACTAAAACCGCCTAAAGATAATCTCATCAGAATGCACGACGTTTCAACATCTGATTCTGGAGTCATTTCCAAGTCTATACAATCATAAGTTTCCTGTATTTGATTCAATCGCGAATCAAATGTAGGTGATTTTTGTCAAATATTAAGTAAAAATAATATCCGAATTTAGTTTATTTCTAACTTGAAATAATGGAAGTTAATTTTCTGCATTAATATATCAAAGCAATAATGAACATATTAACGAGAATTTTTGATCGCGCTTTAAACAAGATATATCGCGAGATTGCTGCAGGCTGAGCTGTTGGAGTCTGCTGAGTCTTAAGTCTCGACCAAGAGAGAATGAAAAAGCTATGATCCATTTAGCTATAATCCAGCGATCATTTCGCGTTTAGCCCGCATGACACTTTTTAGATCGAAGAGCTGATATGGATCACTACGGATTTGTAATCTGAGCGCTATTCAACTCTAGCTCCAGCGCGCTCGATCTGCATAACAACGCGTGTTAGGCGTTCCATTAATTTTCCAGACTGGAAACTTAGTGATTGATTCAACAGATCGAGCGCGCTGGGACTAGGGGGATTGAATGTATAACATCTCAGATTACAAATCCATTTGGTGATCCATAATCAGCGTTTGATATAAAAAAACGTCATTCGGAAGACCGGTCGCGAAACGATGCCGGATCATAGCTAAATGGATCAGCATCTTTTTCATTTTCTCTTGGTTCAGACTTAAGAATCTTCAGCAGACTCCAATAGCTTCAACCTGCAGTAGTCTCGCGATATATATCTCGTTTAAAAAGCGCGATTATCTCTTTGATATATTAATGAGAAAAATTATAAAAGTCTATACAAGTTTGATAATCATTCTTTTTTTCTGATTGCAGAGTTTCTAAGCGCTTGAAAACAAACCTCGAAATTATTTTTAAGTAGTTTTAACCGAAACTTGTCTTTGAGTAAACAATTCGGCAAACTCGACAATCAAAAAAGCATCAAATTCGGAAAAGCTTAACTAATAATAACTTAAATAATAAGGATATATTTTTCTTTATTTTTTTTTTTTTTTAGTTTTTGAGGAAATAAAGAACATAAACTCAAATGAATAAAACATTAAATGATAAAGTAAGTTTATATATTGATTTTTGGCGAAAATATATCCTTGTTCCTTTTCCCACTGAATTACAAACGCCAGACATAGTAAATATTTGTATGCTTCACCAAGTATACAGGGTGTCCCGTATCACAACGATTACCTTGAACTGGGCTAGGAGACACAGCTTTATGACGGTCCAGAACCTAAACAATTTTTACTTTAACATTTATATTCTAGAGAATATAATGGGGAAGTATTGCGATGGCCTGTCGTTCGGGTCCTGACTCTTTGAGAGCTTAGTATCTCAGAGATGAAAAAGCGTTAATTGCATCTTGTATCTTTTAGTTGGAAGGAAACGTTGCTCTTAATAGTTGAAAAACCGGATTTAGGTACATAAAATCCGATAATATGTGGTCTCTAGAGGTCAAAAAGGGGTCCAAAAATCTGTTGGCCAAAAAGGTAGCGTATGTACGTATGTAACACATGGGCTGAAAAATCCCGGGTCTAACACATACATTGCGCTAGCTTTTTTGATAATCTATTCATTAGTTTGTGAGTTATTGTGCTAAGAGTGACGCTTTTCAGAGCAATGGATCAAAAATAATTTCGTGTTTGAAGAAGAAAAAAGTGCTGTTTCATCAAGACAACGCACCGGGTCACAAGTCAATCAAAACAATGGCAAAACTACATGAATTGGACTTTGAATTGCTCCCACATCCACCGCATTCGCCATATTTGGCTCCCAGCGACTACTGGCTGTTCGCAGACATCAAAAAAATGCTCGCCGGTAAGAAATTTCGCATGAATGAACAGGTTATTGCTGAAACTGAGGCCTATTTTGAGGCAAAGATAAATCAATCTACAAAAGTGGTATCGAAATGTTAGAGCGGCGCTGGAATGATTGTGTTGCTCTTGATGGAGAGTACGTTGATGAATAAAGCTAATTTTGAACAAAAAAAAAACGTGTTTCCTTTGTTAGGCCCGGACTTTTCAGCCCATGGTGGTATGCCCCCTGCGTTTCGCAACCGATAAGTCTCAGAGTTAACGAAATTCGAAACTTAAGCTCGATATAGGCTAGAAGGAGTACAGCAAGCTTTTGGCTGAAATCGGAAAACCTGAAGTGGGAGTCGAATGGTGAACACACCAGATGATTTTAATGAAAGTCTCATAGTTTTCGAGTTATAGGCATTTTTTGAAATTGGTGAGAATCCCTACTCTGCCCTAAATATCAAGATGCTGTGGCTACAAATTTGCATATTTTTACTATTCTAACTTTTGTATCCGCAATCCTGAATGGTCCTACCACTGATCCAGAATTCAAAATAAAACAATATGCAAAAACTTTATCTTTATGAGAAAAAAAATATTTTTGTCCGACTTATATTTTAAAAAATTTTCTTCAGCTAAATTTAAATCATCTTTAATGTAACAAAAAAATCTAGTAAACAAGCATGGCAAGTTATTTAAAAAATTGGCTCAATAAGTCGAGATTTCAAAATGGTACAACACTTAGTACGTTTTTTTTAGAAAAAAAATATATGTATTTTTTGGCAAAATGAGCTAATTTAAAAACATATTTTGATGGTGTTTTTTCATTTAATATGTTAATCAATTATGTCCCATCTTGATTTAACATCTATGGCTATTATAGACATTAATACCCTTAGACCATATAAGATATAGACACGCCCTCTGCCACTCTCCACACGAGCGAAGTGAGGCCAACATCAACTTGAGAACGTGACGTCAGCAGCAGGCAAGAGAAAATAAAATCGTATTGCTACTAATGGGAGTTTAGTGTTTTCGTTCCAATTTTTTCTTACCTATAAATATGGTGACCTCATGCAGTGCTTATAAATGTACAGAACGACAAAATAGTGGTACAGCTATATCATTTCATCTGTAAGTATTTAAATTGCTTTAAGAAAAAATTAAAACTAACAGATTAAAAATTCAGTTCAGAGACGAAACGTTGTACAAAAATTGAAGAAGAACTTCAATAAAAAAACTTTGTCCAATAAACTGAATTTTTAATCTATTAATTATAATGGACATTAATCAATAATAATAATAATATTATTAATCAATATCAATAATAATTAATAATATCTATTATGGGTAATGTTCGAGACTCGGTATTTGATGCAATCAAAGAACATATGTACGATAATGATATTGAATCAAATCATATCATTAATTTGATTAAAATGATTAGTTTTAATTATTGTAGCATAAGATTATACCACCAAGGAGAATGTTTAAACACAAATTCAAACAGGATAAGGAGTAAATTTACTAAAATGATTTTGTTTAGTAATCAATGATTTTATTATAATAATAAAACTTGAGCAAGATGCGAGGTAGGTTTCACAAAAAAAAAAGAAATAAAACAAAATTGAGTTTTGAATTCGATATATTTCGGGGGTGAGCCCAAACTCAGTTTTCTTTGACTCCTGATGATGAGGCTCACCCCCGAAATTTATCGAATTCTCAAAACTCAATTTTGTTTTATTTCTTTTTTTGTCAAACCTACCTCGCATCTTGCTCAAGTTTTATTATTATATTAAAATGTTTCACCTAGAACCAACATCTATCTCCTTAAAAGTTAATGATTTTATTTATGTATGAACCTTGTATGAACATAATTTAATTTTTTATTATGTTCTAAATTTCCCCAGATAATTATTATTGTTTTTATTATGATATTTAAATATTTTTCATTAATAAATATGATATTGCGAATTTTTTCGACTTACTTTAATTACGATTTTTATACTGACTAAATATTTGGTAAAATCAAATGATGAACTTGGTTGAATGTTCCGTCAATTGATTCAAAAAACTGTATTTAAAAGGAATAATTATTTACTTGATTTAGCATTCGAAATTAATAAATATTTTGGTAACCTACAATTGATTAAAATAATAAAATATATTGTTGTATATATATGGAGATGGGAAGGGAGTGTTGCTCGATGCCCGAATTATTGTAAAATATGTAATTTAAATAAAACATTTTGTTAAAAAAAATAAATAAATATTTTGCTATATTAATTTAATATTAATTTGCGATTATTGGAATCCAAAATAAATAATCTAAACTACGATAAATTTATCTCAATGTATATATAATTCCTATAGCGCCCATGCTATTCTCGTTGTTCTTGCCTGCTGCTGACGTCACGCTCTCGAGTTGATGTTGGCCTCACCAAATCGACACCAGGGCGTGTCTATATCTTATATGGTCTAAGATTAATACTATAATAATGTCTATGTAGCCAAAGATTAGTTCAATCAAGATGCGACATAATTGATTAACATATTGAAATAAATAACCATCATCAAACATAGTGTTTTTAAATCAGCTACCTTTTCCCAAAATAATACAATTTTTTTTGTAATAAGGTAGTTGCTTATCACAAACGCAAAAATTCAAGAAGTCTTGGAATATAAAGCATAATAAACACTGTTAAAATTTGAAGACAAACATGAAATAATTGCAAATAAAAATGACATTTTTTACATAGGGTAGATAGGGCTGTAAAGGAGGGAAATGATCATCTGCTGTCTTTTCTCTAATTGAAGGACTTTCATCATCTTGAAAGTCCAGGAGCTTCGTTAGAATAATATATTCGGAGTAACTTAAAAAAATTAAATTATTTACCACATAGTTTTGATAAAATACAGAAAAAAATTTGGGCGATTATTTTTAGTGGATGGGATATAAGATCAATGGCTTAAAAACAATCCATTCATAAAGAGTATATAATAGTATGAGAAGTACAGTCAAGTTAAAAAAACATAACCTAAAATTTTAACACCGTTCATATATTTATAGAGTGGTTACGAGGGTAAAACTTTTTGTTTGGATTGTCGCTAAAGAACTACCTTAAGGAAGTACAATTGTACCATTTTGAAATCTCGACTAAATGGGCCAATTTTTTAAATAACCCGCCATGCTAGTTTACTAGAATTTTTATTTACATTAAAGATGAGTACCTGTAGCCACCGAGCGATGCACGATAACCCCTGACCCCCCTCTCGAAACCACACCCAAGCCCCACCACTGCACCCCCACTCCGCCCCACCCCACCCCACCCAGCTGTGTTTGCATTTAGCTTTCCAAGCGGTCTACATATTATGTGTATATTTGTTTATACTCGTACACCAATTTGCTCACATTCGTTCATATTGATAAACATTTAAAAAAATAATCGTATAGGATCTGAAATAAAAACATAAAATTAAATAAGATTTGTTTCCCAAGTTATATAAAAAAAAGCCACTTCATCCACTTTTATTTGTAAACACATCTCTTTTGTTATGATTTAGACACCTGTTAATTAAAAACAAACAAAAAATTCCTAATTTTAATATAATATATTAATATTTGGTATAACGTATTAGTGGGTTTTAAAATTAAAAAACCAATTAATAAATAAAAGATTAATTGAAAAAAATGTAAACGAAATTTTTTATTGAGATTTTCATCTGTCAATAATTACTTTTATTAAGAAAAGATCAATTAAGATTAAATTTGTTCGAGGTCCAGACCTAGCCAGATCGCTTTCTCATCCTCAAAAATTTTTTTTCTCCAAAAGTATAGTACTTATTGTTTTATTTTAAATTGTCGTTAATAGCAAGATTATTAAGGATTGCGGAACAAAAATTAGAATAATAAAATATTCAAATTTGTAGCCACAGCATCTCGAAATTTAGGGCAGGGTAGTGAATTTCACCATTTTCAAAAAAATGCCTATAACTCAAAAACTATGAGCCTTGTATTAACATTTTTTTTATGTTCAGGGCCGTCGTAAATTGCCCTAACCCCGGTTCACGGTTTATCGTTGTGACACGACACACCCTGTATATGTAGATTAAATTAAATATTATTTATTTTTAGTTTAAATAATACCTAAAATAATAATTCAAGTTTATTTATTAATTGTAGTTCGTGTAAAATCTGAGGTATTTCGGAAATATGTATAACAGATGTTAGGTGTAGTTAGAAGAAAACTAGTTGGTGTAGTTTTTTATGTGTTTTATTTGGTGGACGTTTGCGTCGCAAAAGTTTCGGACGGGACAGTCCTTCTTCAGCACCTGTTGATTCACAAGATTATATTTTAGAGTGAGTAATACATATATGTGCGTGCGGACCAAGTACGCACAATGAAAAAAGTATAAATCACATGTCACTGTGCAAATATATACATGCACCACATCCCAAAGAATTGAAAACAATTCTCTTAGAGATCGGCCCAACCAGGTTTTAGAAATACCTACATAATATATAACGTATATAAAAAGGAATAAAGGATTTCTTTTACCTTGCTAACAAACCACAATTGTGGTCATGTTTGAACATGCCATTGACTTGGAAACAGTAGGCAATTTAAACAACTGTCAGGTCAGTCCTAGCGCTCTCCGCTAGATCGCACTGCGACCTCATACAAATAGTTTATTCAACTAAACAATATTTTAAGACAATTGCAGTGATAATTCTTTAAGTACTCAACAGTCAAATTGTTAAACACATTGTATATTACGTGAGTCAGTCAATCATTAATGAAATAATAAACCAATGAATTAATGAGAGCCGAGTCAACGCATTGAGTGGCGTGAGCCATGATTTTCTTTGAATGTTACAAATGCTTCAACTCGAATCGAGTTAATTCAGCTACCGCCAAAATATGGTCTGCTCATTTGTTTTTTATTATTCATCATCCACTACCTTATCTTCCCCCGTGGTTAGACAAACAGTTGGTGCAAAGGGGCATTCCCCTTCTCCTCCGACAACCAACCCCTTCCGACATCCTAGTTAGCATCGGACACCTCCACCACTAACACGCACCACACAGCCAGTAACACAACAATAAAAATAAAAGTCTCCAAACGACAGGATTCATTAATTAAGGTGCTGACGAAGGACTGTTCCGTCCGAAACTTTTGCGACGCAAACGACCACCAAATAAAACACATAAAAAACTACACCAACTAGTTTTCTTCTAACTACACCTAACATCTGTTATACATATTTCCGAAATACCTCAGATTTTACACAAACTACAATTATATACAAAACGGAAACTTTGGCTTCAGGAACAGTGTGGAACTTCTATGAGTCTCCAATAACTATCTTATTTATTAATTTACAGATTGATGAATTAAAAAAACATAATATGGAAGATGAAGACGGAGAGTTGTCTGATGACGGCACCAGCGATATTTACGATGCAGCAGAGAAAGGATCGTTAAAGGGCGTTAAATATTATTATTATCAAAACCCTGCTAATTTAAATGAATTTAACGGTCGTTCTCCAATTTATGCGGCGGCCCAAAATGGCTATTTACAAATAATTAGATTTTTAATATCAAAAGGGGCAAGTGTTAAGCCAATGTTCTTTAATTTACGTGACGCCACATCTTTTAGTTTTTAATCAACATGAAATTGCGTTTTGATATTACTACTAGTTTTTGAGCTAGACGCAGTGTTCCGCAAAGGTGTGCCGCGGCACACTGGTGTGGTCATTAGTTGGTATGCCGCGGAAAAATATCAAGTTTTGTGAAAATAATAGACAGTACCTGGAGGCACCGAGCGATGCTCGGTAACTTTTTCCTTCAGTTAAAAGCTTTATTAACCGACTTCAAAAAAGGAGAAGGTTCTCAATTCGACTAATTTTTTTTGTGCCTATGTTACTTCATATCTCAGCCAATTGTGAACCGATTTTGAAAATTTTTTTTGCATTGGGTTCAGTCTAGCTTCCGATTGGTCCCGTTTTTTTTTCATTGGTATTAGACCTTTTTTTGTTAGGTTTGTTCAGGCCTAACTTCTTTGTTTATGAACCGATTTTAATGATTCTTTTTTATTGGAAAGGGGGTATCTTAGGATGGTGTCATATTAATTTGTCAAGTTCTGATGATATGATCAACGACGAAATAACGTAAATCTCCAATTCTTATGAGCAAATAATCGAAATTAAAATAAATAAAATCTTTTATAAAAAATCAATCTTAAAACGTTCATTTAAAACCCGCTAACATTTCGAGATAATTTCTATATTTATGAATTGAATTTTTTACCATTTTCTGATTCATTAGCCCGACGCTTTCTTTTAACGATATGCATGCAAGGTATTATATTAAGTCAATATTAATAAGATCACTAAAAAGAGAAAAATAAAATAATTTAAAAAAATAAAACCGACTTCAAAAATAAATGCAACAAATAAAATAATAATTACTTAAAAATAAAATAAAATACACTAAAAGGTATAAAATAATTATTATCTTATTTAGCTACAACTAAACGACGAAATATTAACATGAAATTACTTTTTGAAGTCGGTTCCAAACATATACATTTTATGAATCAAACGACGGATCTTACTAGGTCCTTTTACGGGTACGCTCGCCTATATAGTTTGTTTGGCACCGACTTCAAAATGTGATTTCATGTTAATATTTCGTCGTTTAGATGTAACTAAATTATATAATTATTTTATACCTTTTAGTGCATTTTATTTGATTTTTGAGTTCTTATTATTTTATTTGTTGCATTTAATTTTTTTGAAGTCGGTTTTATTTTTTTATTAAAATGATTATTATTTTTCCTTTTTTAGTGATGTTATTATTAGTGACTTAATATAATATTTTGTATGCATCTCGTAAGAGAAAGCGTCGGGCAAATGAATCAGAAAATGCTAAAAAAAATTCAATTCATAAATATAGAAATTCTCTCGAAACGTTTGCGGATTTTAAATGAACGTTTTAATATTGTTTTTTTATATAAAAGATTTTATGTATTATAACTTCGATTATTTGCTCATAAGAATTGGAGATTTATGTTATTTCGTCATTAACCATATCATCAGAACTTAACCTAATTAATATGGAACCATCCCTAAATAATAAAATAAACAAAATAAACTCAAATCTTTTATAAAAAACAATCCAAACATATCGCGGGAATTTCTCTCTTTGTCAATGGAATTTAATTTGATTAAAAAAAAAGTATTTTTTCATATTCCTCAGATAAAGCAACTTTTATTTAATATTTTTATTTTTTAAAATCAAATTAAATTACATTGACAAAGGGAAAAATAATACTTGAAATTTTATTCTCATTTTAAGGGTTAGGAAATGTATGCATATGGGTATTTCTCTCTTTTGAATCACAATTTGGGAGAACACAAGAATGAGCACTCATAATTAAATTATTTCTTTAAAGCTGTTGTTAAAAAAATTTAATCTAATATATGTCATTAATTATTTTTATAGATATAATAAAATATATAAATATGTATTATATAGGTTAAAAATCCACAAAAAAATCAAACATGTGAGCAAATATTGTACTATTTTAAAAATCATTTAAACTAGGCCATCTATTGTTACACGCGAGAACCAAAAAAAAAATTAACGAAACTAGCGCCGCTGTCCACTCGCTCCGAACTATAACATCGTTCCTAAAAAGAACAAAAGAGTTAACAGCCCCTGCATTAAATACGGTGTTAAAATATTAAAGGCACCCTAATTTTTAACACTTTTGAATAAATATTAACACTATGGTGTTATAGTTTTTGCTTTCAGAATAACAATCTGAGACAAGGAGGTGTTAAAATGAGTTAACGCTGTTTTCGGATGTTAAAAGTTAACGTTTTTACTTAGAGAATAGACCTGTGATTGTGTAATTCAATCCTCCAATGATATGCCTTGTAAATGTGTGTTCGAGTTGAATAACAAAATAAAAAAAAAATAAAATAAAAAACTTATTTGAATTTCCACTTACTTGAACTGGCCGACAGGAATCACCGGCCCAAAACCAACCGGCATTTTCTTTTCTTGTTTATTAATATTACATTTATCCATTCCTTGGTAACAAAAATAGAGAAAATCACGATAGGCGTGACATCTCTTGGAGCTATTTAGAACTAAGAGTTATAAATAATGGAATAGCAAATTCATCCCTTATGATATCGAATGGCAGAAAGTTATCAGGCTAACAGAATCGTTATTTCGTCATTGATCATATCTTCAGAACTTGACCAAATTAATATGATACCACCCGTAAGGTACCCTCTTTCAAATAAAAAAAAGAATAATTAAAATCGGTTCATAAACAAAGAAGTTATGCCTGAACAAACCTAACAAAAAAAGTCTAATACCAATGAAAAAAAAAACGGGACCAATCGGAAGCTAGACTGAACCCAAGGCAAAAAAAAATCATCAGAAGTCGGTTAAAAAAGAAAGACATTAGATTAATTTAATTGAAATGTTTTCGTAATCTTGTCTTTTTTGAAACCAAAAAACTTCAATACTAAAATCATCTCTTAAAAAAAAAAAAAATTGAAACTATATGATAAAATCTGAAAAATTATTTATTAAAAATATTATTTACCTTCGTAGTTTTTTTTCACATTGTGAATTCTCCATAATTAACCCTTCTCCGAAATGTATTTTTCTTATTTATAATATATTTATTTATTATAGAGATATTTTGTTTTTCTTAAAAGAAAAAGATCCAATATAGACATAAACAAATTGACGTCACAATTAATTAAAATCCAATAGTCAATTAAATAAAATACATCACTGTATTATTGATAATAAATTTAAATGAAAAATTATTATATTCCTTGACAACCCGTATAGCACAGAGACCAAAATAAAACCAAAATGCAACCCTTTTGATTGGTTGAATTATAGTCTTTATATAGTTTTAATTAGGTTGAATTACGGTTTCTAAACGGTAGTTATGTCTCATTTTTTCCGTTTTGCAACTGTTGTATTATCGTTAAATTATAGTCGCAAAGACTATAATGCAACGGTCGGGGAACCGGGGTAAATTACCCCAATTGGGATAACAATGAAACTATCGGGGTTAGTAAGGACATTTTTTTTAATTTTCTATTTTATAAACTATTCTAGTATTTTTACTTTGATAGCTTTTCCAGGAATTCAAAATCGTAAAATCAATAAAAGTTAAAAAAAATATAAAAACATTATTAATAAAAGTTATGCGTTTCTTTTAAGTCTTTTTACAAAGCAGTCAGTTAAACCCATCAGCAAAGTCCCTTTTTCAACAGTGTTTTAGTTTTCGGCCCCTCCACAAAGCGCTAGCTTTCTTTTCATTTAAGCTTTAGTACCTGGAGGCACCGAGCGATGCTCGGTAACCCCTCACCCCCACACACCCCTCCCGAAACCATACACCTCGCCCCCAACACTGCACCCCCACTCCACCCCAACCGCCAAATAGAAACAACAAATGAAAATGCCTTGTTTGCTTTAATAATTCCATGGCCTCAGTGATTTTTGTAAAAATACAATTATTTATAATGTTGATTATTACGGTTCTGAAATTTCAAAATTTGAAAACAAAAATATGTTCGGATTCGGTATTTTTTTCTCTACAAAAAACCTATAAGAACTTTAACTCTAAAATAATTAGGGGATCAAATAAATGCACATTCAAAAATTAACATTGTAATCGCTATGCTGCGTCGCCCAAGTCTCACCACCCTGTATAAAGACTATAATTCAACCAATCAAAAAAGTTGCATTTGGGTTTATTTGGTTTCTGTGCTATACGGGAAATTACTTAATTCGTAATATATAATAGAATTGATTTTCAAATTAATTAAATTTAAATATTTAAATAATTTTAATGACTAATAGGTAATACGACAATGAGTGATTTCACTTTTTAAAATAATCCCCTTATATTTAAATACTCACCTCTAAACGTCAATCTAATTATTTTCTGTTTCTGATCTTATGCATAAGTCCTTTCTCTCGTCATACTCAGATCTAGAAATTATTTATATTTGCTTCTTAAATAGAAATAATGGGTGAAGTAAAAAGTTCTGAGCCTTTTTCGTTAGATGGCTTTAATGAGCCATATCTCACGATGTATACGTCGTATCTGGTCATTCTTTTTTGTGATTTAAAGGTGACATAACGCTTTAAAAAAAGTGCTTTAACAGTTTTGTGTTTGGTGAAGTCAGTTGTGTGTTAGAGCGTTCCAAAATGGAAGTAAAAAAAAGAGAAAATTCGATACACTCTTCAATACCACTACGTCCAAGTGGAAAAAGCGGAGCAGGAGGCCAAAAAAAGTTGTGCTTTTTATGGACCCAATACAGTATCGAATGCAACAGCAAAACGGTGGTTCCAACGATTCCGTTCTGGTAATATGGACGTCGAAGATGGGACACGCTCTGGTAGGCCATTCGTCGAAAATGTCAATGAAATCATGGAAATTGTCAAGTCCGACTAGCATGTGTAGACTTATTTCATTGCCCAGGAACTGAAGATTAGCCAGAAAACCTTTTGGAACCATTTGCATAAGGCTGGTCTCAAGAAGAAGCTCGATCTATGGATGCCACACGAATTGACGCAAAAGAAACTTTTGGACCGAATTGAAGCCTGCGATTTTTTGCTGAAACGATGGCGATGGCGATGGGGATGGTGACTGGCGATGACAAATGGGTCACATACGAGAACAACGGGCAAAAAAGATCTTGTTGAGCCGGCCGAAACGATCTCCAAGCCCGGATTAACGCCCAAGATGGTTTTACTGTGTGTTTGGTGGGATTGGAAGGGAATCATCCACTAAGAGCTGCTTCCATTGGAGCAATCACTCAATTCGGACCTATACTCTCAACAACTGACCAGATTGAAGCAGGCGATCGACGAGAAGCAGCCAGAATTGGCCAATATGAAGGGTGTTGTGTTCCATTAAGTGGACGCCAGGCCGCACATATCTTTAGCGCCAGAAGCTCCGGAGCTGGATGGGAAGTTATATCCACCCGCCGTATAGCCATGAATCCGACACCAAGCGATCATCACGCCCTCAAGCATTTGCAAAATTTCCTTGATGGTACAAAACTGGACTCAAGAGTGGATTGTGAAAATGTGCTGGTCAATTTTTCACCAATAGGGACGAGGAATTCTTCAATCGCGGAATTATAATATTGTCTTCAAAAAGGACAAAAGTTATCGAACAAAACGGCACATATTTGATCTAAATCGGAAAATTCTGACGTGGTTAATTTTATCATCGAAATAAAGAGTAAAAAGGCTCAGAACTTTTTACTTCTCCTATTATTTGTCGAAATTTTTATACACAATGTCGAATGTGTTTAGAGACTTTGATTCGATACAAATGCAGTATTGGAGACATTTTATTTGTTTCGGAAAAAGTCTTTCAACAATTTACCCGACTTTTTTAATCTCAAGTGTATTTGGTATTTGTATTTTGCTACAAATAATATGTCTCCTATTTGTTTCAAAACACGCCTATATCCTTGATATTTTCATTATTTTCGTCTTTCAAATTTTAAATTGTACATATTTCAGTGTTTATACAATTGAAAATAAAGAAAATATTTAAAATTATCACTCTCTGAGTATATTATGTAATTTGCATTCAAAATTTTACGGGATAACAAACATTACCCCTGACTTTTTTTTAATAAAAATTTACCATTTTTGAGTTATTTTCATTTAAAAAGTTTAAATGACGGCCATTTTGAAACGGATAATTGGATCCAATAATGGAAAACCTCCGTTAAATATTTAACAAATGGCCGCCCGAACTCTCATTTTTGTCTACCGAATATAATTTAATTCGTTATTTCTTCAATTTCATCCTTCTCAATTCTGAATCAGAAACGGCTTGACCAATAGGGGTGAAATTTTGCATGAAATCCAACAATGTAAAAAATAGATAGTTTGGAAAAAAATATCAATTCGATTTAATTGGCTTAGTTATGGCACTGCAAAAATCTGATTAGATTTTTCGTTTTCTAATTTCCAAATATCAGATAAAAACAAAAAAAAAAAATTAAATATTAAAAGAGAAAAATTGATATAAATTTAAATTTGGTTTCTTTGAATCTGCATGTAACTAAAGAGATGTTGTTTATTTATTATTGCCTTAGCAAACAATGTAAATCAAACTTCTAGAAAATATATAGATATATATATATCCAAATATTTTATTTTTTAATTTAAAAAAAGAAATAGATTTTCCGTAAATCTAAAAGCCTAAGCTATTGATTCTAGATAAATATATCTTACGCTTCCATTATTATCGCCGGAGTCGAAAGCTCCGCCTCCGCCAGAGACGGTCGCCTCATAATTCACAAGCTCCTGTATTTAAAGATGCACTACTCAGTTTCACTGTTCTGTTTCGCCTTATTTTATCAAACTATTAAAGCAACAAATATTAAGCGGCATCGCTTGATATTTCCCATGGGAGATAAAAAGGGAACCCCGGAGGGCCCAGGCCCCCTGATTTACAACAAATGGACCAAGATGACGATTTGATGATCTGCAACAGGCAGCGACACCAATAACAAGATAAGTGAACCCACAAACAACCCGGTTAATTCTGAAAATACATTAACGAGCAATTTACCAATCAATAACCAAACCAATAGCGCATCCGAGATCAGAACCTAACTTTGACAGCACAAATCAAATAAATGTTCAAAAATCTGAGACCCAGGCCCCTAGCTGTTGTCTTCGTAGAAAAATGCATGGCAACAGAGAGGAGAGAGAATTCATCCCATGAAAAGTGGGCAGACTAATACATATGAGGAACTCAAATCTCGATACAATCAATTTATTGGGCAACATTAGTATTTGACTCAATAGAAACAAAATAAAAATTGAGCCATTGCTAAGCATGATGCTGCAAATAAAATCATCTCTGAAAAAGTAGCACATCTGAAAATCTCCTACTCCGCCTATATACCTAACAATACTTCACCACCAAAAGCAGGTATAATATCCAAAACATTCCCAACTGACACAACAAGAAGAAATCTTTAAGAGACATCTAACTCCGCTCCCCAATTTCGGATAGAGTCAGATTTAATAAAAGAGGAGACAAAAATACTCCTGCAGATCAGTGGAAATCACATTTAAGCCTAGCTAAACCCTTCACTGATATATTTACACCCATGGTGTACAGAGTAAGAGTCATACCATTCATACCAGCAGACCATCCAAGGCAAGCAAAAATGCCCCATGGCAATATCCACCCATAAACAGGAAAAACTGCAGACGGGAACATCAGAAGTGCCCGTCGTGCCTAGATTCGCATCCAGGTAAGTCTGTCTGTCAACCGCTGAACCCGTATGTTTTTTGCAAAGGCGATCATCTAGCGGCCAACTGGTGAACTCTGTCCAGAATTCTGACGCAAAACAAAAAAATAAAAGAAATAACGTACACTGCATAATTTATCTCATAGAGAAGCGTCGTCTAATTTCTCATGCTAAAACCCACAGCTGCGCAGGCGCATTAACTCACGTGCTCTAATATAATGATGTACATATAATTTCCCAATTTCATCACAAGCTAACCTATCTACAAGCTGAAAAAAGAAAAAAAATAGACTCCAGATTCTGAAACGGAAAAATCAACGTCTCAAAAAAAAATTTTTACACATTAGTGTTCATAAGCAGACAAAAGCTCGGTCCTATCCCTAGTCATCTTCCACTCAATTACCACAAAACAATACAATTTAAATCCTACACCTATTACTTTCAACCGCCACACCGCAGGGAGACAATATACTTTTTCTCAAGAAGTCATTACGTAATTTTAATTTAAGTCAATCTATGGATTGTTTGAGGAAATAATAGAAGCAGTTAAAAAATAAACCATGTCTGGGAAAAGAAGAGCTTACATAAATTTGTAGACAATTTATATAAGCCATAATAAATTCATTTGTAAAAAACAAAATACACACTTTTAAAATTCTAATAATATTTATCTATATATAGCTACCTGCATGAGGTAAAAGCCTTATGAAATACTGTAGTAGATAACCAACATGACTTTGAAAATATTTTTCAAAAAATGATCTGAGAACTATAACATTCTTCAATGGAAACTGCATAGTAGATCCTTACGAGAGATAAAGAGGCATTTGAAAGACTAGTTAATCAATAATGTCGACATTATTTTGAAATATCTGTAACTGGTTTAAAACCTGTAATGCATAATTATCATTTCAAAAAGTATAAGATTATACGTGCTTGATCTTCCAGAAAGGAAAAGATGGAGTTGCTATTATTATAAATAAAAATATTAATTATAAAGTAAGCATAATATTAACAAAAATATAAAATATGAGGGCCTAGTGCAATACACTAGCATTAAATAACAATATACAAATCAATATATACCTCATTATATGCAATCCGCCTAAAACCACTATTAACTATATCATGCGGAGAAATTTACTGGACCAATTCTATGGTGCCTCATTTTACATGAGGGATTTTTAATGCCCACTTTTACGCCTCTAGCTTAGCACCAATGCCAAGATAAAGCTGGAACCACCTCTAAATAATATACATAACTCACATTTCTAATGAAATGACCACTGCTAATAACGGACGTTATGCACGTTGATCCCGGCACGGATAGGAGTCTTCCCTCTCCATTGGACATATCTTTGTCAGCACGGATTACATTCCCGCCCACATGGAATGGGATGTCCACCAAGACCCAATGAATGGACTGATCAACAAATTATCATTAAAAATGAAAATCTACTGGGTATGTAACTACACCTTATATATAAATAAAAAAATATGCTCAGGAACAAATGAATATAAACAAAGATTGACTGGAATAGCTATAAAACCTCAATGACCAATGAAAAGTAGTAATACAAGCCAATCGTTCCCAATACAGAAGATGCTCCAACCAAATATGATAACTTTATTGAGTGATATTGATAAATCTCTTGACTTTACAGGAATGTAAATGGCTTCCAAGACTCACCCAAAGAACCAGAAATCAATCCCCCCATTTGGTGGGATACGAGATTGTTCCAAAATATAAGTTCAAAACGAAATTGGCAAATTTAATGGCGTATGTGGATAACATGTCCATCGAAAACTCATATCGAATATAAAAAAAACCCAGATGCTCAAACAAAGTGCTTCGTAAATATAAAAAGAATCAGTTGGAAGAAATTTGCTCTACTAGTCTGTTAAAGAGCACCCCCACAAAATTAATCTGGAACAAAGAAATACATTAAAAAAACATCTCGGCTCCTCAGAACTCCTTTCTAGAACAAGGATCTACGATGGAAGAATTCTGCAGGAACATCGCTCCACCATTCAGTCAATGGATGTCTCTCTTTTCACAAACAAAACCCATCCTAATTTGAGATAGGTTGTTGAACGCTGAATGGAAGAGTTGGAGATAGCTCTCGATTCGAAAAGAAGAGCGCTCCGGGTCTAGACATCAAGTCCATTTTTCCATGATGTAAAAATCTAGCCTACTCAATCAAAAAACTTTCTTTTAATATTTATTTAACACCTTTAGTGAAAACAACATTTTTCCGAGATTCATGGACCTCTCAACTGGTCATTCCTATTAAAAAACCAAACAAAAATCCAATATTGCGTCATCATACAGACCAATTGTCCTCTCCTCTGCATTAGAACAGCTCGCTTGAGACTTATTTTAAAAAATAGACTTGAGACAGTTGGCGCAGGAAAGCTCAAACATAATTTCGAATTCACAATTTTAGTCATAGGAAAGTGTGAGCACTTTGGAAGAACCTCACACTCTTTTTCGAAACGATATTTACACAAGTTTTTCAAAGAAGAGACATCTTACTGCCATATTTCTGGGTATTAAATCGGCAGGATAATGTGATCATTGAGGCCGTAGCCGAAAACCTCAACAATTGAAATATCCTTCATCACCCATGTGCTCGCCAATAACATTATCAAAACTAAACCACTCGGGTGAAAACTATGTGCAAAGCACGACGATGAAATTCTCGGGTCACGAGAATAACATCCAAAGAGGGTGGCGCAAGAGAGGAGATTCTCAGCCTTCCTTTATACGTAATGTCACAAACATGAACCTCGAGCCCTCAGTTAGCCCGGGAGTCAAGATGCTCCAATTTGCCGATGTCTAGTAATCATCTGGACGTCGAGCCTCAAAGGTGCAAATGAAAATTCAAGTAAACTGGAAGAAACCCTCCAAAAATCAGCTCTTGGCTTACCCAAAATTAATCTCGAAATGGAACCACAAAAACTTAATGGAATCATTTTCTCAGAAGAGAGGCAAATGCAACAATTTGAATCGTTTTATCAACAAACAACATGAATATGCTAAATTGTTGAACAAACTATAAGTGTAGAGTCTTATATTTGACAAAAAAAAAACTATCCTCGAAGCATCATATAGAATGATATTGTCATAAAAAAGTGAAATTCGTTTGAACATACGCCAAGATATACTCACAAGAACGCGGTGAGGCATCCATCACGCTGCCGAAAATCTGACTTTACCGATCCCAATACGACTCTATCTTTGATTATGGTGGAACTGCTTTATGGCAATGCATCCAAAGCAGTACCATCCCGGTTAGGGATAAGTACAATATGTAGGCCATCCGTAACTGCTCGGAGCTATGTCGTCTACACCAACCAACTCTTCTATCTCATTGAAGCCCATAGAATGCCTCTTCAATATTAGAAGGAGGTTCTGACTCCAGAAAATTTGGAACAGAAAAATCATGTTGACAGCGACACGCAAATGTTGACAGGCACTCAATATCCGAACTGAAAAATTTCCTTTCCATCCACAGCCTATAACCCACAATCTGCAAAACCTTCTCTACAATCAATCAATATAATAAGTTGGAAAATATAGTACTCAAATTACACGTCAGTCCAAAAGCCTCTTATATATCACGTCTCCATACAACATTAAACACTCTAACGTCCCTATCTACATTCCCCATGGACACAAAAGAAGCTTATATCAATATAAAATTTAGATTGCTTCTCAGAGATGAATTTTTTGATTATGAGCTGATTTTTATTGCAGACGGCTCTAAAATGGACGAAAATGTAGGTCGTGCCTTCTACCATGTGACCAATAACTACTATGAAAAATTTAAAATATCTAAGGATTGTTCCATATTTAGCTGCAGAAGCGATCAGCTATCTAAGGGCTTTGGTTTATATAGACTCATTAGATCAATCTAAAAATTTTAATTGTATCAGATTCTCAAAGCGTTTTAAAATCAATCAAAACTTTTATAAAAACTAAGTCAGAGAACTATCTTATTTATAAAATTTGTGATGTATGTGTAAAATAAATAATACTGTTGAATTCTATGGTGTCCCTCTCATGTGGGCATCCAATACAACGAATTTGTTGACTCTTTGGCAAAGCAGGCTGTTACGGATGGAGCTCCATTGAACATGGGCCTCACCTACGTAGATGCAATTAATAGTATTAAAAAAAATCTATTGATTTGTGGCAAAAATTTTGGGACTCCTCTTCAGAATCAGAGGTTTCTATTTGCACTCATATGCCCAGAATTGGATGTAAATCATGGTTTCATGACTGTCGGTTATATAGGAGGGTTGATAGTTCTAATAATACGATTGAAATGGGTCACGCGGCTACTCCCAGAAGACTTTTTCAATTTAACTTAAGAGAACCTCCTTTTGTGAATGTGATAGCATCCAAATGGGTGATGTCAACCATTTTTCTGGGGTGCTCAAATAATTTTAGAGCGATTGACTCATTTTATAATAGATCTTCCCAAAAATACCATTACCTACATCAATGCAATTAATTCTTGCGTATTTCAATCCCGACTGTCATGAGACCGAGATTACAAGAGGCAATAATAAAACTCATTAATTGCATCCAAACTATATATTTAAATTTAGAAAAAAATTTTTTTTTTTTTTTAAATGTTGATATATAATTATAATTGTACATATGTATATATAAAAATGTAAATAATGTATCTTTAAAAAAAAAAAAAACAAAGGAACTGGCCAAATGGATTCATTTCCGAGGTCATTAAATAAAAAAAAAAAAAAATTATTATCGCCGAATAATTCCTCCACAAAAATGGTAGATTTTTATAAAAAAACGCTAAGAGTTGGCTACAATGCCCACTAATGGACGCTATTTTAATGTTATCCTTTGTCTTTGAGTTTTGTCAATTATACCATTCGATAGGAAATTTTACTAACTAGCAAACTTTATTCCTGGCGTTTTTTATAAAAATTCACCGTTTTTGAGTTATTTTCATTTAAAAAATTTAAATGGCGCCCATTTGGAAACGGATAATTGGATCCAATAATGGATAACCTCTGTTAAATATTTAACAAATGTCCGCCCGAACTCTCATTTTTGTCTACCGAATATAATTTAATTAAATTCTATTATTTAATTTCATCCTTCTCAATTCTGAATCAGAAACGGCTTGACCAATAGGGATCGTGCGTGAAACATAGAGGCAGCACTACTGTCGAAGTAAGCGCTCTCTAGTGTTCCTTTGCCGAAGATAGTGGAATCAAAACATTCATTAAACACAACATGAAATATTTATGAATAATGGAAAAAATAATAAAATATGGATTTCAACCGGTTGTCAATAATATTATACATGGCCAAAATGATGAAAAAGGGAAAAAGTTATTCAACTCTAATCATGTCTATGGTGTAGTTGAAAAAACAAATAATTTTGCAAGTGTCATAACCGCTAAAGTCGTGCCGCAAACGAGTGTGTCAAATACATATGATGTGAAAATTTTAGAAGTTATTAAAGAAAAACTTAAAAAATGTAAAATTTGTTAAAAATTTTTATGTGAAATATTTAACATTAACCATACTATTACTTAACCTACACTGCATGATGTTAAAATAATTATAAACAAAAAATAATATACATTTCATTTTTATTACTTTTTTTACAATAAAAATATTCATATAAATTTAATACGATTCCCAATTCAATATGTTATTTACAATTTTCTCTGAAAACAAAAATTAAAAGGTTAAGTTTTTATTACAGTATTACATAAATATCATAAATATTAAGAACTTAACCATCAAAATTATAGTTTTTTATATGCCCGAGTTTAATCTGAACTTTTACTTTAATTTTGTTATAAATTGTTGATTAATACAGAACTTACACATAATTTTTTACTGCTTTTATCCACTGTTTACGTTTCGCGTATTTTCCATGCGGCTCCAAACATGCTATCTGGGAATTTATCAAATTTCACTTTCACATCAACTCCACGTTTTTGACGTGATGTATCATTACAACCACGTGGATACAGCAATTCTTTCTTGAAGCTGACATAATTAAAATAATATCAATTAATTTTTATTATTAATTATTAAGAAATAAATCGCGTGTCAAAATTTAATAAACGATTCCAATTAGTTGAGATGTTTACCACTAGTTGGCGTAAAAAGTCTAGATCACAATCCTATGAGGCAGCCGTTGCATGAAATTCAACAATGTAAAAAATAGATAGTTTGGAAAAAAATATCAATTCGATTTAATTATCCGTTTTAAAATGGCGGCCATTTAAAATAAAAATTTAAACGGCTGCTTACTCCACAGTATCACTGGCGATAAACTGCAAAATCTGATTAGATTTTTCGTTTTCTAATTTCCAAATATCAGATAAAAACAAACAAAAAAAAAATTAAATATTAAAAGAGAAAAATTGATATAAATTTAAATTTGGTTCTTTGAATCTGTCGCAACAAAGAGATGTTGTTTATATATTATTGCCTTAGCAAACAATGTAAACAAACTAGAAAATTTATATAATTTTGTTTTTTCTGTAAATGTAAAAGCCTAAGCTAATTGATACCTATGGATTCTAGATTAAATAAATCTTAGCTGAATAATTCCTCCCTCAAAATGGTAGGTTTTTATATTAAACGCTAAAAGAGCCTACAGTTGGCACCAATGCCCACTAATGAACGTTGTTTGAATGTTATCCTTTGTCTTTGAGTTTTGCCAATTATACCATTGGATAGGAAATTTTACAGACTAACTCCTAACTTTTTTTTTTAATAAAAAATTACCATTTTTGAGTTATTTTCATTTAAAAAGTTTAAATGACGGCCATTTTGAAACGGATAATTGGATCCAATAATGTATAACCTCCGTTAAATAAATAAACAAATGGCCGCCCGAACTCTCATTTTTGTCTACCGAATATAATTTAATTAAATTCTATTATTTAATTTGATCTTTCTCAATTCTGAATCAGAAACGATTTGACCAATGAGGGTGAAATTTTGCATAAATTTCAACAATGCAAAAAATATATAGTTTGGAAAAAAATATTAATTCGACCAAATTATCCGTTTTAAAATGGCGGCCATTTAAAATTGTTTTATAATACAATAGTATCTGGCCACCGAGCAATGCTCGGAAACTTTTTGCTTCATTTAAAAGCTATATATTAATCCCCGATAATAATATATATATAATATCTATATTTGTATATCTATATAAAAAGAAAAGGATCAAAGGTTTAACTTAATAAATAAATAAATAAAATTCAAAACAATTTTAAAACATGTTTAAATTTATTATTATTTTCACACATTTTATTATTATTTTTGCACTCTTCAATTCTTGAAAACTTTTATAATATAAAATTTTTGTATAATAAATCAAACATTTTTTAAAAATCACAATCAAGAATAGTATTATTACAATAATAAGGTAGATATTGATAAAATATTTATTTATTTCATTGAGGATAAGGTTATAATTATTATTTATGGTATAGTGTATCCATTTTAAAGACCATTCTGAAAAAAATAAAGAAATAAATTATTAATTAAAAAATAAATAAATTTATTTATATATTAGGTTTTGGATTATAATTTATTTGAATTTATAAATATTTTTAGTAGTTTTAATTTTGTAACTTAAAAGGCAATTTATTATACCATAGTCCAGGCAAATTACGATTTTAACAGGAAATAATTCCCTGTAAAGATTTTATTGCTGGAATACCTTTATTGGTACTCCAATATTACTACCCTAAGTTTTCCCCCAAATCTGTGTTGTGGAAATTTTTCTACGCGCCTCAAAATAAGAAAATTTTGGAGTTTTTTCAGTTTTTCCTGAATAACTCTAAAACGGCTGATCAAATCAAATAGACCTTCATTAGATTAATTAAAGCTCTTTAAATTACGCGTAAAATGATAAAAAGTTCATCTATTTAGGTTAAGTAGAACCGGTACTAGGGCCTGTCAAAAAACAGCCCCCGGGATCACTTTTGAATATCCCTAAAACTCGTAGTTTTTTCGATTTTTCCCCATTTCGACCATGAAGGAACACGTTTTCGACAAAGACCACTCTATACATTTTTAAACTAGATTAAATTTGCTACAATTTAAATAAAGTTTCATTCCAATTGGATAATGGTAACATGAGGTTGAAGTTTTGAAAAAAATGCAATTTTTTGGAAAAAATCGCAGTTTTCCTTCATAAAATGAAAACCACCAATTTTAAAAACTTGATTCCTAGCTCATTCTCTAGTATATTTTGTTCACTTGAACGTTTATTTGAACCACGTTTTTGATAAAAGTCTTAGATTTATAGATATCCTACATTTTCCGGACAGGATATGATCAGAATCCTCAAAAGCGTTATGGAAAATGCTGAATATCTATAAATCTAAGTGGTTTATCAAAAAAGTTGTCCAAGTAAACGTTCATGTCAACAAAATTTTCTAGACAATGAGATAGGAATCAAGTTTCTAGGATTAGTGGTTTTCATTTTATGAAGGAAAAACTGCGATATTTTGCAAAAAATTGCATTTTTTCAAAACTTCAACCTCATGTTACCATCATCCAATTAAAATGAAACTTTATTTAAATTGTAGCACATGTAATCTAGTTTAAAAATATATAGAGTTGTCTTTGTCGAAAACCTGCTCCTTCATGGTTAAAATGGGGAAAAATCGAAAAAAGTACGAGTTTTAGGGATATACAAAGCTGTTTTTTGATAGGCGCTAGTACTGGTTCTACTGGACCTAAATAGATGAAATTTTCATCATTTTACTCGTAATTTAAAGAGCTTTAATTTATCCAATTGGTATCTTTTTGATTTGATAAGCCGTTTTAGGGTTATTCTAGAAAAACTGAAAAAACATTCTCATTTTGAGGCGCGTATAAAAATTTCCACAACACAGATTTGTGTGAAAACTTAGGGGTAGTAATATTGGAGTACCAAAAAAGGTATTCCAGCAATAAAATCTTTACCGGGAATTATTTACTGTTAAAATCGTAATTTGCCTGGACTATTAGGCTTAATACGTTTAAAATGTTTAACTAAGCATTTAATCACTAGGAAGCCATTTTTTAAAATGGCGGTTCCAAAATGGCGTCTATTCTTATTAATTTTTTAATTTCAAATCAACTTATCCAGATATACGAAAAATTATTTGATCAACATTTAAATAATATTCAATATTATTTTATATTTCATGAATTTTCCCAGAGAGGGTATTTATTTAATTTTAAAATCATATTTATTTTTTACATATAGCATACCAGTAGACTTACAATACACATTCATAATAATAATAATAATAAATAATAAATGCAATAAAAATGAATTTGTATAAGATCAGGGACTGAAGTAGATCTGTATTTCCATTTAATATTGGGACCGTGCGGAGTCATGGAAGGGGAAATCAAAGCGACGCCAGCGCGCGCTGCGGACAATTCATGCATTTTAGTGTGCTAGATTACTTTAGGTGTATCAGATAAAAGTTATGTAAAAAACAATAAAGCTCTTTACTAAACCTATCGATAATTAACATAAATATTTTTACTTTCACATTTATATTCTATACAATATAATGTGAAGGTATTGCGATCACCTGCCTGGATCCTGACTCTTTGAAACCTTGTATCTCAGAGATGAAAAAAGTTAATTTCATTTTGTAACTTCTAGGCGGATGGAATCGATGCCCTTAACCAGATTTAGGACACAAAACCAGATATCGTGGTCCCTAGAGGCCAAAAAGGGACCAAAAATCCATTGGTCCGTGGATATGTATCTCCCCCTGGGTTTCGCAACCATAAGTCTCAGAGCTACTAAATTCGAAACTTAAGCTCGATATAGGTGAGAATGAGTACAGCATACCTTTGGTTAAAATTAGAAAACCGGAAGTGGACATTTACATGAAATATTTTTTTTTTATTTTGGTATCCTTAATAAGTGTCATTAGTTATTAGTCGTGTATAAATTTTCATCCGATTGAAATAAAGAAAGAGGGGTGTAATTAGAAATATTTGAAAAACTGCAGTTTTTGCGAAAAATTGCAGTTTTTCTTTCATAAAATGAAAACCACTCTTTCTAGAAACTTGATTCATGTTTCATTCTCTAGGCAATTTTATTGACTCGAATTTTTAGTTGAACCACTTTTTTGCTGAAACTCTTAGATTTGTAGATATCTAGCATTTTCCATGACAGGACATGATCCATTTTTGCAAAAAAATACAGGTTTTCCTTCATAAAATGAAAACTGCTAATCCTAGAAACTTTATTCCTATTTCATTCTCTAGAAAATTTTGTTGAATTGAATTTTTAGTTAAACCACTTTTTTGCTGAAACTCTTAGATTTGTAGATATTCAGCATTTTCGATGATAGGACAGGATCTATTTTTGTAAAAGATTGCAGGTTTTCTTTCATAAAATGAAAACTACTAATCCTAGAAAGCTTATTTCTGTCTCATTCTCTAGAAAATTTTGTTGACTTGAACTTTTAGTTGGACCACTTTTTTGTTAAAACTTTTAGATTTATAGATATCCAGAATTTTATACTATAACTTATACAGACTAGTAGCGCACTTTAGTTCATGCATTAGGGTGGCGCTGTAGTCACGCACGGAGCCAATAGCAGGGAACTACAGATCTACCCCCGGATACAGGTTACAATTGATTAATATTAGTAAAAGTAGCAACTTTTTAATCTCTGTTATTGGGATTTTTAGTCGGAATATTTATTTATTTATTTTTGAGTTTGTCATGAAAATAGCGGGAGGTTGCTTGAGCCTTATATTTATCCCTTAAAAGCGAACATGCAAATACAACTAAATTAGCAAATAAAGAGAGAAAGAGAGTAAATAAAATAAAGCAAGGAAAAAATAATAACAATAAAAATTCATGCAATAAAAATAAATAAATAAATACCTGAGTGAATTGTATTAGTAGTAATTATTTTTATATTTATATTTATTTTTTTTATATTAATTTATTTATAATATCGGTACCAATATACAATAGTTTGATTTTTCTTTTTAATATGATTTGGCCTTGTGATTCGCCCGATAAATAGTGGCGTGGGCGTAAATCGGCCCCGCTTGCCCACCATGATGAGAAACGGCCGCTTGACGTAGAATGGGTAAATGGGGGAATAGGACAAGGGCGAAATGGACGCGCCTGCATGATAGAAGGGGGCAGAGAAAGGAAATATTAGAAATAACAAAACACAGGGCTGATTGATGAAACTGCGCATGTGCAGATGAAACAACGCATGCGCAGTTTCAGTTCAATGCCTTCTCGGGCCGCCACTGTCTCTTAAATATTCCAGGACAATGCAGTCAAGAGGGCTATTGTTTATTTAATTAGCTACTTGTTTTGTTTTGATTCAACCACATGATGCATTTTTATTAACCCTCTTCTTAATAATTAATATAATATTTTATTAAAAAAACTATTAATGGTTGATTAAAAATTAATTTCTAAAATGATTTTTCCTAAATTTGAAACCTGGTTAGATTGATTCATCGTCTTCAAAAATACTTAATGAAGCTTTTTTGTTTAATTAAAATAGTTTGAATCATTTTTTGAAATAAATATACAGGGTGTGGGGCATAAAGATCTCCCACATTTTGAAGAGGTATAAAAAAAAAATGAAAAAATTTAACTAGAAAAAACTGAATATATTTTTGAAAAGAACATAAAATATTTTTTTTTTATGTGTTTTAAACATTATATCAGACAAAAAAAAAAAGGGAGGCGGGGGTCAAAAATGAAAATTCTAGCCCTTTCGACCAAACTCAACCAAATTTTGT
Source organism: Forficula auricularia (assembly GCA_024734495.1). NCBI lineage: Eukaryota > Metazoa > Arthropoda > Insecta > Dermaptera > Forficulidae > Forficula > Forficula auricularia. Next base: position 4,434,763 of record JALMQS010000187.1, on the reverse strand, counting down.
ATACATATTCTGTGGACCCCCAGAAGGCTAGAAATGCAAAAACTAACCACCCAAAATAAGGGGGAAGATCAAAAATTAAAATTCTACCCCTTTCGACCAAATTTTGTATACATATTCTGTGGACCCCCAAATTTTGTATTCCAACATAGTTTAGTCGAAAGGGCTAGAATTTTCATTTTTCACCCTTCCCCCCATTTTGGGTGTTTAGTTTTTACATTTCTAGCCTTCTGGGGGGTCCACAGAATATGTATACAAAATTTGGTCGAAAAGGGCTAAAATTTTCATTTTTGACCCCCACCCTCTCTTTTTTGTCTGATATAATGTTTAAAACAAATTAAAAAAAAAAAAATTGTTTTTAGTTCTTTTCAAAAATATATTCTCTAAATTTAAAAATTTTAATTTTTTTCATTTTTTTTCTACCTCTTCAAAATGTGGGAGATCTTTATGGCCCACCCTGTATACATTTTCATTGGCACACCTGTGAATAATTACCTAATTTAATCTTAAATATATATATATATTACATATATCAAATTAAAGTTTATTTGCATCAAGCAGAGGACAACCTCATTGATTTATTATTATTTTTTTATAAAATGTTTTTTTATTCTTTAATCATCATCAACTGGCTGCATTGTCCTGTTTATATTTAATTATTATATTAAAATTAATAAATAATGATCCATTCAACATGATTCAAAGACAGAGAGAGAGAAAGTCAGCGATAGAGAGAAAGTGTATGTGTGTAGAGAGTAAGAGAAAGTGTGTGTGTATGAGTATGAACAGTACCTTGGGTTGTTGGTTCGGGTGTAGGATTCGCCCAAGGAACAGGCAAGGGAGTTTGTTTCCGCCGACGACCATCATTACGAATGGACGAACCAGGTGGAATCGTTTAGGGAGGCAATCGACCCGGTCGGCGGCTGTCAAAAACAGGGGCAGGCACACTATATGATGGTATCATACAGACAGACAATAACAACTACCAAAAGTTCCGACTTCACAAACTGCCCAAGTTTTTAAACGCTTTATACGGGTGGGTCACGGAAAACGGGTGTTTTTCAGGAAAGCACAACTCTGCGGATTTTTCAAAATAAAGTATTTTATTTTCATAGGAACAATCACTAAACTATGCCATTATTGAATGCTTATAATCGAGAAATAATGTCTGACAAATGATGGCCATTTTCACGAACACAAATTCGAAAGTTTGCGTCCACTCTTGCAAGAGTTCAACCCACTGTGCAGCGAATTTTACACAAAGACCTCTAGGGCTTCACCCGTATAAAATTACGATAGTCGAACAGTTGAATGAGCGAGATTACCAATAACGTCCCACTTTTTGTCAATCAATGCTTGACATTTTTGGTTTGTTATAACAACTTGTTTTTTATAATGAATAAAAGGAGAAAAAACAACTTTTGTTTTTCTTTTTAACTATTTAAGATTTCATTGATAAAGGCGCAAATTCTCTATGGACGTTTGGATTTTATATAATTTTTGACAGGGTGGCAGGCTTGGAGCAAGCCAGAATACCAGGCTAGGTGGAGGCCAGAATAGCAGGCTAGCCCGAAGCCAGGATATCAGGCTAGGGGAAGCCAGAATAGCAGGCTAGCCCGAAGCCGGGATACCAGGCTAAGGTGAAGCCCGAATAGCAGGCTGGCCCGAAGCCAGAAGGGCAGGTCTGGAGCATAGTAATCATTCGAACCCCGCTTCAAGCTAGGATCGGTTGTTATTCCCAGCCTGGTCCAAGCCTTGGGCAGACTTGAAGCGGGGCTAGGGCAAGTGGTCACTGCCTGCCTGGGTATCGTCCATCTTTGAAAACAATTAGGCTGAATATTGCGATCTTATATATATTAAGTTTGTTTAAGCCTTGTCAATTATGTCATTGCAAAATTCAGTCTAATGGTCTGTATATATCTATCAACTAGAAAGCTGATCCTAAAAATTGCCCGAAGAAGTCGAAAAATATACGACGAAACGTGTTGCAACTTTTGGAAAATTAGCTTTTAATTATTTTCTCAAGTCCAAGATGCCAATATCCAGCCTAATTAATGCTTGACATGTTTGAAGAAAATGAGGATTTGAGCATCATAATGAGCGATGAAGCTCATATCGAGAACGCCTTCGAATTTGTCTTTGTGAAAATGGCCATCATTTTTCAGACATAATTTTTCCCTCATAAGCATTCAATAATGGCATAGTTTAGTGGTTGTTCGGATGAAAATAAAATACTTTATTTTGAAAAATTCGCAGAGCTATGACGACCTGAAAAACATCCGTTTCCTGTGAACCGTATATAAACAAATGTAGAAAGTCGATTTTATCTTACTTATAATTGTCGTATCGATTTGAAACTTTGGAAATACAAGTAATTCAGGTGACAATAAAATAATTTTAAACAATCGAGCCCAAAAAATTAACCAGTGGGGGCGAGATTTTGAAATTATAGCCCCATTTGGTCCAAACTAAACCAAAATTTGTGTATATCATCTGTGGGGCCCACAAAATGGCAAAAATAATAAAATTAACCGTGGGGTGGGGGAGTGGGTTAAAAAATAGAATTATCAACGAAAAAGTTAATTTTTTTTTTAAACAAATTTGTTTTCATAATTGACAAAAAAAAAAAATGAAAATTTTTCAAATTTCCTAAAAAATGGAAATATTGAAATTACAAATCAAAATTTTGAAAAAGATGATAATTTTTCAAAAAAAAAAAATTAAAATTTTAAAATTTTTCAATTTTCTTCATAAAAATGAAATTTATTATAAAAGGGATCTATAATAAAAAAAAGTCTTTATTTATTAAGGGGACCAAAACGGGAGGAGGAGGTGGGGGGTGGGGGGAATAGAATTATCAACGAAAGTTTATTTTTTATTAAATATTAATTTTTTTTTTTAAAAAATTCTGTTCTCATAATTTTCCAAAAAAATGAAAATTTTTCAAATTTCCTGAAAAGTCGAAATACCTATTGAAAATTTTGAAAAATTAGAAAATTTTGAAAAAATATGAGAATTTTTCAAAAAAAAAAAAAAAAAATAATAATTTTTATATTTTTAAATTTTCCAATTCTTAATAGATATATAAATTTTTATTATATTCAAATGCCTCCCAATACGAAGATCCCGGGTTCGAACCCGGGGCTTATCCTTTTGTCTATAATAATAAAAAATATTTTCTTCGTTGCCTAAATTGTAATTTTTATATATTTGAAAATAATAAATTTCTAACATAGTATTATTAACAACCAGTTGTTGTTTTAACATATATCATCAATTGACGTATCGGTTTTTGATAATATAAAATCGATTGTTAGATTATATTAATTTCACCTTATGATAAATAATTTTAAATTAATTAACACCTGTTTTCTATTTCCCATAAGGAATGAAAAAATAATACTACTAATATAATAATAAAGACAGATGAAGAGTAAGATAATCCGAAATTAGAAAACCATTGGTTAAACCGCAAAATCCATCACAGAAAAGGCAAAAAAAAAAATACAAAACGTTAAACATTTCATTGCCATAAAGCTGTTTTTCTATTCTTTACAAAACAGAATATTTAAAAAAAACCACAAAAATTCCCAAGCAAAATAAACCAAAAAGCGTTAATAATATCAACAAAAACAAAAAATACCTTGTTGTATGTATTATACATAATTTGTTTAACTTTTTTTATAATATCGACCAGCAAATAATAATGTTCCCTTGGAGTTAGTGAGTCCGTAAATGAATGGGTGATTGGCATTGAAATAATATTGTAGAGGTTCTTGGTAAAATGATAGGCCAACGACAACAGCTGTAGAAGGGAGAACAGAGGTTACAGATAAAGGAAAGAGAGAGAGAGAGAAAACGAAGAGAAAGAGAGAAAATACAGAGATACGAGCACATCTATATACGAGAAGTTCGAGATACGAGGAAAGTATGAGCGAAAAATTGGTCTCTAAATACAGCTGTAGAAGGGAGAACAGAGGTTACAGATAAAGGAGAGAAAGAAGACGAAAGAAGAAGAGAGAGAAAGAGAGAAAGATACTAGAGATACAGAGCACATCTATATACGAGAAGTTCGAGGTACGAGGAAAGTATGGACGAAAAATTCGTCTCTAAATACAGCTGTAGAAGGGAGAACAGAGGTTACAGATAAAGGAGAGAGAAAACGAAAGAAGAAGAGGAAGAGAAAATACAGAGATACGAGCACATCTATATACGAGAAGTTCGAGAAACGAGGAAAGTATGAGCAAAAAATTCGTCCCTAAATACAGCTGTAGAAGGGAGAACAGAGGTTACAGATAAAGGAAAGAAAGAGAGAAAACGAAAGAAGAAGAGAAAGAAAGAAAATACAGAGATACGAGCACCTCTATATACGAGAAGTTCGAGATACGAGGAAAGTATGAGCGAAAAATTCGTCTCTAAATACAGCTGTAGAAGGGAGAACAGAGATTACAGATAAAGGAGAGAGAAAACTCGAGTAACGAGCAAGTTATTTCCAATTTTACGAAGCTGTAAACGAAGGCCTTATTTCAAAGGTGTTTTAAAGTGACCGAAAAAACAAGCCTGACCCTCAGAGAATTTTGAACGCATCACTTCAACATCCTAAATTCACAAAGAGAAACAAAGAGGTTGTCCTCTGCTTGATACAAATAAACATACACACATTTATATCTCGAGATGATATATCTGTATATATATTATTTATTTGTTTGAGACTATAGTTTCGAAGACTTGGTCTTCATCATCAGTCTTTCTTCAATTATAAATGTTTTTCATGGACTCAATATCATATGGATATTGAAAACTTGGTGTTCTTTCATCACTGGTGGTCAGCTTAGAACTAATAAAGACATTCCTCTGGTTCACATTCAAATATAACAATATGTTTCCTTTCTCCCTATTTTACAACGAGAAAGGTTGACAACAGAAGGGTTTTTCTTTTTTCTTTATCTTTTGTTAGCAAACATCTTCAGCAGATTACTTTCGACAGCTCTATTTGATTGTTCAAGCAAAGTTTTGAATTTCTATTGAATGATTTCAAAATTTCTAAAGATTCGATTGCGCTAATTAATTTTGGGTTCTTTCTCCCCTTTATTAATCTAATACCTTCTGGGAAGGAGTGATTGTTTGAATTTAAATGTTCTGCAAAAGAATTTTCGCACTTTTTATTTTTAAAATCTCTTATGTGTTCATTTAATCGAGTTTTCAGATTTCTCTCGGTCTTCCCTACATAAATTGCTTCGCAATCTTTGCATTTCAAGCTATAAACACCTTCTTTTTCTATATTATCCTAAATTGTTTAAACCTCATTGATAAGGCTTTGGAAGAAGTATCAGTGAGGACCCTGAATTCAGCATGGAAAAAACTGTGAAGTCAAAGTATTCCTGACTTAGGTTTCGATCCTCAACCTGTGGAATATACAAGAAGGTATCTGTGGATGCGGGTTATAAGGTCACGAGAAAGACGGAAAGAAGTTTGAGTAGGCTCTAACATTTTTAGTACCTACGTAGTTTTTTTTTATGTTAGACCGGTAAACATCCGGGTTTTGCTGTTCAAACAAAGATCCTTTCGCGATAGCGACTCAGAGAAATGAGTAGTATACATAGCTACATACACAATCAAATTCAAATTTGGACAATAAACATTCAGTACATTCATGTTTCGATTGTAAAATATAAAAATTATTGTATTGAATTGATAAACAGCCCTGAACCTCCTTAAACCACAAATACAATCATAGAAAAAGCAAATGCAATAACGTTTAGCATATCAGGCGTAAAACTCCTTCTAATTCCTGCAAATCAGAACATTAAGATAAAAGAACTCGCAAACCACATAGAACAGAAAATCCCAAGCAAAAAGCGTTAATAATTTCAACAAAAACAAAATACCTGTTTTATGTTTATCAAATATGTTTAAGCTGTTTTATAATATCGACCAACAAATAATAAAGTTCCCTTGGAGCTTGTGAGTCCGTAAATGAATGGGTGATTGGCGTGGAAATAATAATAACGTTGAGGAACTATGAGTGATGTTGGAGAAATAAGAATAACAGCTGTAGAAGAGAAAACAGAAGTTTCAGATAAAGAAGAAAGAGAGAAAGAGAGAGAGAGAAATGAATGAATGAAGAGGAAGAGAAAAAGAGAAAAATACAAAATAGTTTATTATTCTGACACAAGTGTGGATTACGGCAAATTACAAAACAAACACCTGTTCCATTTAAAAGTTACCACTAAGTTTATGCGGACTGCATAGTTTTAATAGTTAAATAACAAACAAAAAATCAGTTAGAGATTCTCAAATCAAGGTTAAGACATCGGAGGCAGCCATTTTCTGAAAAACCTAACCTATATTAAAGACTCCATCAGTGTGACGTCACGGCAGTCATTTTCTGGAAAACCTAACTTATATTACACACTCCATTAGTGTGACGTCAGACGACCTTATTTGAAATTCCATTTAAAGATAAACAATCCAAAGAAACTCTATTGACATGATTTTTTCGCATAACCGCGATAATTTTATTGTTTCTTGCTTTTATATAATCAGGTTGTAAAGATCTTCCGTATTTCGAGATTGTATGCGCCTGTAGTGGGTGTAGAAAGAAAGGTTAGTTTTAATTTTTATAATATTGGTGCGAGTTGTTACACCAAGAAGGTGCAGCCCCTAACGGCCTAGTTTGTCCCCTCCATCGTGAAAAGCAGAAGAGGAAGAGATGATTTTATGGGTTGGGTAGGATTCGAAGGTATCTGTGGATGCGGGTTATAAGGTCACGGGGAAGAATTATCGTATTGAATTGATAAACAGCCCTGAACCTCCTTAAACCACAAATAAAATCATAGAAAAAGCAAATGCAATAACGTTTAGCATATCAGGCGTAAAACTCTTTCCAATCACTACAAATCAGAACATTAAGAAAAAAAAACCCAAGCAAAATAAACCAAAAAGCGTTAATAATATCAACAAAAACAAAATACCTGTTTTAAGTTTATCAAATTTGTTTAAGCTGTTTTATAATATCGACCAACAAATAATAAAGTTCCCTTGGAGTTTATGAGTCCGTAAATGAATGGGTGATTGGCGTGGAAATAATAATAACGTTGAGGAACTATGAGTGATGTTGCAGCAATGAACATAACAGCTGAAGAAGGGAAAACAGAGGTTACAGATAAGAGATAGAGAGAAAAAGAAAGAAGAAATGAATGAATGAAGAGGAAGAGAAAAAGAGAAAATACAAAATAATTTATTATTCTGACATGAGTGAGGCAAATTTCCAAACAAACACTCTTACAATTCAATAAATTTCCGGTCAAACTTAATAGATAAATAACAAAACAATAAAAATCAACTAGAGATTCTCAAATCAAAGTTAAGACATCGGCGGTAGCTATTTCCTGGAAAATCTAACCTATATCAAACATTCCATTAGTGTGACGTCACGGCAGCCATTTTCTGGAAAACCTAACCTATATTTCACACTTCATTTGTGTGACGTCAAGGCGGCCATATTTGAAACCCCATTTAAATATAAACAATCCAAAGAAACTCCAAATCAAATGATTTTTTCTCATAACCCCGATTATTTCATTGTTTCTTGCTTTTAATAATAAAACGGGTCGCCTTTAATTCAATATGATATGGTGTAGAGAGAAAAGTTAGTTTTTATTTTTATAATATTGGTGCGAGTTGTTACACCAAGAAGGTGCAGCCCCTAACGGCCTGGTTTGTCCCCTCCATCGTGAAAAGAAGAGGAAGAGAAGATTTTATGGGTTGGGTAGGATTCGAAGGTATCTGTGGATGCGGGTTATAAGGTCACGGGGAAGACGGAAAGAAGTTTGAGTAAGCTCTAACATTTTTCGTACATCGGGGTTTTGCTGTTCAAAGTTATTATGAAAAGATCCGTTCGCGACAGCGACTCAGAGAAATGAGTAGTATACATAGCTACATACACAATCAAATTCAAATTTGGACAATAGTCAAGTCTGCCTCGGAACTCCAACGTGTCAACAACGATTATTCCTGTGCCCGTCTAATTTCCAATTTATAGGCAGATTTTTCACCCCAATAGCAGCTCTCTCTCACAAACTCAGGATAAACATCTGATAAGTATTTTCAGACATAAATTATATTTTTTACTATTAAAATTATAATTTATAACTGTAAATTAACATATTTCTTAACATTATTGGACAAAAACTACTTGGTAGGTTTCACATTAAGATACAAAAAAATAAAACGAATTTATTTTTAGAGAATCTTCAATCTCGATATATATATTTCGGGTGACCAACCCATCTTCAGGAGATACAGGAAGTAACTGATCTGAACAAGTCGAAATCAAACACAAGTCAATGGTAAAATTTATTTTTTTAAGATAACAAAAGAGTAAATATTTAAAATTAGTGGAGGGAGAAAAGGTAGGAGGTCTACTTTGGATTAATTTTGAATGGCCTTTTGAGAAAAGAGGATTTCAAATTTGAATACAACTCAATGGTAAAATTTATTTTTAAGATAACAAAGGGGTAAATATTTAAAATTACTGGAGGGAGAAAAGGTAGGAAGTCTACTTTGGATTAATTTTGAATGGCCTTTTGAGAAAAGAGGATTTCAAATTTGAATACAACTCAATGGTAAAATTTATTTTTAAGATAACAAAAGGGTAAATATTTAAAATTACTGGAGGGAGAAAAGGTAGGAAGTCTACTTTGGATTAATTTTGAATGGCCTTTTGAGAAAAGAGGATTTCAAATTTGAATACAACTCAATGGTAAAATTTATTTTTAAGATAACAAAGGGGTAAATATTTAAAATTACTGGAGGGAGAAAAGGTAGGAAGTCTACTTTGGATTAATTTTGAATGGCCTTTTGAGAAAAGAGGATTTCGAATTTGAATACAACTCAATGGTAAGATTAATTTTTAAGATGACAAAAGAGTAAATATTTAAAATTCGTGGAGGGAGAAGTCTATTTTGTTTAATTTTGAATGGTCTTCTGAGAAATGAGAATTTACACACAAAACAAATTTGCAAATATTTAAAGAATGTAATCAATGATTGTACTTTTTTAACTTCTAATTGATTATTTAGTATATTCGTTTTATTTGAGAGAGCTAATTTTATTTCAGTTGACTCTAAAAAATCTAAACGTAAGCCCTTTCTTTCGAAATGTAACGGAACTAGGTGGCTAATAGAAGAGGTGTGTTTATTCAAATGTAGATGATTGGCGAAGGTAGAAGTTGATTCCATATTAATATCATCTGATCTGCTGAGACTATTAAAGGCTCTTTCATGTTCCGAGTAGCGAGTTCTAAAAGAGCGTCCAGTTTGTCCTATGTAGATTGCGTCGCAATTATCACAAGTCAATTTATATACCCCTGATTTATCTAATTTATGAATTTTGTCTAATTTATTATTAATTAGCTGTGAACCTAAAGTGTTTTTATTATATAAAGCAGGAGTTATACCAGACGTTCTAAGATTTGAAGCTATAGGGTTTGTAACATGGTTCGAAATGAAGGGGAGTCTTTTAAATATTTTAACAGTTCCGGAATTTAGTGAGTGTGTATGAGAGATACTTATTTTTTGATTAATTTTTTTGTAAATTTTATTAATTATCAGTTTGTTGTAGCCATTATTCATAGCTATATTATAAATTATATTTAGTTCATTGTTAAAATCTGAAGTGTCCATTGGTATTGAAATAAGTCTGTAGATCATCGAATAAAAAGCGGCAAATTTAGTGTTAGTAGGGTGGTTGGACGAAAATGGAATCACTGTGTCTGTGAAAGTATCTTTTCTAAAAATTTTGTAATTAAGTTTGTTTTTCGAAATAGTTATTTGGAGGTCCAAAAAAGAAAGGGTTTTATTTCCAATTTCGGAAGTGAATTCTATATTAGAGTGAAGAGAGTTTAAGTAATTTTGGAAAGAGCTCAATTGTCTAAGAGTGCCTGACCATATTAAAAAAATATCATCAACGTATCTACGCCAAAATACAATTTGTTTAGCAAAGGAATTATTCGGACCGAGAATTGTTTTTTCTAAATTAGCCATGTAAATTTCAGCAAGGATAGGACTAAGCGGACTGCCCATAGCTAAACCATCGGTTTGCCTATAGAATTTATTATTAAAAATATAATAGTTCTGGTTTATGCATAGGTCTAATAATTTAAGGATTTGACTATTATGAAGAGGATCTTTAATATTCAAATCAATCAGATCGACTAATATTTCTTTTTAATTTTAAAAGAGGAATCGAGGGAAAAGGTTTTTCACGTCGAAAGAAATAAGCTTATGAGAATTTTGAATATTTACGTGTTGAAGAGAATTTGTTAGATCTAGTGAATTTTTAACTGCGAAGTCAGAAGTAAACATATCCTTGAGAAGATTATTCAAATATTTACATATTTTGTATGCCGGGAAATATGTAAATATTTGAATAATCTTCTCCAGATATGTTTCTGCGGATTAAAATTTCAGATCTGTGCAAGTCTAACCGTTGCTCAACTGATTCTCGCCATAGCTTTATTTCTTTTCAGGCGTGAAGCCAACACCTCGATTCACTCATGAAAATCGATCTGTTGATTTGAACAGTAAGATCACCTCTTCATAGTGGGTCAAATCCTTGAACTATTAGACCTATGCATAAACTCAGACATATTTTGATAATAATAAATTCTATAGGCAAACCGACTCGTTGCTATGGGCAGTACGTAGTGTCCTTGCTGAGAATTTGCATGAGCTAGGCAAGAAGAGCACATTCTCGGTCAGTGAGTTTCATTTTGTGACACGGCGTAGATACAGCATCGTCTATGTTTTAACATGGTCAGGCACTCTTTAAGACAATTGAGCGTGCTTTCAAAATTACCCAAACTCTCTTTCACTCCCCAATATAGGAATTCTCCAGGCGGGGCTCTTTGCTGGACGACATAGCTGGCTCGAAGAACAGACTTAATTACAAGGATTCTCAGAAGATAACTTTCACAGACACAGTGACATTCCGTTTACCTAGTCAACCACCCTACATAACACTAGGTTTAGCCGCATTCGATGATCTACAGTACCTTTCAACGAACAACGGTGCACGATTCTAACAAATGGGCTTAAACTATAATTTATAATACCTTTATGAACGGCTTGTCAAACTGACCGGTCAATCAAAATTTACAAAAAATTAATCAAAAAATAGGCAATACTGCATACACACTCATGAATTCCGGGACGCGAGGCAAAATGTTTGGAGACTCCCCTCGTGTCAGACCATGTTACAAGGCTGCAGCTTCAAATCTTTAGAGGCGTCTGTTCTAACTCACTGCTGCCACAAAACACTGGGATCACAGCAATTAACTAATAAAATTAGACCAAAGAAATTCATCAGAATTAGGCAAATCAGAGGGGTATATAGACTGACGATGGCCGCGGACACCAACATGAGACAAATATTTCAACAGAACTCGCCACTCAGGACATGAAGAGCCTTGTGGTCTCGACTAGTCAGATGATCGAGATTCAACTTCTACCTTCAGCCTCAATCTGGTACATTGCTGCACCTCTTCAGTAGCCACCTAGTTCCATTCCACATTTCGAAAGTACACTGGAACAGAGTCAACTGAAATAAAATTAGCTCTCTCAAATAAAACCAGACGCCATACTAAATAATCAATTAAGTTAAAAGTGCAGTCATTGATTACATTCTTTAAATATTTGCCAAATTTGTTTTATTGTGGCTCAATTCTCATTTCTCAGAGAGACCATTCAGAGCCAGGCTGAAAACTGTCTCCCTCCACGAAGGCTAAATATTTACTCTTTTGATCATCTTAAAAATTGTCTTACCGATTGAGTTGCTGTTCAAGTCTCTTTTCTCAGAGTCCATTCAAATTGTCGAAAATTGAACCTCCTTTTCGTCCTCCCGTATTTTTAGGCATTTTACCGGCTTTATTCCTGCATAGAACACACAAATTCGTCTTGAGAATATACTGTCAAAAGGCCATTCAAAGTTAATCCAAGTAGACGCTCTACAGCACTGCTCCCTCCACTAATTTTTAAACATTTGCGCTTTTTGTTTATCTTAAAAAAAAAAATAAAATTTTACCGTTGACTTGGCTGTATTTAATTTTCGACTTATTCAAGATCAGTTACTTCCTGTATCTCCTGAAGATGGGTTAGTCCCCCGAAATATATATATCGAGATTAAAGATTCTCTAAAAATAAATTCGTTTTATTTTTTATATCTCAATGTGAAACCCACCAAGTATTTTTATCCAATAATTTTAAAAAATGTTTCACCAAGTACCAACACCAAATTCCTTAAAAACTATATTTCTTAACCTTAAAAAGTCTAGAGGCTTTTCTTTACTTAATAACTCACAACGCCACCAGCAGGTGGCATCCGCGAGCCGGCGCCACAATCCAAAATTTCAAATTTTAAATTCAAAACTTTGTTCTAAATTTTATTAACTAATTAACCAACTTTATTCACAATTTCTCTTAACCTCCACTAATTTCAATTCTCTCAAATATTTCCACCCGATATACATATTTTATTTTATCTTAGAACATTCCTTATTAAATATTATATTAATTATTTTATCTTAGAACATTCCTTATTAAATTAATTCAATTTCAACTCTTCTTAATTCTAATTAAACTTAGACTCAATCTCTAACTTTATAGCTAGCCTAATTTACCTCTATCGTATCATATTAATTCTTATTAATTTATATTTTAATTCCTTTTTTTATTAAGCCTAAGTAGTAATTAAGTATATAATATACCATTTCTTTCCCTACAGGTACAACCTAAATAATTAAGTGGTAGATAATTTTAAACTAACTATCGCTCGGCGAAACACCACTGCTCAAGTTATTAAAACTCAGTAAACTAGATTTCATCTATCTTTCTGAGATCAGACTTGTGATTCCGATTTCTTTCTTTCTTTCTTTCTATTCAATAATTTACACCCCCTCGCTCATTCTACATCATGTCTACGTTGAGCATCCACTATTCCAATATTCGCGGTCTCTTTAGCAATAAAACTTCCGTTTTCCAGCATCTCGAAGACGAAAGACCCTCCATTTTGGCCCTCACTGAAACCCAAATTGACACAAACAAATCCGATACTCCAGATCTCAAATTCGGAAAATATATTCTACACCCCAAATTCCGCCGGTATAACGGCGTCTGTTGCTACGTTCGCGATAACATCCCCTGCGAACGACTTGGATTTTTAGAAAAAAAAGCTTACGACGCATTATGGCTTAAAATTAATACTAAGACCTCAAGTAGAATTCTCTGTACAATCTATAGATCTCCTAATGATAAAAAATTTAAAGAATTTTTCGACTATCTCGGCAATTGTGTGAATGTAATTCTTTCACGTTTTCCAAATTCTGAAGTCTCTTTCCTAGGTGACTTCAATGTACACAATAAGGACTGGTTGACATTCTCCAGGTCCAACACCCCTGAAGGCAACGCTGCTCACATATTTGCAACTTCATATGATTTAACCCAAATTATAGATCGCCCCACTAGGATTCCGGACAACACAAACGACACCCCATATCTACTCGACCTCTTTCTGTCATCTGCCCCTTCTCAATTCTCTTTTATTATCTCTGCACCTCTAGGTAACTCAGACCACAACTTAATTAAAATAAAATCACATATCAACTTAGTAAAACCCGCTCTACCCTGCCCAAAGCCCAGAGAAATAAGGCTTTTTCTTAAAGCCAACTGGGATGAAATGCGTAACTTCTTCAGCTCTTTCCCATGGAATGATTACTGCTTCAGAAACAAAAATGCCACCGAATGTGCCTCTGCATTCTCTGAAGTGATTCAAATGGGCATTGAGTTATATGTCCCTTTCAAACGGGTAATTGGAAAACAGGACTCCAAGCCCTGGTTCAATAAGTCTTGCTCCGAAGCAGTTAAACAAAAAAATCATGCTTTCTATAATTGGTCTTCGACACCATCAGAGGATAATCGCGTTCTCCTCACTAAAGCCCGCGCCCACTGTAAAAAAACAATCGATAATGCGATGAAGTCCTTCATTCAGAAAAAAGCTGACAGGCTAGCAGCTTGCCCCAGCAATTCAAACCAATTCTGGTCCCTTGATAAGTATGTAAAAAGAAATTTTACAAACTCATCATTTCCACCTCTCAATCTCTCCGACAACTCGATAGCCATTGACGCCCCCGACAAAGCCGAAGCTTTTGCCTCATATTTCGCGTCCAACTCAAACCTGGACGACAAAGGGCTTGAACCACCCACATACCCCCCAGTACTAATATAATGTCAGATACTGTTTTCAGGATACCAGCAATTCTAAAGATCATCCAGAATCTAAAGAACAACTCTTCTGCTGGCCCCGACGATATCCCTGCCATTCTCATTAAAAAATGTGCCCCTGAACTTGCTCCTATACTATCCAAATTATACAATCTCTCCTATAACTCTGGAATATTTCCGGAAGCCTGGAAACTAGCCAGAATCCAACCAATTAAGAAAAAAGGCGATTCTTCCAACATAAAAAACTATCGACCCATAGCAATCACTTCTGTCTTATCCAAAATTATGGAAAAGGCCATCAACGAGCAAGTTCTACGACACTTAGAGTCAAATAAATTTATCCACGATAGGCAATACGGCTTCAGGCAATCCCGGTCGACAGGTGACATCCTAGCATATGTAACTCATATCTGGAACAAAACCTTGGAGGCCGGGAATGGGACCCTCGCGGTAGCTTTAGACATTTCAAAAGCCTTCGATATGGTCTGGCACAAAAATCTTCTTGCCAAATTGACCTCCGTCGGCCTTGCACCGAAACTCTGTAAGTTGCTCGAAAGTTTTCTTTCAGACCGTAGTATTAAGGTTGTCATCGATGGAATATCCTCTTCCCCCTTCCACACCAACGCTGGAGTTCCTCAGGGATCGGTTATCTCCCCTACGCTTTTTCTTATCTATATCAACGACCTTCTAAACTTGCCCTCCAATCCGGTACATTGTTACGCAGATGACAGCACCCTACATAACGCCCCTGCATCGCATAAAAACCGTGCAGACATTGCCTCTTCAATTAATTTAGACTTATGCAAACTTAAAAACTGGGGATCCCAAAACTTAGTTAACTTCAATGCAGGGAAAACTCAGTGTTGCCTTATTTCTAGGCGCGTCGACAGAAACCTCCCAAACATATCATTCGACTCAAACTCACTAGAATTCAGGGATAAAATCTCAATGCTAGGCGTAACTCTAGGGTCTGACCTTTCATGGAATGACCATATCTCAACCACTGCTAAAGCTGCAGCGCGCAAGCTTGGTCTCCTATTTAGGTCTAGACGCTGTTATACTCCCAGTCAACTCCTTATGCTGTATAAGGCTCAAATTCGTCCCTGTCTCGAATATGGCTCTCATCTGTGGAGGGGTGCCTCCAAGCATTCTCTTGCCACACTGGATGCAATTCAGAAGCGAGCAATTAAACTAATAGGAGAACCGGCTCTAACCAACTCACTCGACTCCCTGGCTCACCGAAGAACCGTTTCTGCCCTTTCCCTGTACTACAGATACTATCACGGTGTCTGTTCAGTCGAGCTGAAATCAATTATCCCCCCTAATGCCCTCTTTACGCGAAACACGCGGTTTTCTAACGCTCAGCACCCCTTCGCTGTCAAATTGGATAAAATTCGAACAAGCGCTTTCGCCAACTCTTTTATCCCTTTGACCTCCAGAGACTGGAACTCGCTCCCTGCCACCATCTTTCCCGCGACCTATAACCTTCAGCTATTTAAGACCCGTATCCACAGATACCTTCGACCCCCGCCCAACCCATAAAATTATTTCTTCTTCTTTTCACGATGGAGGGGCCAACCCAGGCCTTTAGGGGTTGCACCTTTTTTGGTGTAACTCCTTCTCTCATCATTATCATAAAAAAAAAAAAAAAATAAATAAAAATAAACATTTTGTACTTTGACGTTTCGATTGTAAAATATGAAAATTATTGTATTGAATTGATAAACAGCCCTGAACCTCCTTAAACCACAAATACAATCATAGAAAAAGCAAATGCAATAACGTTTAGCATATCAGGCGTAAAACTCTTTCCAATCACTACAAATCAGAACATTAAGAAAAAAAACCCAAGCAAAATAAACCAAAAAGCGTTAATAATATAAACAAAAACAAATTACCTGTTTTATGTTTATCAAATTTGTTTAAGCTGTTTTATAATATCGACCAACAAATATTAAAGTTCCCTTGGAGTTTATGAGTCCGTAAATGAATGGGTGATTGGCGTGGAAATAATAATAACGTTGAGAAACTATGAGTGAATGTGGAGATATAAGAATAACAGCTGTAGAAGAGAAAACAGAGGTTACATATAAAGAAGAAGGAGAGAGAGAAAGAGATAGAAAACGAAAGAAGAAATGAATGAATGAATGAAGAGGAAGAGAAAAAGAGAAAAATACAAAATCGTTTATTATTCTGACACAAGTGTGGATTACGGCAAATTACAAAACAAACACTTGTTACTTTTAAAAGTTACCACTAAGTTTATGCGGACTGCATAGTTTTAATAAACAAACAAAAATCAGCTAGAGATTCTCAAATCAAGGTTAAGGCATCGGAGGCAGGCATTTTCTGAAAAACCTAACCTATATTAAAGACTACATCAGTGTGACGTCACGGCAGTCATTTTCTGGAAAACCTAACCTATATTACACACTCCATTAGTGTGACGCCAAGGCGGTCATATTTGAAACTACATTTAAAGATAAACAATCCAAAGAAACTCTATTCAATTTTTTTTCTCATAACCCCGATAATATCCTTGTTTCTAGTTTTTATATAAAGCGGGTGATAAAGATCTCCCTTATTTCGAGATGGTATGTGTTATGTATTTTATACTAGTTGGAGTTTATATTATTCGTTGGCAACCAGTTGCCCAGTGACGATAAATAAACATTAGTAAAATAAACAAAGATTCGATAAACAAGAGCCTTCGATGTAACTTATTTAATTTAATTGTGTAATAAATAGTATATATATATAAATTACTCCAAGCGTTCTTAATTCATCTATCTCCGCTTCCCCGGCTCCTCCAGTTCAATCCATCATACATTACAAATTGGCGACGAGAATAAAAGAAGAAAGGAAAAAAATTTACGAAAATGGCGGAACTAAAAATTCTAATGGAAACGCTTTCGAAACAAAATGAAGCGATAATTAAAATGTGCAAAGCAATGAATTCAACAAAAGAAGAAGATGAAACAAAGCTTAAAAAGTTCTTAACAACACAATCTTTACAATTTGAATTATTTAATGAAGATCGGGAAGATTTTAAAACATACAGGGAACGGTTGGAGAACTTTCTAGAACTCAAACAACTCACAGGTGATGACGACGAAACAAATGCCGCTAAAGCAAAAATATTAATAAATTGCCTTGGCACAAAACATTATCAATTATTATCAAGCCTCACAGCACCAGAAAAGCCCAATTCAAAAACATATAAAGAATTAATGGCTTTATTAGAAAAATTTCTTTGTCCTATTCAAAATGTGCACACAGAAAGACACAAATTTTTATCGTGTAAACAAAAACCCGAGGAAACAATAACATCGTACATTGCGGAATTAAAGAAAATTTCAAAATCGTGTAAATGGAATTGTACAAATTGTAAAAAGGCGTATAACGATATACTGCTAGCTCAATTCATTCGAGGAATACATGACGTCACCATTAGAGAAAAAATTCTTCAACAAGATGACGAAGCCCAATTCGAAAAAGTTTTGGAAATTGCATTAGCCCTCGAAGCAGCTAAAAAACAGAATGATGAAAATTACCATGTGACTAAAATAAATCAAGTCGAAAAAAATAAATCTAGTACATATCAAGATTCCCCGAAACCTTTAAAGAAATGTATAAATAACACAAATAATAAAAATAAAAATAGAAGAAATAATCCATCAAGAACATTCTTATCCGAATTAGGTTTGGAAAATATCTGCCTGTGTTGCGGGAAGAACAATCATCTAGCAAGAGAGTGCCGTATCAAAAAGAAATTAAATTGCAAATTGTGCGGGAAGAATGGACATTTAAGCAAAGTTTGTATCAAATCAAGAAGGAATCAACGTAGAGGGATCTATTCAATAGAAAATTCAACAGAAATGGATGAGTACGAAATTAAATATATTGAGAAAAATAATAATAAAATACAGATTGCAAAAGGGTGTTTTTTATTGAGGTATAGAACTTTAAGTTGGCATCACTTTTTTAACTGGCGGCCATTTTGTCAGCTGTCAAGTGATTAATATTTAGTTTGGTTTGCCATTTCATCATGAACAGGTTGACAAAAGAACAACGCTTGCAAATCGTGCAAATTTATTTCGAAAATAATGGTTCAGTTCGCGAAGTTTACCGCAAGCTCCGTCCATTTTATGGTCGACATAATCGTCCATCAGAGCAATTAATTCGGTTAACCATGGATCGTTTTCGCACTACGTTTACTCTATGTGATAATACGCATCCGCAGAGACGTCGAACAGTGCGCACCGAAGAAACAATTGCCGCTGTAGAGCAAAGTGTTGAAGAGGACCAGAATGAATCGATTCGCCACCGTGCACAGCAATTGGAGCTTTGTCCATCAACTTTATGGAAGATTTTGCGCAAAGATCTTGGCTTGCGACCTTACAAGATCCAGCTTGTGCAAGAATTAAAGCCGCGAGACCATGCAATGCGTCGTGATTTTGGTGTATGGGCCGAAAATGAGATTGATCTCGATGCTGATTTTCATCGCAAAATTTTGTTCAGTGATGAGGCTCATTTTTGGTTGAATGGCTACGTCAACAAGCAAAATTGCCGCATTTGGAGTGAAGAGAATCCACATGAGACCCTTGAGACGCCATTACATCCACAAAAACTGACTGTTTGGTGTGCTCTATGGGCTGGTGGAGTCATTGGGCCATACTTCTTCCGAAATAATGCTGGAGAGTCAGTTACCGTTAATGGAGACCGGTATAGAGCCATGATAACCGACTATTTTGTTCCCGAATTGGATGGCATGAATGTGGATGAGTTGTGGTTCCAACAAGACGGCGCTACATGCCACACAGCGCACGTCACAATCGATTTATTGAAGGAAACATTCGATGAGCGCATAATTTCGCGGAATGGACCTGTCAATTGGCCACCAAGATCGTGTGATTTGACACCATTGGATTATTTTCTTTGGGGATATGTGAAGTCGCTCCTCTACGCCAACAAACCAGAAACGTTAGGGGACTTGGAATCCAACATTCGTGGCGTTATTGCCAACATACGGCCCCATATGCTCGAAAAAGTGGTTGAAAATTGGACCTGTAGAATTGGATTTATTCGAGCCAGCCGCGGCGGCCACATGCCCGAAATCATATTTAAACATTAATGGCATAAAATTATCCTTCCAATAAAGCCAAATTGATGGACATTAAAACGATTTTCTTGTGTTTTATTTCAATTCGAAGTTCTATACCTCTAAAAAAAACACCCGTTAAAATAAGGAATATCGTTAAAAATTTTCAAATTAAAATTAAAATTGAAAATAAAACAGAACTATTTGAAATTGACTCTGGTAGTGCTGTGACAATAATTTCAGAAGAAAAATACAATAAATTAAATATTAATAATCCTATCAAACCTACGTCAATCTATTTTAATACTTATACAGGTGAACGTTTCCAACCTAAAGGAATTGCACATGTTCATGTAAAATATAACGGAATTGAATCAATCGAAGAAATATACATTGTAAAAGGACATTATTCATCAATTTTAGGAAGAACATGGATACGAAATTTAAAAATAAATCTAAATCAAATACAAATCAATACCATATCCAATAATGATCCAATTACCGTAGAACATATCCGCTCCGAAACAAATAAAGACATTGAATTAATTGAAATGAAAACAAAATTACTCAACGGAGAAATAATGAACGCAGAATATAGTGTTCATTCAGGAGTTATATTAAGAGGAATTCGAGTTGTCATTCCGAAAGTATTACGTCCAGCAATTTTAAAAGAACTACATTCTACGCACATAGGTATGGTGAAAATGAAAAGCATAGCACGATCCTTATGCTATTGGCCGAAAATCGATGAAGATATTGAAAATATGGTCAAATCTTGTCAAGACTGCGCTCAAGTTAAGAAAAATCCAGCCAAAGTGCCAACACACAAGTGGGAAGAACCAGAACAGCCCTGGCAACGTATACATGCTGACTATGCAGGCCCCTTCAAGAATAATTACTTTTTTATTGTGGTCGACGCAAAAACGAAATGGTTAGAAATTACGATGTCTAAATACCCACCAACGTCAAATTCAACAATAGATTCATTTACAGAAATATTCTCAAGAAATGGACTACCACACATACTTGTCACAGATAACGCAACTATATTTAAATCAAAAGAATTCGTAACATTCTGCAAGAGAAATGGAATAGAACAAAAATTTAGTGCCCTGAACCATCCCGCCACGAACGGACAAGCAGAACGAATGATACAAAATTTTAAAAATAAAATGAAATCAATGGTAAATGAACAAGGAACAAGCAAAGACAAATTAATTAAATTTCTTTTCAAATATCGAGATACACCACTGGAAGGCGGTAAAATACCTGCTGAATTATACCTGAAAAGAAAACTTCGATCCAGGCTCGACTTAATCAAACCACAAATGCGACAAACTAACACAGATCAATGCCATAAAATAAGAGAATTACAGCTTGGCGACAGAGTGCAATCAAGAAACTATACATCATCCGGACTCTGGAAATTTGGTACAGTGATAGAACGATTAGGAAAATTACACTACCTAATTGAACTCGATCACGTGTACATTATAAAAAGACACATAGATCAGTTAGCCAAAACGCAAGTCGACAAAATCACTCCTCAAATAAACCTACATCTGAATACACCAACACCTCAAACTCAAGAACATTTAGAAGATAAACCAACATCTCCTATAAAATACAGAACAAGGATAATAGAACACTCAAGCCCTACTTCAAGCCCAGAGACTAAGGGAAACGAAAATCAACCTCAAAACAAAGATGTACAACCACCAGTAGAAACAGGACCTCCAACGCCGATGCCGTTACGACGATCGGAAAGATCGCGGAAACCTGTAATCCGGTTAAACTACAACAATTAAATTAAGTGCCGGAGAATTGTTATGTATTTTATACTAGTTGGAGCTTATATTATTCGTTGGCAACCAGTTGCCCAGTGACGATAAATAAACATTAGTAAAATAAACAAAGATTCGATAAACAAGAGCCTTCGATGTAACTTATTTAATTTAATTGTGTAATAAATAGTATATATATATATAAATTACTCCAAGCGTTCTTAATTCATCTATCTCCGCTTCCCCGGCTCCTCCAGTTCAATCCATCATACATTACAGTATGGTGTAGAGAGAAAAGTTAGTTTTTATTTTTATAATATTGGTGGGAGATGTTACACCAAGAAGGTGCAGCCCCTAACGGCCTAGTTTGTCCCCTCCATCGTGAAAAGAAAAAGAAGAGAAGATTTTATGGGTTTAGTAGGATTCGAAGGTATCTGTGGGTGCGAGTTATAAGGTCACGGGGAAGACGGAAAGAAATGTGAGTAGGCTCTAACATTTTTAGTACATCGGGGCTTTGCTGTTCAAACGTATTATGAAAGCATCCGTCGCGACGATAGCGACTCAGAGAAATGGGTAGTATACATAACTACATACACGATCAAATTAAAATTTGGATAATAATAGTACCTTCATGTTTCGACTGTAAAATATGAAAATTATCGTATTGAATTGATAAACCCCTGAACCTCCTTAAACCACAAAAACAATCATAGGAAAAGCAAATGCAATCATCTTTAGCATATCAAGGGTAAAACTCTTTCTAATCACAAAACATTAAGAAAAAAAAACTCGCAAACCACATAGAACAGAAAATCCCAAGCAAAAAGCGTTAATAATATCAACAAAAACAAAATACCTGTTTTATGTTTATCAAATATGTTTAAGCTGTTTTATAATATCGACCAACAAATAATAAAGTTCCCTTGGAGTTTGTGAGTCCGTAAATGAATGGGTGATTGGCGTGGAAATAATAATAACGTTGATGAACTTGGAATGATGTAGCAAAGAGAATAACAGCTGAACAAGGGAAAACAGAGGTTACAAATAAAGAATAAAGAGAGAGAAAATGAAAAAAGAACAATAAGCAATGAATAAATGAAGGGAATGTGAAAGAGTGAGAATAGTTTATTATTCTGACACGAGTGCGGCAAATTACCAAACAAACACTCTTACAATACAATAAATTTCCTGTTAAACTCAATAAATAAAAAATAAACATACAAAATCAGCTAGAGATTCTCAAATGATATTATATAAGGCTCAAATTCGCCCCTGTCTTGAATACTGCTCTCATCTGTGGAGAGGGGCCTGCAAGCATCCTCTTAATACCTTAGATGCAATTCAGAGGCGGGCTATCAGACTTATAGGCGATCCCGGATTAACTGATCTGTCTCCGCCCTTTCCCTTTTTCACGGCTTTTGTTCTGACGAAATAAAATCGATAACCAAGGGCTTCATTTGCACTAAATACACGATTTTCTAAGATTCAACAACCCTACGCGCTTAAACTGGATACTAATCGAACAAACGCATTCGCCAATTCATTTATCCCTATGACTTCTAAAGACTGGAACTCTCTTCCCCTGACCGTCTTTCCAGCAAATTATAAACTTCAATCTTTCAAGAGCAGCATCCACGGATACCTTCGACTCCTACCCAATCTAAATCTCTTCTTATCTTCACAATACAACGGTCCACCGCGGACTACAGAGGTTGTACCTTCTTGGTGCAACTTCTTCTTGTATCAATATCATTATAAAAAAAGTGAGGGTTAAGGTCTTTCGAGATTCACGACATCTCTCGGATTCCCCGACAACTTCTTAATAATGAGAGAAGTCATGGCCATGTACCTCTGGTTAGATTTTATTCTGATTGCCATACACAATCACTAATCAGTCAAATGAATTGATAACAACATGCGAGTTATCTGTCCTTGTAGTATGTCTATTTTGATTTTCAGGCCGGATGACATAGGCAAGGTGCCCTGTTAGTGTTTATTTATTAATATCTCTGGTAATAGACGGTGAAATTTATTTTTTAAGCACTCAAATCATTGTCATATTTCTAAGTACATATGACTAGTTTTTTGTAGAAATCTCTTATGGGTTTTGGAGATTTGCGATAAGTTCATTTTTTTGTTTGCCCTATACTGTGCCCATGTAAAATCGCGAAACTTTGGAGTTTCATATTTATTTAGCTGGTTTAGCTAGTTTTACGGACAAGATGTCCAATATAGAAAAATAAACATATACAGGATACAATATTAAAACAATATAATAAAATAACAGGTGGTATAAAGAAAACTTATTACATTGAAGTGGTTTTTAGAATGTGGCTGATGGTTCTAAGATGATTTTTTTAATGGTGAGGATTTGTGGTTGAAAGGCCAAGATTGGTCGAGTGTTTATTTGTTAGTGTTTGAATTCTGTCAATGGCAGTGTTTTTACAGAAGTTGGTCGAGTGATGTGGAACTACAAAGATATTTTGGGATCTCGTGCTATGTGTTGGGATTCTAAAATTTAGCCTAGATAAAAATTTTTGACATACAATTTTCCCAGAAATAAGTTTAAGTAGGAAGGAAATGTAATGGTAATCATGTCGTTGTCCTATTGTGTTGAGTTTCAGGTGTGAAATTAGATAGTCATAATTCAAGTTATCTATATTTATGGCTAGTTTATAATTAACCATCCTCAAAAATTTATGCTGGACCCTTTCCAAGGATGCCTTATGTACCCCATAGTAGGAGTTCCATATTACACTGCAGTATTTAAGTTTACTTCTCACGAGAGCAACAAACAAGAATTTGAAGGCATCTATGTTTCGAAAGGATGAGGTTATCCGCGTGATGAAACCCAAGGTTTTACGAGCTTTACTAACAATGTTATTTATATGTGGGACGAATGTCAATTTAGTATCGAAGATCACACCAAGTAACTAATATTATCAACGTTTACCAATTTGTAGTTATCTATTGAATATGCAAATTTTGACAAATTTGTTGCCTTGGAGAATTCATATTCATGTTAATATACGGTAAAACGATCTGAAATTTTGATTACTGATTTTAGGATGGTAGATTTACCCATTCCCAGAGTTTTATTGAAATATCTTATGGGTTTCATTTTTCAAGATGGCCACCTTAAGACATCACCGGCAGCCATTTTCTAGAAAACCTAACCTATATTATACACCCCATTAAGGTGACGTCACGGCGGCCATGTTTGAAATCATGTTACCAAATAAATTTTGTTGAAATTTTCCACATATGCATATTTATTGGGCGATAACAATTAATTCTTTGATCAATTTAATAAATGATAGAGAAAAATTTAATTTAAACTATAAAATAAAATATATATATATTAAGTACGTAATCATTAACGAAAAATCTTACGGCTTATAAAATATTGCATAAACCAAAAAGCTTATTTTAATTAAATTTAAAAAACAAAACAAAAAATGAAGCAAAAACAAAAACACAATAAAACAAAACAACAAAAATCCCTTTCCTGTTCATCATCAGTTAAGTTCCTGTTTTTTCTGTTTTGCTCGTTTTCCTCCATAGTTTAACATTTCAAGATAAAATTCTAAAATTAGAGTGCATATTCTGTTGAACAAACAAAAACAGACAAAAAATCCATTTCCTGCTCATCAGGTAAGTAAGTACCTGTTTCAGTTTTGATCGTCTTGTGAGACCCGGCCGAGAAACAAAGGGCCCAGTTGGCAATTGACAAGGGCGTAGACAAACGGATGGTCGGCTACGAAATATTTCTTATTCAAGTTAATCGATGTGATAGACATACCGACCCCTGCGCATACAAAAGATTCATCAAATAAAATTGAGGGTCGAATTAGAAACTAACCTTAGATCCAGGTGAAATATCTGAGAGAAGTGGAAAAATGATAAGAAACATGAATTATGGACGAAAAATAAACGAAACTATGAGTTTTTGTTCATAAGAGAAAGATGTAGTTACACATAAGTTAAATATTTTGAAAAATCCTTGAAAGGATTGTTTTGCGACACCATGCCAACAGATAGCGCAGTATGATAACATGGCGTTAGATTCAAATAATCAAATGAGTTTTTGTTCATAATAGATCGAAGTAGTTATACATAAGTTAAATATTTTGAAAAATCCTTAAAAGGACTGTTTTGCAACACCATGCCAACAGATAGCGCAATAAGATAACATGGCGCTAGATTCAAATAAATCTACAATACCAACAATACAGCAGAGTCTCGTAAATGGTCCGACGCTGGGTTACGAAAATCAAGATACAGGATCTTTACAAGGATAAGACACTCTTTCAAAATTTATATAGAATCAAATTATTGGATTCAGATATTGAATTAATAATTGAACAATCTTGTTAAATAGTATTTAAAAACAGCTTCGACATATGTATATATAGAAAATTTATTGAATTAATCATAAATATGAACAAAAACGAAAATTCAATTGTATTGTAAAATAACCTCTATATATACAGGGTGGGTCACGGGAAACGGATGTTTTTCAGGATAGCATAACTCTGCAGATTTTTCAAAATAAAATATTTTATTTTCATAGGAACAATCACCAAACTATGCCATTTATTGAATGCTTATGAGCGGAAAATTATGTCTGACAAATGATGGCCATTTTCACGAACACAAATTCGAAGGCGCTCTCGAAAGTTTGCGTCCACTCTTGCCAAAGTTTCTTCAAAGCACCGTGCAGCGAATTTTACACAAAGACCTAGGGCTTCACCCGTATAAAATTATGATAGTCCAACAGTTGAATGAACGAGATTACCAACAATGTCTCACTTTTTGTCAAACAATGCTTGACATGTTTGAAGAAAATGAGGATTTGACCATCATGATGAGCGATAAAGCTCATTTTTATCGAGAGTGCCTTCGAATTTGTGTTCGTGAAAATGGCCCTCATTTGTGAGACATATTTTTCGCTCATAAGCATTCAATAATGGCATAGTTTAGTGATTGTTTCTATGAAAATAAAATATTTTATTTTGAAAAAATCTGCAGAGTTATGCATTCCTGAAAAACGGCCGTTTCTCGTGACTCACCCTGTATAAATATACAGCTTCGACAAAATAACATAGATAGATTTTTGGCTATATTGCCGCTAAAAGTATGCATTTTTGGCTCAAAAAGTTTCTAAATCCCTTTGTTAACAACTTACAAAGTAAATTAAGAGAGTGTGGTTTTGTTTGATAGTGAAACCGAGGGGTGAACGGCGATTGGAATTAGGTGTACACCGTCTTTGGAATTATTTGGAATTACTTTGGAATTCATTAGATAATCTATTGTCTTCTATTGTCTTGAAACATTATTATATTTCATAATAGATTCAAGTAAATCAACACAATCTCCCTCTGATTCCTGTCCTCCATCGGAGGTTCTTTAACTCCCAAAAGAAAATTTCAGAAATAGAATTTGAATATTTGTGTGTGTGAATGTGCCCATTATTTTAGTAAAATCCCTCACAATCACAAAAGCTGTAACATTTAAGGCAGATAATATAGAAATAGCCTTGAAATACAAAGAAAGAATAGTCGAGAATTACCTGTCAGTTGTTAAGCATTTCCAGTGGATGCTGCTAAACGTCCGAGAAAGAGTGGAGTATAGTCAGGTGACTTGAGAAGAAGATAGAAGAAAGGATGATCAGCGGTGAAGTCAAACGTCATCACGAAAATTTTGGCAATCCAACCTATGCATATACAAATACGAACCAGACATAACATGAATAGGTCAGAGATTATTTGGACAGAATCATTGCTCGAAGATTCCCAGGCAAGAAGATATTTTTTTGATACTATCAGTTTTTCTTTTGATACTAAAGAAAGTATATAAAAAGTAAAACTGTGTAGTCAGAGATGGATCCTTATATCGTGAAAAGAAGAAGAAATTACTAGGATTAGGTCGGATTTGATGGTATAGTAGGTATACTAAAAAAGTTTTAATCTTATTTATGACCCTAAAAAATATTATAGAACTGAGTTTAAGAAACTGTTTATATTGTTTTCCACATAGTGCAAATTAATTGTCCTGAATTCTAGATGAAATAAAATATTCACGAGACAACAAATAAATGTTGGTTTATCGTAAAAGAATAGTCGAACTCTCCCAAAAAAAGATGAAGTATATCTTCCTTTTTGTTGGATGAACAAATCTTTGGTGAAAATAAGAAGTCATTTCAAGGATTGAGATGGATTCGAAGGTAGTATAATAAGTAGGTTTTAATCCATTTTTAAACTTAATCATTGTTATCTTCTAGAACAATGGTTTAAGAAAATGTATTTTGTTTTAGATGAAAACCTAAATACCCTAGAGACTGAATTCAAATCTGATAAATATTTCAGAAATATTGGTTAAAGGTTTTTGTGTATGTATATAACAAGTGTTTCTTAGTAAAACCCCAAACAATTAATCACCAAAGATGTAACTTATTAGCCAGTTAATAGGAAAAAACTTGGAAAAGAAACAAAATAATAGTCGAGAATTACCTGTCAGTTGTTAAGCATTTCCAGTGGATGCTGCTAAACGTCCGAGAAAGAGCGGAGTATAGTCAGATGACTTGAGAAGAAGATAGAAGAAAGGATGATCAACGGTGAAGTCAAGCGTCATCTCGAGGGATAACAAAATTTTGGAAACCACACCTATGCATAGACAAATACAAACCAGACATAACATGAATAGGTCAGAGATTATTTGGACAGAATCATTGCTTGAAGATTCCCAAGGAAGAAGATATTTTTTGATACTAAAGAAAGTATACAAAAAAAGTAAAACTGTGTAGTCAGGATGGATCCTTATATCGTGAAAAGAAGAAGAAATTACTGGGATTAGGTCGGATTTGAAGGTATAGTAGGTATACTAACTAAGATTTTACTCTATATTATATCCCTTTAAAAATATTGCAAATTAATTGTCATGAATTCTAGAAGAAATAAAATATTCAGAAGACAACAAACAAACGTTGGTTTATCATAAAATAATACTCGAACCCTCCCGAAAAAAGGAGAAGTACAGTGTGGGTCAAAAGTAGGCGGGCTTGTAGAAGGTGGGTGTAGCGTGGGGGGGGGTCTTGGAGAGCTCGTTTTAAACCCCATTTAGTTGCCACCATGGAGCGGTGGGATGTTGTTCATCGAGTGTTTGCATACGACGAATTTGTGAAAAACAATGAATTAATAGTGGCGGCGCATAGATAAAAACTGCCGTTATTATGATGCAGTAAACCCTCAAAGCCTGCAGGAACGATCGCTACACAGTCCCAAAGTGACTGTTTGGTGTGCAGTTTCAAAAAAATTTATCATCGGTCCCTTCTTCTTTGAGACACAAGAAAACTCTGTGACTCTTAATAGTGCTCGTTACAATGACATGATTTTTAAAACTTGAAATGGCACTTATTTCCTAACCAGAAAATGTAAATGAAATGGTTGTACAATGTACTGAGTTATGTCTATCTATTTTTGGCCCTATTCCCGTGACCCACCCTGTATATCTTCCTTTTTGTTGGATGAACAATTCTAATGTGAAAATAAGAAGAGATTTCTAGGATTAAGAGGGATTTGAAGTAGGTTTTAATCCATTTTCAAACTTAATCATTGTTATCTTCCTAAAACAACGGTGTAAGAAACTGTTTATATTGTTTTCACGTTTACTGCAATTGAAATATCCTGAATTCTAGATGAAATCAAATATTCATAATACAAGAAATACATGAATTTTAAATAAATAACTAAACATTGATTTATAATCAGAGAATTCTTCTTTCTGTAAATCTTCCCTGGAAAAAGCATAAACACCGAGAACAAAAACTCCCTAGCTGCCGAATTTAAATAGGATAAATATTTCAGGAATATAACGTAAAGCTCGTTGTGTATGTACCAATACTATGTGACAAGTGTATTTTAGTAAAATCCAAACAATCAATCACCAAAGCTGTAACTCATAACGCAGATAATAGAAAAACTTGGAAAACAAACAAAACACATAGTCGAGAATTACCTTTCAGTTGCTAAACATTTCCAGTGGATGCTCTGCTATATGTCCAAGAAAAAGCGGAATAGAGTCAGGATTTGACTTGAGAAGAAGATAGACAAAGGGATGATCAGCGGTGAAGTCAACCGGGTCTATGCTGACTGTGGACTCACTAAGTTCAATGTCCAATTCTATATAAATACACAAATACGAACCAGACATAATATGAATATATATCAGAAATTATTTGGACAGAATAAGAGCTCGAAGACTCCCAGACAAGAAGTTTATCTTGCTTTTTTATATATATATAAGATTATTTTCTGATACTAGAATTACATTAAAATAAATTGACACGTTCTGATGTGGGGATCCATTTGACTTTACCATATACTTCTGGTTGAGTTTGGTCCAAGGGCCTAGGTACAACAAAATCCTTGGTTTATCATTAGGGAATTCCGTAAATCATCCCTTCAAAGAGATGGAAAGTCGAACAACAAATATCTTCATCCTAATAAGCAAAAACATTATACCTTTTTTTTTATAATGATATTGATACAAGAAGAAGTTGCACCAAGAAGGTACAACCTCTGTAGTCCGTGGTGGACCCTTGTAACGTGAAGATAAGGGGAGATTTAGGGATTGGGTAGCAGTCGAAGGTATCTGTGGATGCTGGTCTTGAAAGATTGAAGGTTATAAGTAGCTGGAAAGACGGTCGGGGGAAGAGAGTTCCAGCCTCTAGATGTCATAGGGATAAATGAATTGGCGAATGCGTTTGTTCGATTAGTATCTAGTTGTATCTAGGTGTATTTCGCACAAATGAAGCCTTTGGTGGGATTATCGATTTTATTTCGTCAGAACAAAAGCCATGGTAATATCTATAAAAAAGGGAAAGGGCGGAGACAGATCTACGACGGGCTAGGGAGTCGAGAGTGTCAGTTAATGTAGGATCGCCTATCAGTCTGATAGCTCGCCTCTGAATTGCATCTAAGGTATTAAGAGAATGCTTGGAGGCCCCTCTCCACAAATGAGAGCAATATTCAAGACAGAGACGAATTTGAGCCTTGTGTAATATAAGGAGTTGAGTGGGGGTGAAAAATCGTTTGGTTCGGAAAAGAAAGCCAAGCTTCTTACATGCTGCAGCTTTTGCTACTGAGATAATATGGTCATTCCAAGAAAGATCAGAACCTAAGGTGACACTTAACATTGATATTTTATTATGGAATTCCAATGAGCTCGAATCAAAGGAAATGTCCGGAAGGTTCCTATCTGCGCACCTAGAAATTAGGCAGCATTGTGCTTTGCCAGCATTAAAATTTACCAAGTTGTGAGATCCCCATTTTTTAAGCATGCTTAAATCTGAATTTATTGAGGAAGCTATGTTTGCGCGGTTGTCTAGTAAAGATTGAGCGTTGTGGAGGGTGCTATCGTCAGCGTAACAATGTATTGGATTGGAGGGCAGATTTAAAAGGTCATTAATATAGATAATAAAGAGCGTGGGAGAGATGACTGAGCCCTGAGGAACTCCAGCATTAGTATTAAAGGACGAGGATGATATTCCGTCAACCTCGACTTTAATAGAGCGGTTTGAGAGAAAGCTCTCTTATAAATATATAAACCTTATAAAACAGTTCAAAACCTCAACTACCTAGCTACGGAATTCAAATCAAATAAATATTTCAGAAATATAATCTAAAGCTTTTTGTGTATGTTTATTATGTGACAAGTGTATTTTAGTAAAATCCAAACAATTAATCACCAAAGCTGTAACTCATAACGCAGATAATAGGAAAAAAAACTTGGAAAGAATAGTCGAGAATTACCTTTCGGTTGTTAAGCATTTCCAGTGGAGGCTGCTATATGTCCAAGAAAGAGTGGAATAGAGTCAGGATTTGACTTGAGAAGAAGATAGACGAAAGGATGATCAGCAGTGAAGTCAAACGGCTCTACGAAGGCTGCAGGCTCAACACCCACATCTATATATACACATATACAAACCAGACATAACATGAATAGATCAGAGATTATGTGGACAGAATCAGGTCTCGAAGACTCTTAGACAAGAAGAAGTTTATATTCCTGTTTTCATCCAAAAACGGGAAACGTGCTTATTAACAATAGACCAGTGGGAAATACAATTTTCCATTTTTCTTTCTCATGAACATCAATAAATTTAACATTACTTGTTGTCATATTGGGGCTATTAAATAATTCCTGTCAGCTTTTAACACTAGATGTCAAGAAATATGTCAAGTAAATTTATTTGGTTTCTTCCGAATTTTGATGTAAAGTTCCCATGAAATAATTTCTAGAAGTGGGGCGTGCTCAAATATTTTATCACGCCTTCTAATTAAGAATTAGCCAATAAGAAGTTTTTGGAAAATTTCCATGGAGAGACGGGAGTTCAGTAGAGTCAGTGAGTTGAAGTCAGTCAGTCAGTAGTCTTGAGTAGACAGATGTGCCAGAGATGTACAACGATCATTATAAATAAAACCATGATATAAAAAGTAAATGCATTCTTTTTAAACCTTTGCCTAGAGAATAGAGACCTTTCATTCACAGAGACACTCATCCTCTAGCAACGGCGTGCGAGACAGCGGACCCACAGATCTGAAGGCTTCAAGTTACCCTTAGCGAGTCATTATAATCCGTCAGGAATATAATACGGCCCACTCTAAATAAATAAAATAATTTTTTCTCAGCCATAACTACAGGTCGCAACACCTAATAAAACAGTTGAAAAGCTCAACTACCTAGCTGCCGAATTTAAATCGGATAAATATTTCAGGAATATAACGTAAAGCTCGTTGTGTATGTTTACTATGTGACAAGTGTATTTTAGTAAAATCCAACCAATCAATCACCAAAGCTGTAACTCATAAACGAAGATAATAGAAAAACTTGGAAAACAAACAAAACCATAGTCGAGAATTACCTTTCAGTTGCTAAAAATTTCCAGTGGATGCTGCTATATGTCCAAGAAAGAGCGGAATAGAGTCAGGATTTGACTTGAAAAGAAGATAGACAAAGGGATGATCAGCGGTGAAGACAAACGGCTCTATGATGAGATTACTCCCAACCAAACCTATATACATACAACATACAAAAAACTGGTATCTAATAAATAACTGAAAGAGATTATTTATAACAATATCTTTACAGGTTCAAGTACAAGTCACGAATCTAATGAATCATGGTGAGCGAGTCTCGCAGTCGAGGATTATAATATTTTCCTAAAAAAATCGACAAGTTGTCATCTACTAGATCCGAGATGAAATGGATTATTTTAAATTATATGTCAGAATGGTTGTTTTTCTATCTCGGGTTCGAATATGGTATTTACAACCATTCTGACATACCGGATCTAGTAGATGCCAACTTCTTCTGTTTTCCTTTGAAATTTAAAGTCTATTTCTATCGGCAATTTGAAATCTTTTTACACAATATCTTCCCATTAGTACAAAGCAGCGGTTCCCAACCTTTTTTTGACCAGGGACCATTTTGATTTCGTTATTATTAGCAGGGACCACAAGGTTAAAAAATAAACTCTAACAATCTAAAAATAATGTTTAATCGAAACGTTTAACATAATCATAAAATTCAAAAGTAACATTAATTAACAGTGTTATAGTTATTGAAAACATAATTTTTAGTAAATAATTCAGTTTGCATTAATGAGATTTTTGAGGTTGCATGTTATGCACAAGTTCTTGAATTCTTGGGGTGATATTTTTGCTCAAAGCTACACGCATATCACCACTTACTTTCAATCGATTCCTAGACTTGTTTTTAATTATTAGTAAAGCAGAAAATCCTTGTTCGGATAGATAAGTTGTTGAGAAAAGCATAAGATAATGCAAAGCGATTTCTCGAATTTTAGTGTATGAAATTGCTTTTTTTACACCAAAACTGCTCTAATGAATCAGATTCAAATGCGTCCTTACAGTTACTATAATTTTGTTTGTAATTCAATAAGTTGTTCTTGGATTTCTTCGGCAACTTCTTTTTTTTTTTATAAATTTTATTAAACCAATTATTTTACATTAATTAATGTATACCATGCATTTTAGCTTCGATTCCGGAGATTGCTTCTCCACCATCGAGTGTCCTTATTTATCTTTAGTCCATGTTTTTAATAAGAGGAAAAATCTAATTAGATAAAAAAACCTCTTTTCCGATAATTATTTTAATTCCATTATTCCCCAATCAAATCGATTGGATCTCCATTTCCTTTTCCATCCTTTTTCTCTGCAACTTCTTATTCGGAATTTGCACATATATTTTCATTTGAAATGAACTATTTGTAGGTTTTAAAATTATATTTCCTAACTTTTAACCGACTTCTTTATTATATATTTATTTTCGAAATGCACTAGGTATTTGTGGGTTTTAAAATTAAATTTGATGATTTTCCTCGATTTCCATGGATCAAATTCTGACTTGGTGACAACCGGACCACCTCGAGAGAATATCCTACGCTCGCTATTTGTTATGCATCAGCGCGTGTTGATTCAAAGTTTGAAATCTTTCGCGGACCATATTTTAGTCCATATTTTGGTCCGAGGACCACAGGTTGGGAACCACTGGTATAAAGTTATAATCATGGCTTGTCCTACATTAAAAATTTTCTCAGCAAATGCTGTTTGAAGAAACGAATCTGATTTTGGAACATGGTGTAACATTAATCGGGTATTTTAATCCATAAGAAATAACAAATGAAATATTTCAAATCAAGAATTGCTCGTTTAATATAATAAGATAGATAATAATTTATTGTTCAAAGCCAATTTGGCTAATACAATTTTTAAAAAATAGAATAAAAAACAAAAATATAACAATAAAACATTATAATTTTTTTTTGTTTTGTTTACTTTATTTATTTTATTTATTTATTTTTTATAATGTTTTATTGTTATATTTTTGTTTTCATTCTATTTTTTCAAAATTGCATTAGCCAAACTGGCTTTAAACAATAAATTATTATCTATCTATTATCTATCTATCCACAGTGCTGGTCAAATTATTAGACTAAGATTGTTTTAAAAGAAAATTTTTTACTGATTACATAACTAAACACATTAATGTACAGTGAAATATTAATCTAATATTTAGTATGCATTCTGTTACAAAAAAATCGGTGGCTAAATAATTACATAAAACACCTTATTTACATTGTAACATTGCACTCACCACCCAAAATGAAAAAAAGGGTGAAGGGGTGTGGTGCCCGGTCAGTCCTAGCGCTCTCCGCTAGATGGCACTGCGACCTCATATAAATAGTTTATTCAACTAAACAATACTTTAAGACAATTGTAGTGATAATTCTTTAAAAACTCAACAGTCAAATTGTTAAACACATTGTATATCACGTGAGTCAATCAATCATTAATGAAATAATTAACCAATGAATTAATGAGAGTCGAGTCAACGCATTGAGTGGCGTGAGCCATGATTTTCTTTGAATGTTACAAATGCGTCAACTCGAATCGAGTTAATTCAGCTGCCACAAAAATATGATCTGCTCAATTGTTTTTGATTATTCATTATCCACTACCTTATCTTCCCTTGTGGTTGGTACCACCATCGGGGCACAGGGGCATTCTCCTCTCCTCCGACAACCAACCCCTTCCGCTATCCTAGTTAGCATCAGACACCCCCACCACTAACACTGGTGGCGACACCAAACGCGCACAGCCAGTAACACATTCCCTTGTTCTTGGTGAGCATTTTAAGTTATGTTGGCCTTTATACCCATTTCCTAAGAATTTTATTAATAATCAATAGGGAAGTAAAAGAATGGTTTAATATACTTACTAATTACCTAAAACTAACTTTGATAATAACAGAACACACTAATAGAAAGAGCTACTGAACCTAAACCATGTTAATCACATGAAATATGAACTTTAACCTGATTGTGGTTATGCAGCTTGAAGGTAGGTAAATACAAAGTATAAACAAAACAGGCGCTGCTGCCACCTGACAACATAAAATAACCAACTTTTCTGCTTATCTACTCTTATTAAACGAGCAAAAATTGTATATTTATTTATATATATATATATATATATATATATATATATATATTTATTTATTTGTATCTTGGTTATATTTTGAAAACGGCCCTACCGATTTTGATGAAACAATATCTATTAACAAGTTTTGAGGATGAGAAAACGATCTGGCTAGGTCTGGACCTCATCAAAATTCATCTTAATTAATTTTTTCTTAATTAAAGTAATTATTGATAGATCAAAATCTCAATAAAAAAAAAAATGATTTAATTAATAAAGTAAAGGGTGTGTAAAAAAAAAAAAATGATTTGCCACATGTCAGATTAGAACCTGAGACCTCTTGCATCAGAGGTATAGACTTTACCAGTAGACCATAGAATTATTTTAAAAATCTTTGCTTTTTTCTTTTACTAAAATGAATATTTTTGAATTAGACTTTATTATAAGTATGGAAATAATTGAATATATTATATATAGCTTTGTATTTAATAAATAGAATTTATTGAATACATTGCGGCGCGGCAAATTTGAAATATGTATAATTGAATTAAGCTGAAAGAAAGACAACAATTAATATACTATATATATATTTGTATTTTTTTTAATTTGAAAACGGCTCTCAAATAAAAATCGACCTTTTTATCAGAATTTTAAATTAAAAATAATATTAAATTAAAGCTTTTAACTGAAGAAAAAAGTTACCGAGTATCGCTCGGTGCCTCCAGGTACTACTATGCTAAAATAACATATTAATGAGGGTAAATACTTTAACAGCAAATAAAATAGGATTTTTGTACAAATTGAGCAAAAAAAAAAACATGCTTTATTCTAATAATTTGGCCAGCGCTGTGCGATAAGATTACTGTGAAAATATTTAAACAGTTATGGTTGTAAAACGGTGACAAATATAACTATTAAAAAAACAGTTTCATTAACAAACTTTTTACAAATGTTTTTGTATGTAAAATTGTGAAAAGTGCAATTTTTTAAAAACCGTTGTTTTTTAGTGTGGCAAAAATCACTTTATAATAATTATTTTCAAAAAAGAAGAATGCAGGTGCCAGACACCTGCGTCAAGAGAGAGTCGTCGTAGTGACAGTTTCTCCTGACGCTTTTAATATTCTGTAATAAAATCCCCATCAATGTGCCAAGCAAAGCCACACTTCACACATTATTTATGTGCAAGGAGGTTGAATACCTACATATATATATATACAAGTTAAAAATTGACCAGATATTGGTAGATATTATTTCAATTAACAGTTGTAAAACGTCCGGTAAATAAAGGCACGGCTGTATTTGTATCCTTACAAGCCAACAGATAAACGAACGGGTGATCGGCAATAAATAATTGCTTTCCGTGTCGGATCAAGGAGCGAGAAAACTGCACGGCTATAAACCATCAAGTTATAGTTAAGGTAATATATGGTAAATTAAAAAATAATGTTGAAACATTTTGGCCTGGAAAAATAAATAAATAAACGAGAGGAAGACGAGATCAGAGAAATTATTAAGAGGAAAATGACAAGATTATGTGTGTATGCAATGATGACGTCAGTGAAAGGAAATCGATGAACAAGAGATTTTCGAGAAAATTCAGAAATTTTAGGTACTTGTGAATTTTTTTCATGTAAATGAGTAAGTGTCTCGCCTAGTTAAACAAATTAGTGTATCATTTAGTATAGGATAAAAAAAATATAGTGTATTTATTATAAGAATCGTGGGTTAAACATAGCGGCAGCACTACTGCCGATGGTAGCGCTCTCTTGTGTTTATTTATCCAAATAATTTGGGGGAATATATTTTTTGTTTTTATTTATTTAACCTGGAAATATTGTATTATACATATATTTATATTTTTAAATAAATAAATAAATAATAAATAATAATAATACTCCTATGTTTACATTTTGGACGCCAGTTGGCGCTAAAGTCGTGACACACGGTCCCTATAAGGACGAAATTTATCAGGAAAAATCACTCGATATATATAAAAAAAAAATTAATGACTACCAAATTTAAAAATATTAAAACTACACAATTTTCAAAATAAAAAAATAAATAAAAAAACTAAAAATTAGAAAAAAAAAATGAAAAGCTACGTATCTTGTCAAAAATGGAAAACTACAAAAATTTTCAAAAAATATAAACATCTAGGTACCAATTTTTTTTAACCATTAGCCATTTTACTATACTATATATTAATCAATTTTCTCAATTATGTAGCATCAGAAAGTTACAAAATCCCCCCCCTCCCCAAAATAAAAAACTGCGAAATTCCCCCCCCCCCCCCGCCCAAAAAACAAAACAAAAAACAAAAACAAACAAACTATGAATATTGTCAAAAATAGAAAATTACTCAATTTTTTCAAAAAATGAAAATTTCGTTTAATTATTATTATATAGGATATATGATTAATGTATTAATGAAGAATAGAGTTAGTAATTTTTCCACTTTTAACTAACTACGTAATTCGACAAAATACCCCTTTGAAATCATGCTTGTTTATTTATCCTTATGACTTAAACGCTAAATATAATAATGGACTTATAAAAACATATAATTTAAGTGAAATGTTAGCAAAAACGAATAATTTTTTAAATATTTAAACTATATTTTCTATAATTCAAATATTCAAATGACTATTAATATTCCATATGATAAGCGACTGGGGAAATCAAGTCTAAAAGTTGAGGTTCGGTTATTTGACACCAGATGTCAGGACGGTCAATACTGTATAACTTAGGCATATAGTTTAAGTACCAGTTGGCCAATATAATTTAATAAGAGAGAGAATTTTACCTTACTTACACTTATTGAGCTGTGAACTGAGATACAAAGGTTGACAATACCCTCGAGGATTTGTTAATAATGATAATATTAACGAAAGGATGGTTAGCTACGAAATTGACTATCCTAGGCGGCGGCGTGCCCGTCCTAATCACAATATGAAGAACGCCTGGCATACATAATACATACACAGTGACAGATTTATCTTATTTACTCAAGTCCTGAATGAAGATTTGAAAATTTAATCGAAACGTTATTTTGTTTGCGTGATTCCTATATAAATAAACTACAGCCCATATTAACTTGTTTTTCATATTTAAACTAATAGTTTTTGGTCTTTTTATGTGTTTCCAAAAAAGTAGGCGATAATACTAGTTTTTATCTTGTAGGATTACACTACTTTCCTAGAATATATATATTAATATAGGAAACTGAGAATTCTGATACGCTATCTGGTGGTATAAATTGAAACTAGCCACCATGGACCAAAAATTAAGCCACGTCCCAACCAAGGTTTCAAATAGAAGTAGATTTGTAGATGTTTTTATGTGTTTCCAAAAAAGTAAGCTAAAATACTAGTTTGTTTTTCTGAAGAATTACACTACTTTCCTAGAATATATAAATTAGGAAACTGAGAATTCTGAAACACTATCTGGTGGTTTAAATTGAAACTAGCCACGGTGGGCCAAAAATTAAGCCACGTCTCAACCAAGGTTCCCAATAGAAGTAACATAGATTTTTAGATGTTTTTATGTGTTTCCTAGAATATATATAATAGGAAAATGAGAATTCCCATACGCTATCTGGTGGTATAAATTGAAACTGTTTTTCTGAATGATTACTACTACTTTCCTAGAATGATTACTACTACTTACCTAGAACATATATATTAGGAAACTGAACATTCCGATACGCTATCTGGTGGTATAAATTGAAACTGTTTTTTGAAGGATTGCACTACTTTCCTAAAATATATATATATATAAATATTAGGAAACTGAGAATTCCGATACGCTCTCTGGTGGTATAAATTGAAACTGTTTTTCTGAAGGATTACACTACTTTCCTAGAATCTATATATTAGGAAACTGAGAATTCCGATACGCTATCTGGTGGTATAAAGTGAACAAAAATTAAGCCACTCCCCAACCAAGATTCCGAATAGAAATAGTAAAAAATGACAACCGTGGATTTTAATAAAATGTTAGAAGCAATATGAGAATGAATGATGGACGCACATTACATACCTTGCATGGGTCGAACGCATCTTTACTCACTATGGCTAACTCAAATAACAGGCAAATCCACTATAGTTACTAATTAAGCTATTCATGTTATTAATAATATCATTAACCTACCTTAAGAATTGTTTTTAAATTCGCCAATAAAAATTGGCAGAGATTTGGGCCCTAGAAGAAAGAACAAGAAGGGCCGATCGGTCTCGAAATCAAACACAGGGCTTAAGCTTTCCACAAAAAGGAGAACGCCTATAAAACAACAACAACAATGAAAAACTGGATGAAGAAACTCAGAGTGGCTGCTCAAAATCAGCAGACCTCAGATTGAAAACTACTGGCTTAGAATATCTAAAATCTAATTAGTTATTTGTTTTGAAAATACACACATTTTGAACTTTTTACTACACTCTTGTGTATGTAAGCAAATCTAGAAAGTCGATTTTATTCTACTTCTAATTGTCGTATCGATTTGAAATTTCGGATGTATGTGTAATTCAGCAGACAATACAATAATATTAAACAATCGAGCTGAAAAAATTAATTTGATTAATTAATTTGGGCTAAATTTGAAAATTTGTTTACATCGAAAGGAAAATGGAATACTTGAGATTAAGCAATTGAAACGTCATAGTTTTTTTTTGTTTTCGGGGACTGAAAGCCCATTCTTAGTTGTGTGTGTGTGTGTGTGTGTAAATTGGTATAAGGATCAGATTAACTATTTGCAGGCTTGAACCCGCGCTAGCTTGATTAGAAGGCATGCTCTATGACCACTCAGCCACTAATTCAGACAACAGGCAAATGCAATAGATACTTATTATTACTAATAATAATATTAACCTACCTTACGAATTATTTTTTAAATTCGCCTATAAATATTGGAAGATATTTGGGCGCTAGAAGGTAGAACAAGAAGGGCCGATCGGCCTCGAAATCAAACACAGGGCTTATGCTATCCACATCAAGAATAACGCCTATAAAACAACAACAACAACAACATTTGCATGCAGTCACTATAAGGACATCATCAAGAGTTCACCCTATTCTAGCAGAGGACCAATGGAAAAATAAATTAGCGGGCCAATTGCAAGCCGGGCTCACATACTCGTATCTAGTTGGTTTATTAATCTTATTAGGTATTATTTATTTATCTAGTTGTTTTTATTTCAATATTAATATAGCTTGAAACTTAAATCCCATTCAGTTGCATAGATTCAGGCGTTGTGCCTAATGATGCCATCTAGCGGATATTTTCTCTACAATATATTTCAAATCTCAATTGATATTTTTTTTTCAATTTTTGATTATTTTTCATTCATATATACCTATATATCCAGAAGAAAAGGTGAATATTTCAGAAGAGCATACAATTGGATTTTTATACAAAAATAAATAAGTAGTATTTTAGTTTGTTGAAAGAAAATTAAAATCAAAAAAAAAAAGTAATTATCAAAGGCCCCCACTATCAAACCGGTCTTAAAATTTGTAGAATGAATAGAAGTTTAAAAAAAAAATTGAAGAGTACATATATACACACTTTCATAAACAAGATTAAAGATTTCAAACTCAAAAATCGCATATAAAAACAATTTAAATAATTTTTTTTACTTTTTTCTAAAATTAAAAAAAAAAAGTTTTAAATTTGTACCATTTTTAAAGAAATTATGAGCGAAAAACCGAAATTCGATATCTTTTAAAGCGGTGATTAAAAAAATTTCAAAATTTACCACGAAGGCTTTTTTTTATTGGAAGGTCCTAGAAAATGTCAAAAAAAAAAATGAAGGAAATCAAAAATTAAAATTTTTCAAACCGTCCGAAAATTTGCCCCAAAATAAAGTCATTCAAATTTTTTATGAAAATATTTTTTTGGAGAAATAAAAAATCCTGAAAAAAGCCCTTTTCACTTTCCTATTTTTTGATGCTTTTTAGGTGTATGAAATAAAAACATTTTATAGGCCGTTGTGTCTGTTGACTCTGCGAATAAGTAGTATTTTAGTTTGTTGAAAGAAAATTAAAATCAAAAAAAAAAAAAGTAATTATCAAAGGCCCCCACGATCAAACCGGTCTTAAAATTTATAGAATGAATAGAAGTTTAAAAAAAAAATTGAAGAGTACATATATACACTTTCAAAAACAAGATTAAAGATTTCAAACTCAAAAATCGCATATAAAAACAATTTAAATAATTTTTTTTACTTTTTTCTAAAATTAAAAAAATTTTTTTTAAATTTGTACCATTTTTAAAGAAATTATGAGCGAAAAACCGAAATTCGATATCTTTTAAAGCGGTGATTAAAAAAATTTCAAAATTTACCACGAAGGCTTTTTTTTATTGGAAGGTACTAGAAAATGTCAAAAAAAAAAAATGAAGGAAATCAAAAATTAAAATTTTTCAAACCGTCCGAAAATTTGCCCCAAAATAAAGTCATTCAAATTTTTTATGAAAATATTTTTTTGGAGAAATAAAAAATCCTGAAAAAAGCCCTTTTCACTTTCCTATTTTTTGATGCTTTTTAGGTGTATGAAATAAAAACATTTTATAGGCCGTTGTGTCTGTTGACTCTGCGAATTGCATGCATTTACGACCATCCTTCACCAGCAGATTAGTCCAAAAAGAGCCCTCTACAGTAGACATTTCATTTGGAGATCCATTAGATTCCACTACTACTACATTTTAATAAAGAGATTTGAAGAAGAAGAGCGCCCCTAAATAAAAATGAGCAGTTGAAATGCGGTTGGTACCTTTGGCTTCTAGCTGGCGGTGAGAAAACGGCCGACGAAAAGAGGAGGAACATGGTGTGCAGTGGCCAGGGCCACGAGGAATGGATGAGTGGCCCTGAACGGCCGTGGAGGCTCATGGATAAAGGGCCTAAGATACAGACCTGGGCAGAATAGCAGAAACTACCGATTAGAAGACATTGCCGTGGCCATTCCATACAACACTTATTACAGAGAAAGAGAGAGATAGAAGAAAAACACCAGAGGAGGAGGGGGATAACAACAAACAAACAAACAA
This sequence comes from Forficula auricularia, assembly GCA_024734495.1. Classification (NCBI taxonomy): domain Eukaryota; kingdom Metazoa; phylum Arthropoda; class Insecta; order Dermaptera; family Forficulidae; genus Forficula; species Forficula auricularia. The sequence goes on along the minus strand of JALMQS010000187.1, from coordinate 4,392,557 downwards.
CGTATCGGTCCCAAAGCAGTCGAGGGGTCCATTGGCCTGCTTTTATATTATTATCATCACAAAAAAAAAGAAGGAAAGTTCGATTTTTATATCAAAATATAGGGTCACCCATATCTTTTTGACGATTACAATCCTAAATAAATTCTATTAAAAACGCGGGAGAGAATCCTTGGCGCACTCTATCGATAGCGCAAAAGTGGAATTTTCGTTTTGTATACGATTTCAGTACCATGGATTATTTCAAGAAGGAAGAGCTTGCAATAATATCGTTAAATTGAAAGTTTTTGCCGAGAGTAGCAGAATTTTTATATATTGAAGGAGACAATAAAAGAGTGCCATCATAAATTAATTCCTGTGAATCCATTGTAATAGACTGATGAAGAGAGCAAAGCCCTCGAAACTATAGTCTCGTTATAAATAAATAAAATTTATAATTCCAGCAGAAGACACACTCTTTTATTGTCTCCTTCAATAATATCGCTACACGCTGCAGAACACGTCCTTGAGGTGGAATTGCAAAACGTTTTCGAAACTCACGTTGCACCACAACGAAAATAGCACTCTACGGCGAACGCACGTTCTTCGTTCTTGAAATGATCCATGGTACTAAAATCGTATTCAAAACGACATTTCCACTTTTACGCTAACGTTAGAGCATAGCACCGTTTCTCTCCCGCGTTTTTAACAGATTTTATTTAAGATTGAAATCGTCAAAAAGATATGGGTGTGACCCCCTATATCATTATCATCACCAAAAAAAGAAGGAAAGCTCGATTTTTATTTCGAAATATATCGTTACTTATTATATCATTATAAGGAATAATCCAAAGAGTGTGTCTTTTGCTTAGCACGTTCGCTGCTGAGAGATATTTTCAAAAATGGTTCGACCGTGACAACAAATTATTATTTACTTATATTAATTATAATAAATCTCGTGAATTGCACCAAATTGTTGTGTTTTTTCTAATTCTCAAACCCAGATACGTTCAAAGAACGTGAAAAATACGAGTTTGATTGTATGTGGCGTAGGTAAAACAAAAACGTTCTACGAATTAACTCGTAACTGGTGCCTAAATACAAACTTCGACTTACGAGATAACTCGTTGGTGGCAACGAATTAATGTAAATATTACTCGGAACGCCTGGGAGGCAGGCTTTCGACCAAGTATTCATTAACTTTTTTGCTCATTCTGTATAAAAATGTTTTTCCACTAAATGTACGATAAATGTTTCTTTAGTTACAATATACTAACAACTTTAGTGTGGTACAACGTTTAAACTTAACTAAAAATAAACGTTCTAACACCAGAAAATTACAGGACTAAAAAAGGAGATGATTGCATGCTTCTTTCGTTGACCCTTTTAAATCCTGAAGAAGGAGAGGATCCCCCGAAACATCGGAATGAAAACGATGATGTTCCATAAAAAAAATATTTGTATTTTGTAATTTTCGTTATCGTTTCCTCAAAGATACCCAGCGCGTTTCCAGAAGATAGTAGATATTGCTAATTTATTAAATTAAAAAAATAAATAAAACAAAATACCTTGTGTAATGAAAATTCGTCCCTTGTAAGGGACCGCATTATTTTGGAATGAATTTATTGATATTTTAAGGTGTTGTTATGAGTATGATGACAATGGAATAAACAAATAAACATAATAATGTTTTTCTAATTTCATTTTTAAAATTAATTAGTTGATTTCTTTTAAAACCCACAAACAATTTATTACAAACATTATTATATATTTAAATTAGGAAATTTATTTACTATAATTAGATAGAAAATTATTTAAATCAAGAAATTGAATAGTTTATTACAAAATAAATACAAAATCTTTTTAAAACAATGGAATTTGGAAAAATAGTTGTTTTCAAATGGATATATAAAGCAACTATTTATTATATTTCGTTTTTTAAAGGAAATATTTTTTAAGATTCCATTGATAAAAGGATAATTTCTCCCAAAACGTTTGGATTTCTCATTAAAGCTTTTAAGATTGTTTTTATAATAGAATTTGTATTTATTTGATACAAAAAATAATAATTTTTTTAAAAATTGAAAAAAGTTTTCGCTAATGTTTCGCTAATGTTTCGAAAAAAAAACCCTAAGAAATTAAATATTTTGATAGAGATAATTGCACAAATTGATTTTTTTAATCCAAAAATTTTAGATAAAGAACATAATTTAGAAAAAAAAAAAAAGATTAATCTTATAGAAATGATCGAAATTTTAAATAACAAAAATTTGATTAATAATATTGGATTCACAAAGAGAAACAAAGAGGTTGTCTTCTGCTTGATGCAAATAAACATACACACATATATATCGAAATTATATATCTGCATAAATATCGAAAAGACTCAAAACATACGGTTTGGAGAGATATGGATCCGTACAACATAATTTAGGCTTGAATGATTTCGGAGCAATCAGAATCATAGACGCGGCGAAATTCTTGGGACTAAATATTGACAGACATCTATGCTGGAGTAACCAATACATCTATATGATTATGCCAAGGGTCAATAAATAGAGTTTTCTGATCCGCACTCTTCGACATACAGTTGGCCTCTGAGGAGTTCTCTTAAACATTTATTGAAGCCTATGTTGAAACCAGTTTGAGATATGGTATAGTAATCTGGGGAGAGAGTCTACACTTGCATAGATTGTTTACTGCAACAAAAAAGGTGTGTTAGAGCCATTGTAGGGGCGGGACCGTAGAACTCATCTTCGCGCAGTATCTTCCGCAAGAATTGAACATTTTTAACTGTATATATGTCGTCGTATAGGCGAAAGCGTTTTATTTTTCAAAAAACACCCAGAACTTTTCAGCATAAAGTGTTTTGTGAAAAAAACAAAAACCGACTTCAAAAAATTAAATGCAACAAATAAAATACACTAAAAGGTATAAAATAATTATTATCTTATTTAGTTACAACTAAACGACGAAATATTAACACGAAATTACTTTTTAAAGTCGGTGCCAAACAAACTATACCTATAACGCTGAGCGCACCCGCCAAACGTACTAAGTAAGATCCGTCGAGTGCGATTCATAAAAGGTATATGTTTGGCACCAACTTCAAAAAGTAATTTCATGTTAATATTTCGTCGTTTAGTTGTAACTAAATAAGATAATAATTATTTTATACCTTTTAGTGTATTTTTATATTTGTTGCATTTAATTTTTTGAAGTCGGTTTTTATTTTTTTCTTAAAATTTTTTATTTTTCTCTTTAGTGATGTTATTAATAGTGATTATATCATCAGAACTTGACCAAATTAATATGACACCATCCCTAAGACACCCCCTTTCGGATAAAAAAAGAACCATCGAAATCGGTTCATAAACAAAGAGGTTAGAGTCTAAACAAACCTAATAAAAAAGGTCTAATACCTATGAAAAAAAATCGAAAAAAATGGGACCAATCGGAAGCTAGACTGGACCCAATGCAAAAAAAATTTTCAAAATCAGTTGACAATTGGCGGAGATATGAGGTAACATAGGCACAAAAAAAAAAATTCAGTCGAATAGAGAACCTCCTCCTTTTTTGAAGTCGGTTAAAAATATCTTTAGTCACGAATATAACACTAGATGCAGGAATGATCTGAGGATAAATGCCAGTTGTTTGTCTGTGACATTAAAAAGCCCAGTTAATAACGTCATAAAAATGTATAATAAGGTACCTTTAGAAATTAAGAGTTTGCCAACGCTCTTTCTTTTGATGGCAAAACTAAAATGCTTCTTAAATTGAAAGTTTTTGCCGAGAGTAGCAGAATTTTTATATATATATTTTTTTTTTAAATGATATTGATGTGAGAAGGAGATACACCAGAAGATGGATCCCCTAAAGGCCAGTATGGGCTGGCCCCTCCATCGTGAAAAGAACAGAGTAGAAGGAAAAGAAGCCGGGATCACGAGCCAATCTCAGAAACTTAGATACAATTCAATATCCAATTTACTAAGGTTTTAGGGGCTTCGAGCAGTGGTAAATTCTCCGCGCGATAAATTCGGTTAAATTTATCTCCCACTTAATTTTTATTACCAGACCCTATACTTACAGAAAAAATGTCTGGGTATAGCCGGGAATCGAACCCGAGACCTCCGGGTTGCCAGTCAGTTATTCTGACCATTACACCACGGAGGCGGACAATCCATATATTGAAGGAGACAATAAAAGAGTGTGTCTTCTGCTGGAATTATAAATTTTATTATGTATAACGAGACTATAGTTTCGAGGGCTTTTGCCATAAATTATTTCCCGTGAATACGATTATATTAGACTGATGAAGTAGGGCAAAGCCTCTCAGAAACTGTATGTCTCGTGTACAGAATAAATAAAATTTATAATTCCAGCAGAGACACTCTTTGTGTGTCCTTTGACATAAAACAGCTTCTTGCTAACTCTAAATCTCTGTAGACTGGACGAGTTGTAGACATAATTTGATAATTTGCTGGGATTACAGATATATTTTATTGTATTTGGGTGTTGTTCTTTTGTCTTCTTTTTTATGCTAAAGAAAGAGAAAAAATGTTAATTTTAACTCATTAACTCTTATAAACTTAAGATATATTGGTAGACTTGTGTGCTTTTGATCCTTTGTTATTGCACACTTCTAATGCATGAGAATCATAAATTTTAGTAATTCTAACAACTTTTTTGTATACCTGTATTTGTATTGACAGTCTATTCAAAAATAAATAAATATTCCTATATATATATAATTTTTATTTGTTCGAGACTATAGTTTCGAAGACTTGGCCTTCATCATCAGTCTTTTTAATTATAAATATTATTTTTCATTGGATCAGTATCGCAAAGATATTGTAAAACATTTTTTTGAAGAATTTTTTTTCTTCTTTCTCAGCTGAATAGTCAGGTATAATTAAAAACATTTTTTGGATACATATCCATATATTTAAGTGGGAGATAAATTTAATCTAATTTATCGGAGAATTTACCACTGCTCGAAGCCCTCAAAAAACTTAGTAAATTGAATTGTAACTAACTTTCTGAGATTTGGCCCGTGATCCCGGCTTCCTTCCTTCTACTCTGTTCTTTTCACGATGGAGGGCCATACATGTCTTCAGGGGATGCACCCTCTGGTGTATCTCCCTCTCAAATCAATATCATTAAAAAAAAATTATATTTTTCTAACAAAGAACGTCCGAACAATGGAGGGGGGGGTGGGGGTTTGTTGCACTTTTCCCACTTTCTTTTATCTAAAATTGTTGGTTTTGACAGTAAATTTGAAGCAAACAAATAAATAATATATATGCAGATATATAATTTCAATATATATTTGTATATGTTTATTTTCATCAAGCAGAGGACAACCTCTTTGTTTCTCTTTGTGAATCAAC